>JAGSMR010000431.1:0-108782 GCA_029286605.1 Sericinus montela
GTGAGTGATCAGCCACCACCACCCGTTGCAGGTCTATGTAGTCGACCAAAATCAACCAGTCGCCGCCACATAGGCGGAGAAACTTGCAGAACCACATGATTTGTGTGTGGGTTTCTAGTCTTCTTTCGAAAACGTACTGCTAATCTCACCTCTTCTTTTCAGACCATCCAATAAGTGTTTATTCTGGTTTCTGATTGCTGCGAAAATATCCTCATCGGTGTTAATTAGCAATACGTAACTGAACGAAGTACAACAAGGAATTTATTGCTGCAATAAAAGAATTTTTCGGAGCGAAAAGGAGGCAGATCAGTTGAAATTTCACCGTTTTAACGCTTGCCTACTACACCTTTGGCTCGAACTATTGAACTAATCTTTTTGATTTTTCGCTAATTTCCTTTTGTTTTCTTGCAGGTTTCACCGCGGAGGCTGTTTCGGCACTAGGTGGACCGGATCGAAGAGAAAACGCAAAGAAATCGGCAATTTTAAATTTATAAATTTTGAATTGAAATTACGTAAATAAAATTTTTATTTATATAGCAATTTAATAATTTGTCAAAAGGGCCAGAAAATATCTAAAAACAATATGGGCTATATAAAAGAATTTATTGTTGCAATAAAAGAATTTTTCGGAGCGAAAAGGAGGCAGATCAGTTGAAATTTCACTGTTTTAACGCTTGCCTACTACACCTTGGCTCGAACTATTGAACTAATCTTTTTGATTTTTCGCTAATTTCCTTTTGTTTTCTTGCAGGTTTCACCGCGGAGGCTGTTTCGGCACTAGGTGGACCGGATCGAAGAGAAAACGCAAAGAAATCGGCGATTTTAAATTTATAAATTTTGAATTGAAATTACGTAAATAAAATTTTTATTTATATAGCAATTTAATAATTTGTCAAAAGGGCCAGAAAATATCTAAAAACAATATGGGCTATATAAAAGAATTTATTGCTGCAATAAAAGAATTTTTCGAGCGAAAAGGAGGCAGATCAGTTGAAATTTCACTGTTTTAACGCTTGCCTACTACACCTTGGCTCGAACTATTGAACTAATCTTTTTGATTTTTCGCTAATTTCCTTTTGTTTTCTTGCAGGTTTCACCGCGGAGGCTGTTTCGGCACTAGGTGGACCGGATCGAAGAGAAAACGCAAAGAAATCGGCAATTTTAAATTTATAAATTTTGAATTGAAATTACGTAAATAAAATTTTTATTTATATAGCAATTTAATAATTTGTCAAAAGGGCCAGAAAATATCTAAAAACAATATGGGCTATATAAAAGAATTTATTGTTGCAATAAAAGAATTTTTCGGAGCGAAAAGGAGGCAGATCAGTTGAAATTTCACTGTTTTAACGCTTGCCTACTACACCTTGGCTCGAACTATTGAACTAATCTTTTTGATTTTTCGCTAATTTCCTTTTGTTTTCTTGCAGGTTTCACCGCGGGAGGCTGTTTCGGCACTAGGTGGACTGGATCGAAGAGAAAACGCAAAGAAATCGGCAATTTTAAATTTATAAATTTTGAATTGAAATTACGTAAATAAAATTTTTATTTATATAGCAATTTAATAATTTGTCAAAAGGGCCAGAAAATATCTAAAAACAATATGGGCTATATAAAAGAATTTTTCGGAGCGAAAAGGAGGCAGATCAGTTGAAATTTCACTGTTTTAACGCTTGCCTACTACACCTTTGGCTCGAACTATTGAACTAATCTTTTTGATTTTTCGCTAATTTCCTTTTGTTTTCTTGCAGGTTTCACCGCGGAGGCTGTTTCGGCACTAGGTGGACTGGATCGAAGAGAAAACGCAAAGAAATCGGCAATTTTAAATTTATAAATTTTGAATTGAAATTACGTAAATAAAATTTTTATTTATATAGCAATTTAATAATTTGTCAAAAGGGCCAGAAAATATCTAAAAACAATATGGGCTATATAAAAGAATTTATTGCTGCAATAAAAGAATTTATTGTTGCAATAAAAGAATTTTTCGGAGCGAAAAGGAGGCAGATCAGTTGAAATTTCACCGTTTTAACGCTTGCCTACTACACCTTTGGCTCGAACTATTGAACTAATCTTTTTGATTTTTCGCTAATTTCCTTTTGTTTTCTTGCAGGTTTCACCGCGGAGGCTGTTTCGGCACTAGGTGGACTGGATCGAAGAGAAAACGCAAAGAAATCGGCGATTTTAAATTTATAAATTTTGAATTGAAATTACGTAAATAAAATTTTTATTTATATAGCAATTTAATAATTTGTCAAAAGGGCCAGAAAATATCTAAAAACAATATGGGCTATATAAAAGAATTTTTCGGAGCGAAAAGGAGGCAGATCAGTTGAAATTTCACTGTTTTAACGCTTGCCTACTACACCTTGGCTCGAACTATTGAACTAATCTTTTTGATTTTTCGCTAATTTCCTTTTGTTTTCTTGCAGGTTTCACTGCGGAGGCTGTTTCGGCACTAGGTGGACTGGATCGAAGAGAAAACGCAAAGAAATCGGCAATTTTAAATTTATAAATTTTGAATTGAAATTACGTAACAAAATTTTTATTTATATAGCAATTTAATAATTTGTCAAAAGGGCCAGAAAATATCTAAAAACAATATGGCTATATAAAAGAATTTATTGCTGCAATAAAAGAATTTTTCGAGCGAAAAGGAGGCAGATCAGTTGAAATTTCACTGTTTTAACGCTTGCCTACTACACCTTGGCTCGAACTATTGAACTAATCTTTTTGATTTTTCGCCAATTTCCTTTTGTTTTCTTGCAGGTTTCACCGCGGAGGCTGTTTCGGCACCAGGTGGACCGGATCGAAGAGAAAACGCAAAGAAATCGGCAATTTTAAATTTATAAATTTTGAATTGAAATTACGTAACAAAATTTTTATTTATATAGCAATTTAATAATTTGTCAAAAGGGCCAGAAAATATCTAAAAACAATATGGGCTATATAAAAGAATTTATTGCTGCAATAAAAGAATTTTTCGAGCGAAAAGGAGGCAGATCAGTTGGAAATTTCACTGTTTTAACGCTTGCCTACTACACCTTTAGCTCGAACTATTGAACTAATCTTTTTGATTTTTCGCCAATTTCCTTTTGTTTTCTTGCAGGTTTCACCGCGGGAGGCTGTTTCGGCACCAGGTGGACCGGATCGAAGAGAAAACGCAAAGAAATCGGCAATTTTAAATTTATAAATTTTGAATTGAAATTACGTAAATAAAATTTTTATTTATATAGCAATTTAATAATTTGTCAAAAGGGCCAGAAAATATCTAAAAACAATATGGCTATATAAAAGAATTTATTGTTGCAATAAAAGAATTTTTCGGAGCGAAAAGGAGGCAGATCAGTTGAAATTTCACCGTTTTAACGCTTGCCTACTACACCTTTGGCTCGAACTATTGAACTAATCTTTTTGATTTTTCGCCAATTTCCTTTTGTTTTCTTGCAGGTTTCACCGCGGAGGCTGTTTCGGCAATTAGGTGGACCGGATCGAAGAGAAAACGCAAAGAAATCGGCAATTTTAAATTTATAAATTTTGAATTGAAATTACGTAAATAAAATTTTTATTTATATAGCAATTTAATAATTTGTCAAAAGGGCCAGAAAATATCTAAAAACAATATGGGCTATATAAAAGAATTTATTGCTGCAATAAAAGAATTTTTCGGAGCGAAAAGGAGGCAGATCAGTTGAAATTTCACTGTTTTAACGCTTGCCTACTACACCTTTGGCTCGAACTATTGAACTAATCTTTTTGATTTTTCGCCAATTTCCTTTTGTTTTCTTGCAGGTTTCACTGCGGGAGGCTGTTTCGGCACTAGGTGACCGGATCGAAGAGAAAACGCAAAGAAATCGGCAATTTTAAATTTATAAATTTTGAATTGAAATTACGTAAATAAAATTTTTATTTATATAGCAATTTAATAATTTGTCAAAAGGCCAGAAAATATCTAAAAACAATATGGCTATATAAAAGAATTTATTGCTGCAATAAAAGAATTTTTCGAGCGAAAAGGAGGCAGATCAGTTGAAATTTCACTGTTTTAACGCTTGCCTACTACACCTTTGGCTCGAACTATTGAACTAATCTTTTTGATTTTTCGCTAATTTCCTTTTGTTTTCTTGCAGGTTTCACTGCGGGAGGCTGTTTCAGCACTAGGTGGACCGGATCGAAGAGAAAACGCAAAGAAATCGGCAATTTTAAATTTATAAATTTTGAATTGAAATTACGTAAATAAAATTTTTATTTATATAGCAATTTAATAATTTGTCAAAAGGCCAGAAAATATCTAAAAACAATATGGGCTATATAAAAGAATTTATTGCTGCAATAAAAGAATTTTTCGGAGCGAAAAGGAGGCAGATCAGTTGAAATTTCACTGTTTTAACGCTTGCCTACTACACCTTTGGCTCGAACTATTGAACTAATCTTTTTTGATTTTTCGCTAATTTCCTTTTGTTTTCTTGCAGGTTTCACTGCGGGAGGCTGTTTCCGGCACTAGGTGGACCGGATCGAAGAGAGAAACGCAAAGAAATCGGCAATTTTAAATTTATAAATTTTGAATTGAAATTACGTAAATAAAATTTTTATTTATAGCAATTTAATAATTTGTCAAAAGGCCAGAAAATATCTAAAAACAATATGGGCTATATAAAAATTTATTGCTGCAATAAAAATTTTTATTTATATAGCAATTTAATAATTTGTCAAAAGGGCCAGAAAATATCTAAAAACAATATGGGCTATATAAAAGAATTTATTGTTGCAATAAAAGAATTTTTCGGAGCGAAAAGGAGGCAGATCAGTTGAAATTTCACTGTTTTAACGCTTGCCTACTACACCTTTGGCTCGAACTATTGAACTAATCTTTTTGATTTTTCGCTAATTTCCTTTTGTTTTCTTGCAGGTTTCACTGCGGGAGGCTGTTTCTGGCACTAGGTGGACCGGATCGAAGAGAAAACGCAAAGAAATCGGCAATTTTAAATTTATAAATTTTGAATTGAAATTACGTAAATAAAATTTTTATTTATATAGCACTTAATAATTTGTCAAAAGGGCCAGAAAATATCTAAAAACAATATGGCTATATAAAAGAATTTATTGCTGCAATAAAAGAATTTTTCGGAGCGAAAAGGAGGCAGATCAGTTGAAATTTCACTGTTTTAACGCTTGCCTACTACACCTTTGGCTCGAACTATTGAACTAATCTTTTTGATTTTTCGCCACTTTTGTTTTCTTGCAGGTTTCACCGCGGGAGGCTGTTTCGGCACCAGGTGGACCGGATCGAAGAGAAAACGCAAAGAAATCGGCAATTTTAAATTTATAAATTTTGAATTGAAATTACGTAAATAAAATTTTTATTTATATAGCACTTAATAATTTGTCAAAAGGCCAGAAAATATCTAAAAACAATATGGGCTATATAAAAGAATTTATTGCTGCAATAAAAGAATTTTTCGGAGCGAAAAGGAGGCAGATCAGTTGAAATTTCACTGTTTTAACGCTTGCCTACTACACCTTTGGCTCGAACTATTGAACTAATCTTTTTGATTTTTCGCCAATTTCCTTTTGTTTTCTTGCAGGTTTCACCGCGGAGGCTGTTTCGGCACCAGGTGGACCGGATCGAAGAAAAACGCAAAGAAATCGGCAATTTTAAATTTATAAATTTTGAATTGAAATTACGTAAATAAAATTTTTATTTATATAGCAATTTAATAATTTGTCAAAAGGGCCAGAAAATATCTAAAAACAATATGGGCTATATAAAAGAATTTATTGCTGCAATAAAAGAATTTTTCGGAGCGAAAAGGAGGCAGATCAGTTGAAATTTCACTGTTTTAACGCTTGCCTACTACACCTTTGGCTCGAACTATTGAACTAATCTTTTTGATTTTTCGCCAATTTCCTTTTGTTTTCTTGCAGGTTTCACTGCGGAGGCTGTTTCGGCACCAGGTGGACCGGATCGAAGAGAAAACGCAAAGAAATCGGCAATTTTAAATTTATAAATTTTGAATTGAAATTACGTAAATAAAATTTTTATTTATATAGCAATTTAATAATTTGTCAAAAGGGCCAGAAAATATCTAAAAACAATATGGGCTATATAAAAGAATTTATTGTTGCAATAAAAGAATTTTTCGGAGCGAAAAGGAGGCAGATCAGTTGAAATTTCACTGTTTTAACGCTTGCCTACTACACCTTGGCTCGAACTATTGAACTAATCTTTTTGATTTTTCGCCAATTTCCTTTTGTTTTCTTGCAGGTTTCACCGCGGGAGGCTGTTTCGGCACTAGGTGGACCGGATCGAAGAGAAAACGCAAAGAAATCGGCAATTTTAAATTTATAAATTTTGAATTGAAATTACGTAAATAAAATTTTTATTTATATAGCAATTTAATAATTTGTCAAAAGGGCCAGAAAATATCTAAAAACAATATGGGCTATATAAAAGAATTTATTGCTGCAATAAAAGAATTTTTCGGAGCGAAAAGGAGGCAGATCAGTTGAAATTTCACTGTTTTAACGCTTGCCTACTACACCTTTGGCTCGAACTATTGAACTAATCTTTTTGATTTTTCGCTAATTTCCTTTTGTTTTCTTGCAGGTTTCACCGCGGAGGCTGTTTCGGCACTAGGTGGACCGGATCGAAGAGAAAACGCAAAGAAATCGGCAATTTTAAATTTATAAATTTTGAATTGAAATTACGTAAATAAAATTTTTATTTATATAGCACTTAATAATTTGTCAAAAGGGCCAGAAAATATCTAAAAACAATATGGGCTATATAAAAGAATTTATTGCTGCAATAAAAGAATTTTTCGGAGCGAAAAGGAGGCAGATCAGCTGAAATTTCACTGTTTTAACGCTTGCCTACTACACCTTTGGCTCGAACTATTGAACTAATCTTTTTGATTTTTCGCTAATTTCCTTTTGTTTTCTTGCAGGTTTCACTGCGGAGGCTGTTTCGGCACTAGGTGGACTGGATCGAAGAGAAAACGCAAAGAAATCGGCGATTTTAAATTTATAAATTTTGAATTGAAATTACGTAAATAAAATTTTTATTTATATAGCAATTTAATAATTTGTCAAAAGGGCCAGAAAATATCTAAAAACAATATGGGCTATATAAAAGAATTTATTGCTGCAATAAAAGAATTTTTCGAGCGAAAAGGAGGCAGATCAGTTGAAATTTCACTGTTTTAACGCTTGCCTACTACACCTTTGGCTCGAACTATTGAACTAATCTTTTTGATTTTTCGCTAATTTCCTTTTGTTTTCTTGCAGGTTTCACTGCGGGAGGCTGTTTCTGGCACTAGGTGGACCGGATCGAAGAGAGAAACGCAAAGAAATCGGCAATTTTAAATTTATAAATTTTGAATTGAAATTACGTAAATAAAATTTTTATTTATAGCAATTTAATAATTTGTCAAAAGGCCAGAAAATATCTAAAAACAATATGGGCTATAAAAGAATTTATTGCTGCAATAAAAATTTTTATTTATATAGCAATTTAATAATTTGTCAAAAGGGCCAGAAAATATCTAAAAACAATATGGGCTATATAAAAGAATTTATTGCTGCAATAAAAGAATTTTTCGAGCGAAAAGGAGGCAGATCAGTTGAAATTTCACTGTTTTAACGCTTGCCTACTACACCTTTGGCTCGAACTATTGAACTAATCTTTTTGATTTTTCGCCAATTTCCTTTTGTTTTCTTGCAGGTTTCACCGCGGGAGGCTGTTTCGGCACTAGGTGGACCGGATCGAAGAGAAAACGCAAAGAAATCAGCGATTTTAAATTTATAAATTTTGAATTGAAATTACGTAAATAAAATTTTTATTTATATAGCAATTTAATAATTTGTCAAAAGGGCCAGAAAATATCTAAAAACAATATGGCTATATAAAAGAATTTATTGCTGCAATAAAAGAATTTTTCGGAGCGAAAAGGAGGCAGATCAGTTGAAATTTCACTGTTTTAACGCTTGCCTACTACACCTTTGGCTCGAACTATTGAACTAATCTTTTTGATTTTTCGCTAATTTCCTTTTGTTTTCTTGCAGGTTTCACCGCGGGAGGCTGTTTCTGGCACTAGGTGGACCGGATCGAAGAGAAAACGCAAAGAAATCGGCGATTTTAAATTTATAAATTTTGAATTGAAATTACGTAACAAAATTTTTATTTATATAGCAATTTAATAATTTGTCAAAAGGGCCAGAAAATATCTAAAAACAATATGGGCTATATAAAAATTTATTGCTGCAATAAAAGAATTTATTGCTGCAATAAAAGAATTTTTCGGAGCGAAAAGGAGGCAGATCAGTTGAAATTTCACCGTTTTAACGCTTGCCTACTACACCTTTGGCTCGAACTATTGAACTAATCTTTTTGATTTTTCGCTAATTTCCTTTTGTTTTCTTGCAGGTTTCACTGCGGGAGGCTGTTTCTGGCACTAGGTGGACTGGATCGAAGAGAAAACGCAAAGAAATCGGCGATTTTAAATTTATAAATTTTGAATTGAAATTACGTAAATAAAATTTTTATTTATATAGCAATTTAATAATTTGTCAAAAGGGCCAGAAAATATCTAAAAACAATATGGCTATATAAAAGAATTTATTGCTGCAATAAAAGAATTTATTGCTGCAATAAAAGAATTTATTGCTGCAATAAAAGAATTTTTCGGAGCGAAAAGGAGGCAGATCAGTTGAAATTTCACTGTTTTAACGCTTGCCTACTACACCTTTGGCTCGAACTATTGAACTAATCTTTTTGATTTTTCGCTAATTTCTTTTGTTTTCTTGCAGGTTTCACTGCGGAGGCTGTTTCGGCACTAGGTGGACTGGATCGAAGAGAAAACGCAAAGAAATCGGCGATTTTAAATTTATAAATTTTGAATTGAAATTACGTAAATAAAATTTTTATTTATATAGCACTTAATAATTTGTCAAAAGGCCAGAAAATATCTAAAAACAATATGGGCTATATAAAAATTTATTGCTGCAATAAAAGAATTTATTGCTGCAATAAAAGAATTTATTGCTGCAATAAAAATTTTTATTTATATAGCAATTTAATAATTTGTCAAAAGGGCCAGAAAATATCTAAAAACAATATGGCTATATAAAAGAATTTATTGCTGCAATAAAAGAATTTATTGCTGCAATAAAAGAATTTTTCGGAGCGAAAAGGAGGCAGATCAGTTGAAATTTCACCGTTTTAACGCTTGCCTACTACACCTTTGGCTCGAACTATTGAACTAATCTTTTTGATTTTTCGCTAATTTCTTTTGTTTTCTTGCAGGTTTCACCGCGGAGGCTGTTTCTGGCACTAGGTGGACCGGATCGAAGAGAGAAACGCAAAGAAATCGGCGATTTTAAATTTATAAATTTTGAATTGAAATTACGTAAATAAAATTTTTATTTATATAGCAATTTAATAATTTGTCAAAAGGGCCAGAAAATATCTAAAAACAATATGGGCTATATAAAAGAATTTATTGTTGCAATAAAAGAATTTTTCGGAGCGAAAAGGAGGCAGATCAGTTGAAATTTCACCGTTTTAACGCTTGCCTACTACACCTTGGCTCGAACTATTGAACTAATCTTTTTGATTTTTCGCTAATTTCCTTTTGTTTTCTTGCAGGTTTCACTGCGGGAGGCTGTTTCGGCACTAGGTGGACTGGATCGAAGAGAAAACGCAAAGAAATCGGCGATTTTAAATTTATAAATTTTGAATTGAAATTACGTAAATAAAATTTTTATTTATATAGCAATTTAATAATTTGTCAAAAGGGCCAGAAAATATCTAAAAACAATATGGGCTATATAAAAGAATTTATTGTTGCAATAAAAGAATTTTTCGAGCGAAAAGGAGGCAGATCAGTTGAAATTTCACTGTTTTAACGCTTGCCTACTACACCTTTGGCTCGAACTATTGAACTAATCTTTTTGATTTTTCGCTAATTTCCTTTTGTTTTCTTGCAGGTTTCACCGCGGAGGCTGTTTCGGCAATTAGGTGGACCGGATCGAAGAAAAACGCAAAGAAATCAGCGATTTTAAATTTATAAATTTTGAATTGAAATTACGTAAATAAAATTTTTATTTATATAGCAATTTAATAATTTGTCAAAAGGGCCAGAAAATATCTAAAAACAATATGGGCTATATAAAAGAATTTATTGCTGCAATAAAAGAATTTTTCGGAGCGAAAAGGAGGCAGATCAGTTGAAATTTCACTGTTTTAACGCTTGCCTACTACACCTTTGGCTCGAACTATTGAACTAATCTTTTTGATTTTTCGCCAATTTCCTTTTGTTTTCTTGCAGGTTTCACTGCGGAGGCTGTTTCGGCAATTAGGTGGACCGGATCGAAGAGAAAACGCAAAGAAATCGGCAATTTTAAATTTATAAATTTTGAATTGAAATTACGTAAATAAAATTTTTATTTATATAGCAATTTAATAATTTGTCAAAAGGGCCAGAAAATATCTAAAAACAATATGGCTATATAAAAGAATTTATTGCTGCAATAAAAGAATTTTTCGGAGCGAAAAGGAGGCAGATCAGTTGAAATTTCACCGTTTTAACGCTTGCCTACTACACCTTTGGCTCGAACTATTGAACTAATCTTTTTGATTTTTCGCTAATTTCCTTTTGTTTTCTTGCAGGTTTCACTGCGGAGGCTGTTTCGGCAATTAGGTGGACCGGATCGAAGAGAAAACGCAAAGAAATCGGCAATTTTAAATTTATAAATTTTGAATTGAAATTACGTAAATAAAATTTTTATTTATATAGCAATTTAATAATTTGTCAAAAGGGCCAGAAAATATCTAAAAACAATATGGCTATATAAAAGAATTTATTGCTGCAATAAAAGAATTTTTCGGAGCGAAAAGGAGGCAGATCAGTTGAAATTTCACCGTTTTAACGCTTGCCTACTACACCTTTGGCTCGAACTATTGAACTAATCTTTTTGATTTTTCGCTAATTTCTTTTGTTTTCTTGCAGGTTTCACCGCGGAGGCTGTTTCGGCACTAGTGGACCGGATCGAAGAGAAAACGCAAAGAAATCGGCGATTTTAAATTTATAAATTTTGAATTGAAATTACGTAAATAAAATTTTTATTTATATAGCAATTTAATAATTTGTCAAAAGGGCCAGAAAATATCTAAAAACAATATGGGCTATATAAAAGAATTTATTGCTGCAATAAAAGAATTTTTCGGAGCGAAAAGGAGGCAGATCAGTTGAAATTTCACTGTTTTAACGCTTGCCTACTACACCTTTGGCTCGAACTATTGAACTAATCTTTTTGATTTTTCGCCAATTTCCTTTTGTTTTCTTGCAGGTTTCACCGCGGAGGCTGTTTCGGCAATTAGGTGGACCGGATCGAAGAGAAAACGCAAAGAAATCGGCAATTTTAAATTTATAAATTTTGAATTGAAATTACGTAAATAAAATTTTTATTTATATAGCAATTAATAATTTGTCAAAAGGGCCAGAAAATATCTAAAAACAATATGGGCTATATAAAAGAATTTATTGCTGCAATAAAAGAATTTTTCGAGCGAAAAGGAGGCAGATCAGTTGAAATTTCACTGTTTTAACGCTTGCCTACTACACCTTTGGCTCGAACTATTGAACTAATCTTTTTGATTTTTCGCCAATTTCCTTTTGTTTTCTTGCAGGTTTCACCGCGGGAGGCTGTTTCGGCACTAGGTGGACCGGATCGAAGAGAAAACGCAAAGAAATCGGCGATTTTAAATTTATAAATTTTGAATTGAAATTACGTAAATAAAATTTTTATTTATATAGCAATTTAATAATTTGTCAAAAGGGCCAGAAAATATCTAAAAACAATATGGCTATATAAAAGAATTTATTGCTGCAATAAAAGAATTTTTCGGAGCGAAAAGGAGGCAGATCAGCTGAAATTTCACTGTTTTAACGCTTGCCTACTACACCTTGGCTCGAACTATTGAACTAATCTTTTTGATTTTTCGCTAATTTCCTTTTGTTTTCTTGCAGGTTTCACTGCGGGAGGCTGTTTCGGCACTAGGTGACCGGATCGAAGAGAGAAACGCAAAGAAATCGGCGATTTTAAATTTATAAATTTTGAATTGAAATTACGTAAATAAAATTTTTATTTATAGCAATTTAATAATTTGTCAAAAGGGCCAGAAAATATCTAAAAACAATATGGGCTATATAAAAGAATTTATTGCTGCAATAAAAATTTTTATTTATATAGCAATTTAATAATTTGTCAAAAGGCCAGAAAATATCTAAAAACAATATGGGCTATATAAAAGAATTTATTGCTGCAATAAAAGAATTTATTGCTGCAATAAAAGAATTTTTCGGAGCGAAAAGGAGGCAGATCAGCTGAAATTTCACTGTTTTAACGCTTGCCTACTACACCTTGGCTCGAACTATTGAACTAATCTTTTTGATTTTTCGCTAATTTTTGTTTTCTTGCAGGTTTCACCGCGGGAGGCTGTTTCGGCACCAGGTGGACCGGATCGAAGAGAAAACGCAAAGAAATCGGCGATTTTAAATTTATAAATTTTGAATTGAAATTACGTAAATAAAATTTTTATTTATATAGCAATTTAATAATTTGTCAAAAGGGCCAGAAAATATCTAAAAACAATATGGGCTATATAAAAGAATTTATTGCTGCAATAAAAATTTTTATTTATATAGCACTTAATAATTTGTCAAAAGGGCCAGAAAATATCTAAAAACAATATGGCTATATAAAAGAATTTATTGCTGCAATAAAAGAATTTATTGTTGCAATAAAAGAATTTTTCGGAGCGAAAAGGAGGCAGATCAGTTGAAATTTCACTGTTTTAACGCTTGCCTACTACACCTTTGGCTCGAACTATTGAACTAATCTTTTTGATTTTTCGCTAATTTCCTTTTGTTTTCTTGCAGGTTTCACCGCGGAGGCTGTTTCGGCACTAGGTGGACTGGATCGAAGAGAAAACGCAAAGAAATCGGCGATTTTAAATTTATAAATTTTGAATTGAAATTACGTAACAAAATTTTTATTTATATAGCACTTAATAATTTGTCAAAAGGGCCAGAAAATATCTAAAAACAATATGGCTATATAAAAGAATTTATTGCTGCAATAAAAGAATTTATTGCTGCAATAAAAGAATTTATTGCTGCAATAAAAGAATTTATTGCTGCAATAAAAATTTTTATTTATATAGCACTTAATAATTTGTCAAAAGGCCAGAAAATATCTAAAAACAATATGGGCTATATAAAAGAATTTATTGCTGCAATAAAAGAATTTATTGTTGCAATAAAAGAATTTATTGCTGCAATAAAAGAATTTTTCGAGCGAAAAGGAGGCAGATCAGTTGAAATTTCACTGTTTTAACGCTTGCCTACTACACCTTTGGCTCGAACTATTGAACTAATCTTTTTGATTTTTCGCTAATTTCCTTTTGTTTTCTTGCAGGTTTCACCGCGGGAGGCTGTTTCGGCACTAGGTGACCGGATCGAAGAGAAAACGCAAAGAAATCGGCAATTTTAAATTTATAAATTTTGAATTGAAATTACGTAAATAAAATTTTTATTTATATAGCAATTTAATAATTTGTCAAAAGGGCCAGAAAATATCTAAAAACAATATGGGCTATATAAAAGAATTTATTGCTGCAATAAAAGAATTTTTCGAGCGAAAAGGAGGCAGATCAGTTGAAATTTCACTGTTTTAACGCTTCGCCTACTACACCTTTGGCTCGAACTATTGAACTAATCTTTTTGATTTTTCGCTAATTTCCTTTTGTTTTCTTGCAGGTTTCACCGCGGGAGGCTGTTTCGGCACTAGGTGGACCGGATCGAAGAGAAAACGCAAAGAAATCGGCAATTTTAAATTTATAAATTTTGAATTGAAATTACGTAAATAAAATTTTTATTTATATAGCAATTTAATAATTTGTCAAAAGGGCCAGAAAATATCTAAAAACAATATGGGCTATATAAAAGAATTTATTGCTGCAATAAAAGAATTTATTGCTGCAATAAAAGAATTTTTCGGAGCGAAAAGGAGGCAGATCAGTTGAAATTTCACTGTTTTAACGCTTGCCTACTACACCTTTGGCTCGAACTATTGAACTAATCTTTTTGATTTTTCGCTAATTTCCTTTTGTTTTCTTGCAGGTTTCACCGCGGGAGGCTGTTTCGGCACCAGGTGGACCGGATCGAAGAGAAAACGCAAAGAAATCAGCGATTTTAAATTTATAAATTTTGAATTGAAATTACGTAAATAAAATTTTTATTTATATAGCAATTTAATAATTTGTCAAAAGGCCAGAAAATATCTAAAAACAATATGGCTATATAAAAGAATTTATTGTTGCAATAAAAGAATTTTTCGGAGCGAAAAGGAGGCAGATCAGTTGAAATTTCACTGTTTTAACGCTTCGCCTACTACACCTTTGGCTCGAACTATTGAACTAATCTTTTTGATTTTTCGCCAATTTCCTTTTGTTTTCTTGCAGGTTTCACTGCGGGAGGCTGTTTCGGCACTAGGTGGACTGGATCGAAGAGAAAACGCAAAGAAATCAGCGATTTTAAATTTATAAATTTTGAATTGAAATTACGTAAATAAAATTTTTATTTATATAGCAATTTAATAATTTGTCAAAAGGGCCAGAAAATATCTAAAAACAATATGGGCTATATAAAAGAATTTATTGCTGCAATAAAAGAATTTATTGTTGCAATAAAAGAATTTTTCGGAGCGAAAAGGAGGCAGATCAGTTGAAATTTCACCGTTTTAACGCTTGCCTACTACACCTTTGGCTCGAACTATTGAACTAATCTTTTTGATTTTTCGCTAATTTCCTTTTGTTTTCTTGCAGGTTTCACTGCGGAGGCTGTTTCGGCACTAGGTGGACTGGATCGAAGAGAAAACGCAAAGAAATCAGCGATTTTAAATTTATAAATTTTGAATTGAAATTACGTAAATAAAATTTTTATTTATATAGCACTTAATAATTTGTCAAAAGGGCCAGAAAATATCTAAAAACAATATGGCTATATAAAAGAATTTATTGCTGCAATAAAAGAATTTATTGCTGCAATAAAAGAATTTATTGCTGCAATAAAAGAATTTATTGCTGCAATAAAAGAATTTATTGCTGCAATAAAAGAATTTATTGCTGCAATAAAAGAATTTATTGTTGCAATAAAAGAATTTTTCGAGCGAAAAGGAGGCAGATCAGCTGAAATTTCACTGTTTTAACGCTTGCCTACTACACCTTTGGCTCGAACTATTGAACTAATCTTTTTGATTTTTCGCTAATTTTTGTTTTCTTGCAGGTTTCACCGCAGGAGGCTGTTTCGGCAATTAGGTGGACCGGATCGAAGAAAAACGCAAAGAAATCGGCGATTTTAAATTTATAAATTTTGAATTGAAATTACGTAATAAAAGAATTTTTCGGAGCGAAAAGGAGGCAGATCAGTTGAAATTTCACTGTTTTAACGCTTGCCTACTACACCTTGGCTCGAACTATTGAACTAATCTTTTTGATTTTTCGCTAATTTCTTTTGTTTTCTTGCAGGTTTCACTGCGGAGGCTGTTTCGGCACCAGGTGGACCGGATCGAAGAGAAAACGCAAAGAAATCAGCGATTTTAAATTTATAAATTTTGAATTGAAATTACGTAAATAAAATTTTTATTTATATAGCAATTTAATAATTTGTCAAAAGGGCCAGAAAATATCTAAAAACAATATGGGCTATATAAAAATTTATTGCTGCAATAAAAGAATTTTTCGGAGCGAAAAGGAGGCAGATCAGTTGAAATTTCACTGTTTTAACGCTTGCCTACTACACCTTTAGCTCGAACTATTGAACTAATCTTTTTGATTTTTCGCTAATTTCCTTTTGTTTTCTTGCAGGTTTCACTGCGGAGGCTGTTTCGGCACCAGGTGGACCGGATCGAAGAAAAACGCAAAGAAATCGGCGATTTTAAATTTATAAATTTTGAATTGAAATTACGTAAATAAAATTTTTATTTATATAGCAATTTAATAATTTGTCAAAAGGGCCAGAAAATATCTAAAAACAATATGGGCTATATAAAAATTTATTGCTGCAATAAAAGAATTTATTGCTGCAATAAAAGAATTTATTGTTGCAATAAAAGAATTTTTCGAGCGAAAAGGAGGCAGATCAGTTGAAATTTCACTGTTTTAACGCTTGCCTACTACACCTTTGGCTCGAACTATTGAACTAATCTTTTTGATTTTTCGCTAATTTCCTTTTGTTTTCTTGCAGGTTTCACCGCGGGAGGCTGTTTCGGCACTAGGTGGACTGGATCGAAGAGAAAACGCAAAGAAATCGGCAATTTTAAATTTATAAATTTTGAATTGAAATTACGTAAATAAAATTTTTATTTATATAGTAATTTAATAATTTGTCAAAAGGGCCAGAAAATATCTAAAAACAATATGGGCTATATAAAAGAATTTATTGCTGCAATAAAAGAATTTTTCGAGCGAAAAGGAGGCAGATCAGTTGAAATTTCACTGTTTTAACGCTTGCCTACTACACCTTTGGCTCGAACTATTGAACTAATCTTTTTGATTTTTCGCCAATTTCCTTTTGTTTTCTTGCAGGTTTCACTGCGGAGGCTGTTTCGGCACTAGGTGGACCGGATCGAAGAGAAAACGCAAAGAAATCGGCAATTTTAAATTTATAAATTTTGAATTGAAATTACGTAAATAAAATTTTTATTTATATAGCAATTTAATAATTTGTCAAAAGGGCCAGAAAATATCTAAAAACAATATGGGCTATATAAAAGAATTTATTGCTGCAATAAAAGAATTTATTGCTGCAATAAAAGAATTTTTCGGAGCGAAAAGGAGGCAGATCAGTTGAAATTTCACTGTTTTAACGCTTGCCTACTACACCTTTGGCTCGAACTATTGAACTAATCTTTTTGATTTTTCGCTAATTTTTGTTTTCTTGCAGGTTTCACCGCGGAGGCTGTTTCGGCACCAGGTGGACCGGATCGAAGAGAAAACGCAAAGAAATCAGCGATTTTAAATTTATAAATTTTGAATTGAAATTACGTAAATAAAATTTTTATTTATATAGCAATTTAATAATTTGTCAAAAGGGCCAGAAAATATCTAAAAACAATATGGGCTATATAAAAGAATTTATTGTTGCAATAAAAGAATTTTTCGGAGCGAAAAGGAGGCAGATCAGTTGGAAATTTCACTGTTTTAACGCTTCGCCTACTACACCTTTGGCTCGAACTATTGAACCAATCTTTTTGATTTTTCGCCAATTTCCTTTTGTTTTCTTGCAGGTTTCACCGCGGGAGGCTGTTTCGGCAATTAGGTGGACCGGATCGAAGAGAAAACGCAAAGAAATCGGCGATTTTAAATTTATAAATTTTGAATTGAAATTACGTAAATAAAATTTTTATTTATAGCAATTTAATAATTTGTCAAAAGGCCAGAAAATATCTAAAAACAATATGGCTATATAAAAGAATTTATTGCTGCAATAAAAATTTTTATTTATAGCAATTTAATAATTTGTCAAAAGGGCCAGAAAATATCTAAAAACAATATGGGCTATATAAAAGAATTTATTGTTGCAATAAAAGAATTTTTCGAGCGAAAAGGAGGCAGATCAGTTGAAATTTCACCGTTTTAACGCTTGCCTACTACACCTTTGGCTCGAACTATTGAACTAATCTTTTTGATTTTTCGCTAATTTCCTTTTGTTTTCTTGCAGGTTTCACCGCGGAGGCTGTTTCGGCACCAGGTGGACCGGATCGAAGAGAAAACGCAAAGAAATCGGCAATTTTAAATTTATAAATTTTGAATTGAAATTACGTAAATAAAATTTTTATTTATATAGCAATTTAATAATTTGTCAAAAGGGCCAGAAAATATCTAAAAACAATATGGGCTATATAAAAGAATTTATTGCTGCAATAAAAGAATTTATTGTTGCAATAAAAGAATTTTTCGGAGCGAAAAGGAGGCAGATCAGTTGAAATTTCACTGTTTTAACGCTTGCCTACTACACCTTGGCTCGAACTATTGAACTAATCTTTTTGATTTTTCGCCAATTTCCTTTTGTTTTCTTGCAGGTTTCACCGCGGAGGCTGTTTCGGCACCAGGTGGACCGGATCGAAGAGAAAACGCAAAGAAATCAGCGATTTTAAATTTATAAATTTTGAATTGAAATTACGTAACAAAATTTTTATTTATATAGCAATTTAATAATTTGTCAAAAGGGCCAGAAAATATCTAAAAACAATATGGGCTATATAAAAGAATTTATTGCTGCAATAAAAGAATTTATTGTTGCAATAAAAGAATTTTTCGGAGCGAAAAGGAGGCAGATCAGCTGAAATTTCACTGTTTTAACGCTTGCCTACTACACCTTGGCTCGAACTATTGAACTAATCTTTTTGATTTTTCGCCAATTTCCTTTTGTTTTCTTGCAGGTTTCACCGCGGAGGCTGTTTCGGCACCAGGTGGACCGGATCGAAGAGAAAACGCAAAGAAATCAGCGATTTTAAATTTATAAATTTTGAATTGAAATTACGTAACAAAATTTTTATTTATATAGCAATTTAATAATTTGTCAAAAGGGCCAGAAAATATCTAAAAACAATATGGGCTATATAAAAGAATTTATTGCTGCAATAAAAGAATTTATTGTTGCAATAAAAGAATTTTTCGAGCGAAAAGGAGGCAGATCAGTTGAAATTTCACTGTTTTAACGCTTGCCTACTACACCTTTGGCTCGAACTATTGAACTAATCTTTTTGATTTTTCGCCACTTTTGTTTTCTTGCAGGTTTCACCGCGGGAGGCTGTTTCGGCACCAGGTGGACCGGATCGAAGAGAAAACGCAAAGAAATCGGCGATTTTAAATTTATAAATTTTGAATTGAAATTACGTAAATAAAATTTTTATTTATATAGCAATTTAATAATTTGTCAAAAGGGCCAGAAAATATCTAAAAACAATATGGGCTATATAAAAGAATTTATTGCTGCAATAAAAGAATTTTTCGGAGCGAAAAGGAGGCAGATCAGCTGAAATTTCACTGTTTTAACGCTTGCCTACTACACCTTTGGCTCGAACTATTGAACTAATCTTTTTGATTTTTCGCTAATTTCTTTTGTTTTCTTGCAGGTTTCACTGCGGAGGCTGTTTCGGCACCAGGTGGACCGGATCGAAGAGAAAACGCAAAGAAATCGGCAATTTTAAATTTATAAATTTTGAATTGAAATTACGTAAATAAAATTTTTATTTATATAGCAATTTAATAATTTGTCAAAAGGGCCAGAAAATATCTAAAAACAATATGGGCTATATAAAAGAATTTATTGCTGCAATAAAAGAATTTTTCGGAGCGAAAAGGAGGCAGATCAGTTGAAATTTCACTGTTTTAACGCTTGCCTACTACACCTTTGGCCTGAACTATTGAACTAATCTTTTTGATTTTTCGCTAATTTCCTTTTGTTTTCTTGCAGGTTTCACTGCGGGAGGCTGTTTCTGGCACTAGGTGGACCGGATCGAAGAGAAAACGCAAAGAAATCGGCAATTTTAAATTTATAAATTTTGAATTGAAATTACGTAAATAAAATTTTTATTTATATAGCAATTTAATAATTTGTCAAAAGGGCCAGAAAATATCTAAAAACAATATGGCTATATAAAAGAATTTATTGTTGCAATAAAAGAATTTTTCGGAGCGAAAAGGAGGCAGATCAGTTGAAATTTCACTGTTTTAACGCTTGCCTACTACACCTTTAGCTCGAACTATTGAACTAATCTTTTTGATTTTTCGCTAATTTCTTTTGTTTTCTTGCAGGTTTCACTGCGGGAGGCTGTTTCTGGCACTAGGTGGACCGGATCGAAGAGAAAACGCAAAGAAATCGGCGATTTTAAATTTATAAATTTTGAATTGAAATTACGTAAATAAAATTTTTATTTATATAGCACTTAATAATTTGTCAAAAGGGCCAGAAAATATCTAAAAACAATATGGGCTATATAAAAATTTATTGCTGCAATAAAAGAATTTTTCGGAGCGAAAAGGAGGCAGATCAGTTGAAATTTCACTGTTTTAACGCTTGCCTACTACACCTTTGGCTCGAACCATTGAACTAATCTTTTTGATTTTTCGCCAATTTCCTTTTGTTTTCTTGCAGGTTTCACCGCGGAGGCTGTTTCGGCACTAGGTGACCGGATCGAAGAGAAAACGCAAAGAAATCGGCGATTTTAAATTTATAAATTTTGAATTGAAATTACGTAACAAAATTTTTATTTATATAGCAATTAATAATTTGTCAAAAGGGCCAGAAAATATCTAAAAACAATATGGGCTATATAAAAGAATTTATTGCTGCAATAAAAGAATTTATTGCTGCAATAAAAGAATTTATTGCTGCAATAAAAGAATTTATTGCTGCAATAAAAGAATTTATTGCTGCAATAAAAATTTTTATTTATATAGCAATTTAATAATTTGTCAAAAGGGCCAGAAAATATCTAAAAACAATATGGGCTATATAAAAGAATTTATTGCTGCAATAAAAGAATTTTTCGAGCGAAAAGGAGGCAGATCAGTTGAAATTTCACTGTTTTAACGCTTGCCTACTACACCTTTGGCTCGAACTATTGAACTAATCTTTTTGATTTTTCGCTAATTTCCTTTTGTTTTCTTGCAGGTTTCACCGCGGAGGCTGTTTCGGCAATTAGGTGGACCGGATCGAAGAGAAAACGCAAAGAAATCGGCGATTTTAAATTTATAAATTTTGAATTGAAATTACGTAAATAAAATTTTTATTTATATAGCAATTTAATAATTTGTCAAAAGGGCCAGAAAATATCTAAAAACAATATGGGCTATATAAAAGAATTTATTGCTGCAATAAAAGAATTTTTCGGAGCGAAAAGGAGGCAGATCAGTTGAAATTTCACTGTTTTAACGCTTGCCTACTACACCTTTAGCTCGAACTATTGAACTAATCTTTTTGATTTTTCGCTAATTTCTTTTGTTTTCTTGCAGGTTTCACCGCGGGAGGCTGTTTCGGCACCAGGTGGACCGGATCGAAGAGAAAACGCAAAGAAATCGGCGATTTTAAATTTATAAATTTTGAATTGAAATTACGTAAATAAAATTTTTATTTATATAGCAATTTAATAATTTGTCAAAAGGGCCAGAAAATATCTAAAAACAATATGGGCTATATAAAAGAATTTATTGCTGCAATAAAAGAATTTTTCGGAGCGAAAAGGAGGCAGATCAGTTGAAATTTCACTGTTTTAACGCTTGCCTACTACACCTTTGGCTCGAACTATTGAACTAATCTTTTTGATTTTTCGCTAATTTCTTTTGTTTTCTTGCAGGTTTCACTGCGGAGGCTGTTTCGGCACTAGGTGGACTGGATCGAAGAGAAAACGCAAAGAAATCGGCGATTTTAAATTTATAAATTTTGAATTGAAATTACGTAAATAAAATTTTTATTTATATAGCAATTTAATAATTTGTCAAAAGGGCCAGAAAATATCTAAAAACAATATGGCTATATAAAAGAATTTATTGCTGCAATAAAAATTTTTATTTATATAGCAATTTAATAATTTGTCAAAAGGGCCAGAAAATATCTAAAAACAATATGGGCTATATAAAAGAATTTATTGCTGCAATAAAAGAATTTATTGCTGCAATAAAAGAATTTTTCGAGCGAAAAGGAGGCAGATCAGTTGAAATTTCACTGTTTTAACGCTTGCCTACTACACCTTTGGCTCGAACTATTGAACTAATCTTTTTGATTTTTCGCCAATTTCCTTTTGTTTTCTTGCAGGTTTCACCGCGGGAGGCTGTTTCGGCACTAGGTGGACCGGATCGAAGAGAAAACGCAAAGAAATCGGCGATTTTAAATTTATAAATTTTGAATTGAAATTATGTAAATAAAATTTTTATTTATAGCAATTTAATAATTTGTCAAAAGGGCCAGAAAATATCTAAAAACAATATGGCTATATAAAAGAATTTATTGCTGCAATAAAAGAATTTATTGCTGCAATAAAAGAATTTTTCGAGCGAAAAGGAGGCAGATCAGTTGAAATTTCACTGTTTTAACGCTTCGCCTACTACACCTTTGGCTCGAACTATTGAACTAATCTTTTTGATTTTTCGCCAATTTCCTTTTGTTTTCTTGCAGGTTTCACCGCGGGAGGCTGTTTCGGCACTAGGTGGACTGGATCGAAGAGAAAACGCAAAGAAATCGGCGATTTTAAATTTATAAATTTTGAATTGAAATTACGTAAATAAAATTTTTATTTATATAGCAATTTAATAATTTGGTCAAAAGGGCCAGAAAATATCTAAAAACAATATGGGCTATATAAAAGAATTTATTGCTGCAATAAAAGAATTTTTCGGAGCGAAAAGGAGGCAGATCAGTTGAAATTTCACTGTTTTAACGCTTGCCTACTACACCTTTGGCTCGAACTATTGAACTAATCTTTTTGATTTTTCGCTAATTTCTTTTGTTTTCTTTGCAGGTTTCACCGCGGGAGGCTGTTTCGGCACTAGGTGGACTGGATCGAAGAGAAAACGCAAAGAAATCGGCGATTTTAAATTTATAAATTTTGAATTGAAATTACGTAAATAAAATTTTTTATTTATATAGCAATTTAATAATTTGTCAAAAGGGCCAGAAAATATCTAAAAACAATATGGGCTATATAAAAGAATTTATTGCTGCAATAAAAGAATTTTTCGGAGCGAAAAGGAGGCAGATCAGTTGAAATTTCACTGTTTTAACGCTTGCCTACTACACCTTGGCTCGAACTATTGAACCAATCTTTTTGATTTTTCGCTAATTTCCTTTTGTTTTCTTGCAGGTTTCACTGCGGAGGCTGTTTCGGCACTGGGTGGACCGGATCGAAGAGAGAAACGCAAAGAAATCGGCGATTTTAAATTTATAAATTTTGAATTGAAATTACGTAAATAAAATTTTTATTTATAGCAATTTAATAATTTGTCAAAAGGGCCAGAAAATATCTAAAAACAATATGGCTATATAAAAGAATTTATTGCTGCAATAAAAGAATTTATTGCTGCAATAAAAATTTTTATTTATATAGCAATTTAATAATTTGTCAAAAGGGCCAGAAAATATCTAAAAACAATATGGGCTATATAAAAGAATTTATTGCTGCAATAAAAGAATTTTTCGGAGCGAAAAGGAGGCAGATCAGTTGGAAATTTCACTGTTTTAACGCTTGCCTACTACACCTTGGCTCGAACTATTGAACTAATCTTTTTGATTTTTCGCTAATTTCTTTTGTTTTCTTGCAGGTTTCACCGCGGGAGGCTGTTTCGGCAATTAGGTGGACCGGATCGAAGAGAAAACGCAAAGAAATCGGCGATTTTAAATTTATAAATTTTGAATTGAAATTACGTAAATAAAATTTTTATTTATATAGCAATTTAATAATTTGTCAAAAGGGCCAGAAAATATCTAAAAAACAATATGGCTATATAAAAGAATTTATTGTTGCAATAAAAGAATTTTTCGGAGCGAAAAGGAGGCAGATCAGTTGAAATTTCACTGTTTTAACGCTTGCCTACTACACCTTTGGCTCGAACTATTGAACTAATCTTTTTGATTTTTCGCTAATTTCTTTTGTTTTCTTGCAGGTTTCACCGCGGGAGGCTGTTTCTGGCACTAGGTGGACCGGATCGAAGAGAAAACGCAAAGAAATCAGCGATTTTAAATTTATAAATTTTGAATTGAAATTACGTAAATAAAATTTTTATTTATATAGCAATTTAATAATTTGTCAAAAGGGCCAGAAAATATCTAAAAACAATATGGGCTATATAAAAGAATTTATTGCTGCAATAAAAGAATTTTTCGGAGCGAAAAGGAGGCAGATCAGTTGAAATTTCACTGTTTTAACGCTTCGCCTACTACACCTTTGGCTCGAACTATTGAACTAATCTTTTTGATTTTTCGCTAATTTCCTTTTGTTTTCTTGCAGGTTTCACTGCGGAGGCTGTTTCGGCAATTAGGTGGACCGGATCGAAGAGAGAAACGCAAAGAAATCGGCGATTTTAAATTTATAAATTTTGAATTGAAATTACGTAAATAAAATTTTTATTTATAGCAATTTAATAATTTGTCAAAAGGGCCAGAAAATATCTAAAAACAATATGGGCTATATAAAAATTTATTGCTGCAATAAAAATTTTTATTTATATAGCAATTTAATAATTTGTCAAAAGGCCAGAAAATATCTAAAAACAATATGGGCTATATAAAAGAATTTATTGCTGCAATAAAAGAATTTTTCGGAGCGAAAAGGAGGCAGATCAGTTGAAATTTCACTGTTTTAACGCTTGCCTACTACACCTTGGCTCGAACTATTGAACTAATCTTTTTGATTTTTCGCTAATTTCCTTTTGTTTTCTTGCAGGTTTCACCGCGGGAGGCTGTTTCGGCACCAGGTGGACCGGATCGAAGAGAAAACGCAAAGAAATCGGCGATTTTAAATTTATAAATTTTGAATTGAAATTACGTAAATAAAATTTTTATTTATAGCAATTTAATAATTTGTCAAAAGGGCCAGAAAATATCTAAAAACAATATGGGCTATATAAAAATTTATTGCTGCAATAAAAATTTTTATTTATAGCAATTTAATAATTTGTCAAAAGGGCCAGAAAATATCTAAAAACAATATGGGCTATATAAAAGAATTTATTGCTGCAATAAAAGAATTTTTCGGAGCGAAAAGGAGGCAGATCAGTTGAAATTTCACTGTTTTAACGCTTGCCTACTACACCTTTGGCTCGAACTATTGAACTAATCTTTTTGATTTTTCGCTAATTTCTTTTGTTTTCTTGCAGGTTTCACCGCGGGAGGCTGTTTCGGCACTAGGTGGACCGGATCGAAGAGAAAACGCAAAGAAATCGGCGATTTTAAATTTATAAATTTTGAATTGAAATTACGTAAATAAAATTTTTATTTATATAGCAATTTAATAATTTGTCAAAAGGGCCAGAAAATATCTAAAAACAATATGGGCTATATAAAAGAATTTATTGCTGCAATAAAAGAATTTTTCGGAGCGAAAAGGAGGCAGATCAGTTGAAATTTCACTGTTTTAACGCTTGCCTACTACACCTTTGGCTCGAACTATTGAACTAATCTTTTTGATTTTTCGCCAATTTCCTTTTGTTTTCTTGCAGGTTTCACTGCGGAGGCTGTTTCGGCAATTAGGTGGACCGGATCGAAGAGAAAACGCAAAGAAATCGGCGATTTTAAATTTATAAATTTTGAATTGAAATTACGTAAATAAAATTTTTATTTATATAGCAATTTAATAATTTGTCAAAAGGGCCAGAAAATATCTAAAAACAATATGGGCTATATAAAAGAATTTATTGCTGCAATAAAAGAATTTTTCGGAGCGAAAAGGAGGCAGATCAGTTGAAATTTCACTGTTTTAACGCTTGCCTACTACACCTTTGGCTCGAACTATTGAACTAATCTTTTTGATTTTTCGCTAATTTTTGTTTTCTTGCAGGTTTCACCGCGGGAGGCTGTTTCTGGCACTAGGTGGACTGGATCGAAGAGAAAACGCAAAGAAATCGGCGATTTTAAATTTATAAATTTTGAATTGAAATTACGTAAATAAAATTTTTATTTATATAGCAATTTAATAATTTGTCAAAAGGGCCAGAAAATATCTAAAAACAATATGGGCTATATAAAAGAATTTATTGTTGCAATAAAAGAATTTTTCGGAGCGAAAAGGAGGCAGATCAGTTGAAATTTCACTGTTTTAACGCTTGCCTACTACACCTTGGCTCGAACTATTGAACTAATCTTTTTGATTTTTCGCTAATTTCCTTTTGTTTTCTTGCAGGTTTCACTGCGGAGGCTGTTTCGGCACTAGGTGGACTGGATCGAAGAGAAAACGCAAAGAAATCGGCGATTTTAAATTATAAATTTTGAATTGAAATTACGTAAATAAAATTTTTATTTATAGCAATTTAATAATTTGTCAAAAGGCCAGAAAATATCTAAAAACAATATGGGCTATATAAAAATTTATTGCTGCAATAAAAGAATTTATTGCTGCAATAAAAGAATTTATTGCTGCAATAAAAGAATTTATTGCTGCAATAAAAGAATTTATTGCTGCAATAAAAGAATTTATTGCTGCAATAAAAGAATTTTTCGGAGCGAAAAGGAGGCAGATCAGTTGAAATTTCACTGTTTTAACGCTTGCCTACTACACCTTGGCTCGAACTATTGAACTAATCTTTTTGATTTTTCGCTAATTTCCTTTTGTTTTCTTGCAGGTTTCACTGCGGAGGCTGTTTCTGGCACTAGGTGGACTGGATCGAAGAGAAAACGCAAAGAAATCGGCGATTTTAAATTTATAAATTTTGAATTGAAATTACGTAACAAAATTTTTATTTATATAGCACTTAATAATTTGTCAAAAGGCCAGAAAATATCTAAAAACAATATGGCTATATAAAAGAATTTATTGCTGCAATAAAAATTTTTATTTATAGCAATTTAATAATTTGTCAAAAGGCCAGAAAATATCTAAAAACAATATAGGCTATATAAAAGAATTTATTGCTGCAATAAAAGAATTTATTGCTGCAATAAAAGAATTTTTCGAGCGAAAAGGAGGCAGATCAGTTGAAATTTCACTGTTTTAACGCTTGCCTACTACACCTTTAGCTCGAACTATTGAACTAATCTTTTTGATTTTTCGCTAATTTCTTTTGTTTTCTTGCAGGTTTCACTGCGGAGGCTGTTTCGGCAATTAGGTGGACCGGATCGAAGAGAAAACGCAAAGAAATCGGCGATTTTAAATTTATAAATTTTGAATTGAAATTACGTAACAAAATTTTTATTTATATAGCAATTTAATAATTTGTCAAAAGGGCCAGAAAATATCTAAAAACAATATGGGCTATATAAAAGAATTTATTGCTGCAATAAAAGAATTTTTCGGAGCGAAAAGGAGGCAGATCAGTTGAAATTTCACTGTTTTAACGCTTGCCTACTACACCTTGGCTCGAACTATTGAACTAATCTTTTTGATTTTTCGCTAATTTCCTTTTGTTTTCTTGCAGGTTTCACTGCGGAGGCTGTTTCGGCACTAGGTGGACCGGATCGAAGAGAGAAACGCAAAGAAATCGGCGATTTTAAATTTATAAATTTTGAATTGAAATTACGTAAATAAAATTTTTATTTATATAGCAATTTAATAATTTGTCAAAAGGGCCAGAAAATATCTAAAAACAATATGGGCTATATAAAAATTTATTGCTGCAATAAAAATTTTTATTTATATAGCAATTTAATAATTTGTCAAAAGGGCCAGAAAATATCTAAAAACAATATGGGCTATATAAAAGAATTTATTGCTGCAATAAAAGAATTTTTCGGAGCGAAAAGGAGGCAGATCAGTTGAAATTTCACTGTTTTAACGCTTCGCCTACTACACCTTTGGCTCGAACTATTGAACCAATCTTTTTGATTTTTCGCTAATTTCCTTTTGTTTTCTTGCAGGTTTCACTGCGGAGGCTGTTTCTGGCACTAGGTGGACCGGATCGAAGAGAAAACGCAAAGAAATCGGCGATTTTAAATTTATAAATTTTGAATTGAAATTACGTAAATAAAATTTTTATTTATATAGCAATTTAATAATTTGTCAAAAGGGCCAGAAAATATCTAAAAACAATATGGCTATATAAAAGAATTTATTGCTGCAATAAAAGAATTTTTCGGAGCGAAAAGGAGGCAGATCAGTTGAAATTTCACTGTTTTAACGCTTGCCTACTACACCTTGGCTCGAACTATTGAACTAATCTTTTTGATTTTTCGCTAATTTCTTTTGTTTTCTTGCAGGTTTCACTGCGGAGGCTGTTTCGGCACCAGGTGGACCGGATCGAAGAGAAAACGCAAAGAAATCGGCGATTTTAAATTTATAAATTTTGAATTGAAATTACGTAAATAAAATTTTTATTTATATAGCAATTTAATAATTTGTCAAAAGGGCCAGAAAATATCTAAAAACAATATGGGCTATATAAAAGAATTTATTGCTGCAATAAAAGAATTTTTCGGAGCGAAAAGGAGGCAGATCAGTTGAAATTTCACTGTTTTAACGCTTGCCTACTACACCTTTGGCTCGAACTATTGAACTAATCTTTTTGATTTTTCGCTAATTTCTTTTGTTTTCTTGCAGGTTTCACCGCGGGAGGCTGTTTCGGCACTAGGTGGACCGGATCGAAGAGAAAACGCAAAGAAATCGGCGATTTTAAATTTATAAATTTTGAATTGAAATTACGTAAATAAAATTTTTATTTATATAGCAATTTAATAATTTGTCAAAAGGGCCAGAAAATATCTAAAAACAATATGGGCTATATAAAAGAATTTATTGTTGCAATAAAAGAATTTTTCGAGCGAAAAGGAGGCAGATCAGTTGAAATTTCACTGTTTTAACGCTTGCCTACTACACCTTTAGCTCGAACTATTGAACTAATCTTTTTGATTTTTCGCTAATTTCCTTTTGTTTTCTTGCAGGTTTCACCGCGGGAGGCTGTTTCAGCACTAGGTGGACTGGATCGAAGAGAAAACGCAAAGAAATCAGCGATTTTAAATTTATAAATTTTGAATTGAAATTACGTAAATAAAATTTTTATTTATATAGCAATTTAATAATTTGTCAAAAGGCCAGAAAATATCTAAAAACAATATAGGCTATATAAAAGAATTTATTGCTGCAATAAAAGAATTTTTCGGAGCGAAAAGAGGCAGATCAGTTGAAATTTCACTGTTTTAACGCTTCGCCTACTACACCTTTGGCTCGAACTATTGAACCAATCTTTTTGATTTTTCGCCAATTTCCTTTTGTTTTCTTGCAGGTTTCACCGCGGAGGCTGTTTCGGCACTAGGTGGACCGGATCGAAGAGAAAACGCAAAGAAATCGGCGATTTTAAATTTATAAATTTTGAATTGAAATTACGTAACAAAATTTTTATTTATATAGCACTTAATAATTTGTCAAAAGGGCCAGAAAATATCTAAAAACAATATGGGCTATATAAAAGAATTTTTCGGAGCGAAAAGGAGGCAGATCAGTTGAAATTTCACCGTTTTAACGCTTGCCTACTACACCTTGGCTCGAACTATTGAACTAATCTTTTTGATTTTTCGCCAATTTCCTTTTGTTTTCTTGCAGGTTTCACTGCGGGAGGCTGTTTCGGCACCAGGTGGACCGGATCGAAGAGAGAAACGCAAAGAAATCGGCGATTTTAAATTTATAAATTTTGAATTGAAATTACGTAAATAAAATTTTTATTTATATAGCAATTTAATAATTTGTCAAAAGGGCCAGAAAATATCTAAAAACAATATGGGCTATATAAAAGAATTTTTCGAGCGAAAAGGAGGCAGATCAGTTGAAATTTCACCGTTTTAACGCTTGCCTACTACACCTTGGCTCGAACTATTGAACTAATCTTTTTGATTTTTCGCCAATTTCCTTTTGTTTTCTTGCAGGTTTCACCGCGGGAGGCTGTTTCGGCACCAGGTGGACCGGATCGAAGAGAGAAACGCAAAGAAATCGGCGATTTTAAATTTATAAATTTTGAATTGAAATTACGTAAATAAAATTTTTATTTATATAGCAATTTAATAATTTGTCAAAAGGGCCAGAAAATATCTAAAAACAATATGGGCTATATAAAAGAATTTATTGCTGCAATAAAAGAATTTTTCGGAGCGAAAAGGAGGCAGATCAGTTGAAATTTCACTGTTTTAACGCTTGCCTACTACACCTTTAGCTCGAACTATTGAACTAATCTTTTTGATTTTTCGCTAATTTCTTTTGTTTTCTTGCAGGTTTCACCGCGGGAGGCTGTTTCAGCACTAGGTGGACCGGATCGAAGAGAAAACGCAAAGAAATCAGCGATTTTAAATTTATAAATTTTGAATTGAAATTACGTAAATAAAATTTTTATTTATATAGCAATTTAATAATTTGTCAAAAGGGCCAGAAAATATCTAAAAACAATATGGGCTATATAAAAGAATTTTTCGGAGCGAAAAGGAGGCAGATCAGTTGAAATTTCACTGTTTTAACGCTTGCCTACTACACCTTTAGCTCGAACTATTGAACTAATCTTTTTGATTTTTCGCTAATTTCTTTTGTTTTCTTGCAGGTTTCACTGCGGAGGCTGTTTCGGCACTAGGTGGACCGGATCGAAGAGAAAACGCAAAGAAATCAGCGATTTTAAATTTATAAATTTTGAATTGAAATTACGTAAATAAAATTTTTATTTATATAGCAATTTAATAATTTGTCAAAAGGGCCAGAAAATATCTAAAAACAATATGGGCTATATAAAAGAATTTATTGCTGCAATAAAAGAATTTATTGCTGCAATAAAAGAATTTATTGCTGCAATAAAAGAATTTATTGTTGCAATAAAAGAATTTTTCGGAGCGAAAAGGAGGCAGATCAGTTGAAATTTCACTGTTTTAACGCTTGCCTACTACACCTTTAGCTCGAACTATTGAACTAATCTTTTTGATTTTTCGCTAATTTCCTTTTGTTTTCTTGCAGGTTTCACTGCGGAGGCTGTTTCGGCAATTAGGTGGACCGGATCGAAGAGAAAACGCAAAGAAATCGGCGATTTTAAATTTATAAATTTTGAATTGAAATTACGTAAATAAAATTTTTTATTTATATAGCAATTTAATAATTTGTCAAAAGGGCCAGAAAATATCTAAAAACAATATGGGCTATATAAAAGAATTTATTGCTGCAATAAAAGAATTTATTGCTGCAATAAAAGAATTTTTCGGAGCGAAAAGGAGGCAGATCAGTTGAAATTTCACTGTTTTAACGCTTGCCTACTACACCTTGGCTCGAACTATTGAACTAATCTTTTTGATTTTTCGCTAATTTCCTTTTGTTTTCTTGCAGGTTTCACCGCGGAGGCTGTTTCGGCACTAGGTGGACCGGATCGAAGAGAGAAACGCAAAGAAATCAGCGATTTTAAATTTATAAATTTTGAATTGAAATTACGTAAATAAAATTTTTTATTTATATAGCAATTTAATAATTTGTCAAAAGGGCCAGAAAATATCTAAAAACAATATGGGCTATATAAAAGAATTTATTGCTGCAATAAAAGAATTTTTCGGAGCGAAAAGGAGGCAGATCAGTTGAAATTTCACTGTTTTAACGCTTGCCTACTACACCTTTAGCTCGAACTATTGAACTAATCTTTTTGATTTTTCGCTAATTTCCTTTTGTTTTCTTGCAGGTTTCACCGCGGGAGGCTGTTTCAGCACTAGGTGGACTGGATCGAAGAGAAAACGCAAAGAAATCAGCGATTTTAAATTTATAAATTTTGAATTGAAATTACGTAAATAAAATTTTTTATTTATATAGCAATTTAATAATTTGTCAAAAGGGCCAGAAAATATCTAAAAACAATATGGGCTATATAAAAGAATTTATTGCTGCAATAAAAGAATTTATTGTTGCAATAAAAGAATTTTTCGGAGCGAAAAGGAGGCAGATCAGTTGAAATTTCACTGTTTTAACGCTTGCCTACTACACCTTTGGCTCGAACTATTGAACTAATCTTTTGATTTTTCGCTAATTTCCTTTTGTTTTCTTGCAGGTTTCACCGCGGGAGGCTGTTTCGGCACTAGGTGGACTGGATCGAAGAGAAAACGCAAAGAAATCAGCGATTTTAAATTATAAATTTTGAATTGAAATTACGTAAATAAAATTTTTTATTTATATAGCACTTAATAATTTGTCAAAAGGGCCAGAAAATATCTAAAAACAATATGGGCTATATAAAAGAATTTATTGCTGCAATAAAAGAATTTATTGCTGCAATAAAAGAATTTATTGTTGCAATAAAAGAATTTATTGCTGCAATAAAAGAATTTATTGCTGCAATAAAAGAATTTATTGCTGCAATAAAAGAATTTATTGCTGCAATAAAAGAATTTATTGCTGCAATAAAAGAATTTATTGCTGCAATAAAAGAATTTATTGCTGCAATAAAAGAATTTATTGCTGCAATAAAAGAATTTATTGCTGCAATAAAAGAATTTATTGCTGCAATAAAAGAATTTATTGCTGCAATAAAAGAATTTATTGCTGCAATAAAAGAATTTATTGCTGCAATAAAAGAATTTATTGCTGCAATAAAAGAATTTATTGCTGCAATAAAAGAATTTATTGCTGCAATAAAAGAATTTATTGCTGCAATAAAAGAATTTATTGCTGCAATAAAAGAATTTATTGCTGCAATAAAAGAATTTATTGCTGCAATAAAAGAATTTATTGCTGCAATAAAAGAATTTATTGCTGCAATAAAAGAATTTATTGCTGCAATAAAAGAATTTATTGCTGCAATAAAAGAATTTATTGCTGCAATAAAAGAATTTATTGCTGCAATAAAAGAATTTATTGCTGCAATAAAAGAATTTATTGCTGCAATAAAAGAATTTATTGCTGCAATAAAAGAATTTATTGCTGCAATAAAAGAATTTATTGCTGCAATAAAAGAATTTATTGCTGCAATAAAAGAATTTATTGCTGCAATAAAAGAATTTATTGCTGCAATAAAAGAATTTATTGCTGCAATAAAAGAATTTATTGCTGCAATAAAAGAATTTATTGCTGCAATAAAAGAATTTATTGCTGCAATAAAAGAATTTATTGCTGCAATAAAAGAATTTATTGCTGCAATAAAAGAATTTATTGCTGCAATAAAAGAATTTATTGCTGCAATAAAAGAATTTATTGCTGCAATAAAAGAATTTATTGCTGCAATAAAAGAATTTATTGCTGCAATAAAAGAATTTATTGCTGCAATAAAAGAATTTATTGCTGCAATAAAAGAATTTATTGCTGCAATAAAAGAATTTATTGCTGCAATAAAAGAATTTATTGCTGCAATAAAAGAATTTATTGCTGCAATAAAAGAATTTATTGCTGCAATAAAAGAATTTATTGCTGCAATAAAAGAATTTATTGCTGCAATAAAAGAATTTATTGCTGCAATAAAAGAATTTATTGCTGCAATAAAAGAATTTATTGCTGCAATAAAAGAATTTATTGCTGCAATAAAAGAATTTATTGCTGCAATAAAAGAATTTATTGCTGCAATAAAAGAATTTATTGCTGCAATAAAAGAATTTATTGCTGCAATAAAAGAATTTATTGCTGCAATAAAAGAATTTATTGCTGCAATAAAAGAATTTATTGCTGCAATAAAAGAATTTATTGCTGCAATAAAAGAATTTATTGCTGCAATAAAAGAATTTATTGCTGCAATAAAAGAATTTATTGCTGCAATAAAAGAATTTATTGCTGCAATAAAAGAATTTATTGCTGCAATAAAAGAATTTATTGCTGCAATAAAAGAATTTATTGTTGCAATAAAAGAATTTATTGCTGCAATAAAAGAATTTATTGTTGCAATAAAAGAATTTATTGTTGCAATAAAAGAATTTATTGCTGCAATAAAAGAATTTATTGTTGCAATAAAAGAATTTATTGTTGCAATAAAAGAATTTATTGTTGCAATAAAAGAATTTATTGTTGCAATAAAAGAATTTATTGCTGCAATAAAAGAATTTATTGTTGCAATAAAAGAATTTATTGCTGCAATAAAAGAATTTATTGCTGCAATAAAAGAATTTATTGCTGCAATAAAAGAATTTATTGCTGCAATAAAAGAATTTATTGCTGCAATAAAAGAATTTATTGCTGCAATAAAAGAATTTATTGTTGCAATAAAAGAATTTATTGTTGCAATAAAAGAATTTATTGCTGCAATAAAAGAATTTATTGTTGCAATAAAAGAATTTATTGCTGCAATAAAAGAATTTATTGCTGCAATAAAAGAATTTATTGTTGCAATAAAAGAATTTATTGCTGCAATAAAAGAATTTATTGTTGCAATAAAAGAATTTATTGTTGCAATAAAAGAATTTATTGTTGCAATAAAAGAATTTATTGCTGCAATAAAAGAATTTATTGCTGCAATAAAAGAATTTATTGTTGCAATAAAAGAATTTATTGTTGCAATAAAAGAATTTATTGTTGCAATAAAAGAATTTATTGTTGCAATAAAAGAATTTATTGCTGCAATAAAAGAATTTATTGCTGCAATAAAAGAATTTATTGCTGCAATAAAAGAATTTATTGCTGCAATAAAAGAATTTATTGCTGCAATAAAAGAATTTATTGTTGCAATAAAAGAATTTATTGTTGCAATAAAAGAATTTATTGTTGCAATAAAAGAATTTATTGCTGCAATAAAAGAATTTATTGCTGCAATAAAAGAATTTATTGCTGCAATAAAAGAATTTATTGCTGCAATAAAAGAATTTATTGTTGCAATAAAAGAATTTATTGCTGCAATAAAAGAATTTATTGCTGCAATAAAAGAATTTATTGTTGCAATAAAAGAATTTATTGCTGCAATAAAAGAATTTATTGTTGCAATAAAAGAATTTATTGTTGCAATAAAAGAATTTATTGTTGCAATAAAAGAATTTTTCGGAGCGAAAAGGAGGCAGATCAGTTGAAATTTCACTGTTTTAACGCTTGCCTACTACACCTTGGCTCGAACTATTGAACTAATCTTTTGATTTTTCGCTAATTTTTGTTTTCTTGCAGGTTTCACTGCGGGAGGCTGTTTCGGCAATTAGGTGGACCGGATCGAAGAGAAAACGCAAAGAAATCGGCGATTTTAAATTTATAAATTTTGAATTGAAATTACGTAACAAAATTTTTTATTTATATAGCACTTAATAATTTGTCAAAAGGGCCAGAAAATATCTAAAAACAATATGGGCTATAAAAGAATTTATTGCTGCAATAAAAGAATTTATTGCTGCAATAAAAGAATTTATTGTTGCAATAAAAGAATTTATTGCTGCAATAAAAGAATTTTTCGAGCGAAAAGGAGGCAGATCAGTTGAAATTTCACCGTTTTAACGCTTGCCTACTACACCTTTAGCTCGAACTATTGAACTAATCTTTTTGATTTTTCGCTAATTTTTGTTTTCTTGCAGGTTTCACCGCGGAGGCTGTTTCGGCACCAGGTGGACCGGATCGAAGAGAAAACGCAAAGAAATCAGCGATTTTAAATTTATAAATTTTGAATTGAAATTACGTAATAAAAGAATTTTTCGAGCGAAAAGGAGGCAGATCAGTTGAAATTTCACTGTTTTAACGCTTGCCTACTACACCTTTGGCTCGAACCATTGAACTAATCTTTTGATTTTTACATTTAATTTATTATTACATCTAATTTATTATTACATTTAATTTATTATTACATTTAATTTATTATTACATTTAATTTATTATTACATCTAATTTATTATTACATCTAATTTATTATTACATTTAATTTATTATTACATTTAATTTATTATTACATTTAATTTATTATTACATTTAATTTATTATTACATCTAATTTATTATTACATCTAATTTATTATTACATCTAATTTATTATTACATCTAATTTATTATTACATCTAATTTATTATTACATTTAATTTATTATTACATTTAATTTATTATTACATTTAATTTATTATTACATCTAATTTATTATTACATCTAATTTATTATTACATCTAATTTATTATTACATCTAATTTATTATTACATTTAATTTATTATTACATCTAATTTATTATTACATCTAATTTATTATTACATTTAATTTATTATTACATCTAATTTATTATTACATTTAATTTATTATTACATTTAATTTATTATTACATCTAATTTGATCTCGGCTTCACTATTCCAATGGAAAGTGCTGCCCGACCTTTCCTCTATCTTGCTCCTGTCGGTAAAGTATTCGTAGACTCTGGGTGTTGTTTTGCCTTATTTCGTCCTCATCTACCAGACATGCAAACTGTAGGTCATCATGTTGCTGGATGGGGCACTGGTTACTTCCGCTTTTTGTTCCAGATCTCGGTCCCCAGCACTGATCGAAGATTGCCTCTCTTTGTTGCAAAAGAGAAGCTGCTTCTTGAACTCTTAAGTCTAGGAGGAAGCAGTCCTGCCAGTGCTAAGCCGAGTGAAGTGAGACAGTTCTGTACGCTTTTATTATTTTTGGGCAAACCCTCTGCACCATATCCAGTGTTTCTTTAATTTCCAACTTACGAGTCGCTGGCGCCCATTAATGCTCGCTGCGTACAGTATCACCGGCTCAGCCACCGCCGTGTACACACAGTCCTGATAATCTCAGGTTGAAGGCCCCAACTGATCTTAGTAGCTCGACAGCTGTGCGTATAGAGTTGTTTTACACACATATCTTCACATGTTGAATGAGTTTCTGTCAATGGTGACACTGAGCACCTTGATCTCCTCCGACATGCCAATGCCTATCCCGCCCATGTTTAGTTGTGGAGAATCGTATTTCAGTTTGTTTAAGGGGGAAACTACTGCCTTGGTCTTCTGAGGCGCGAATTTAAGTTTCTGTTATGGATTCCCACTCCGAACATGCTCGAGCTGCGTTGGCACGTCTCTGGATTTTGAAGAGCTGTGCTGCCTGCAAATAACAGTGTGATTCATGTCATCAGCAAATGCCTGACACCGTCTCCGGTCGCGTGTGTCTAGCTCTCTTTAAGCAGGGATCCAGAAGCAAAATTCCATAGTACAGACCCCCAATGGAACCTTGTACACATCCCTTTGATGTCATTTGAGTGACTTCCGCACCTGCATACCTTACTCCTTACTTTTCTGTCCTGGAGATAGCTGTCCATCAGTCGTCTGATATTTATTGACATCTTCCTCAGCCAATCGGCATCTTATGGCTGGCCACTGTTATATCAAAGGCTCCCTGGCGTCATGGAAATCATAACAATTATTTTTTGTTATTTAATTCTGCACGTATGTATTCCATCATGTCACAGGTAGAGGAGTCCCTCAGTGCTCCTCTGTGGCGTGAAGCCGTATTGGCGAGTACTAAGCCAGGGCTGGATGTACCATCTTATCCTTCTGATGACCATCTTCTCCAGGACTTTTCCCACAACAGGTAATAGGCCTATGGGTCTGTATGATCAGGGTGCGTATAGTCCTCTTTTCCAGGCTTCCCGTAAGGCTACGACTACCGCCTCCTTCCATACGGGGGGAAATATCCTAATTCCAAGCATTTATTTAAAGGCTCAAAATATACCTGGTTTTGCAAGATAGCTTCTTGCATATATCAGCTGAAACCGTCCTCGCCGGGTGCTGCGTTGAAGCTGTTGATATGTACTGAAGTTTCTCGCGGGTAATGTATTCGCAAAGAATATCTTCCGGACCCTGCATTTACTTGTTTCCACAGTCCTTTGTACGCTGGTGTTCTGTGCAACATCAGCCTCAACATCAGCCCAGCCAGAACGTCCCACAATAACCTTGCTGATTCCACGTTTCCCAAGACCATCCCTTTCTGGTCAGTATGGGAATGTCTTCGTGTCGTTTTGCAGTTCTACCGATGACGCGGTATATGCCATCCCATAACCCTTCCCTGTCCTGTCTAGAACAGAAATCCTTCCAACTCTTTATTTGAGCCTTTTGCTTGACATCCATGTTTTTCGCTTCCCAGGTACTTCGACAACAGCTGCTCTGCGTACCGAGGCTGCACCCACGTGCGGCGCTTCTTGGTGATGGTGTCCTTCTTTAGCTTAAGGAGTTCGTCGTTCCACCACGGTAGAAAGAAGCTTTGGGAAAAGAAATCTAAAAGCATTTAGATTTCTTTTAGGTATCGACTTTCGCTACGTGTTTCTGTTTTGCTTCCAAATATTTTTGCAAATGTAGATCTAGATTATCATCGTTTCAATGGTGCTGGTCATTTTCAACCATGTTTATTTCTGATAATAATTTAGCTGCTCTACATGAAACTGACTCATTTTGCTTCTTTTTTACTATTATATATATATGCGTGTAGTTCTTCAACTGTTATGCCTATTGGTTTTGTTTGCTAATTTGAAATCTAATCGCGTTGTGGTCCGAACTCTTGTTATGCTATCATCCACCCTCCAATCCCGCACTAGCTCCAGTAGGCCTCCGAGCACGCTGTTATATCAACGTGGCTCTGATATCTTGTTCCTCCTCTTATTGTATCGAAGTGGTGGGAACAATCCTCTCTGTTTAGTATTTGAGGCCAAGCTCGTTCCAGAGTACCTGCAAGCGTCTCCCCTTACTGTTTGTCCTCTTACGCTGCCCCACCATGGCCCATGCATTTCGCGTTTGCATCCCCTCCTATGCGAAGCAATTCTGTTCTTACCCATTTTTTCCACTACATTTTTAGTTTGTCTAGGTACGGTTCAATGGACTTGTTCTCGTCTGGATATAGAATGAGACTAATTCCCATTTCTATGTCCTTGTTTTGATTTTATTACATACCAAGTTTTTGTGGAGAGAGTAGGACACTGAGTGACTTCAATGTTATCATCGAAGACAGCGCTATAGCTGCCTTTCACCACTCCATCTCTTAGGGTGCATTGGAATATTCGTGCCCCCTATAGTCCTCATATCCCACTCCCCCACGTAGGGTTCTGTATTAGGGCTAAGCTAACCTTTGTGCATATTCTATCATTAGCCTGTTGCAGCGAGCTCTTTTCTCTGAAGGTTTGCCTGAACTATTGAACTAATCTTTTTGATTTTTCGCTAATTTCCTTTTGTTTTCTTGCAGGTTTCACTGCGGAGGCTGTTTCGGCACTAGGTGGACTGGATCGAAGAGAAAACGCAAAGAAATCGGCGATTTTAAATTTATAAATTTTGAATTGAAATTACGTAACAAAATTTTTATTTATATAGCAATTTAATAATTTGTCAAAAGGGCCAGAAAATATCTAAAAACAATATGGCTATATAAAAGAATTTATTGCTGCAATAAAAGAATTTTTCGGAGCGAAAAGGAGGCAGATCAGTTGAAATTTCACTGTTTTAACGCTTGCCTACTACACCTTGGCTCGAACTATTGAACTAATCTTTTTGATTTTTCGCTAATTTCCTTTTGTTTTCTTGCAGGTTTCACCGCGGAGGCTGTTTCGGCACCAGGTGGACCGGATCGAAGAGAAAACGCAAAGAAATCGGCGATTTTAAATTTATAAATTTTGAATTGAAATTACGTAACAAAATTTTTATTTATATAGCAATTAATAATTTGTCAAAAGGGCCAGAAAATATCTAAAAACAATATGGCTATATAAAAGAATTTATTGCTGCAATAAAAGAATTTATTGCTGCAATAAAAGAATTTTTCGGAGCGAAAAGGAGGCAGATCAGTTGAAATTTCACTGTTTTAACGCTTGCCTACTACACCTTTGGCTCGAACCATTGAACTAATCTTTTTGATTTTTCGCTAATTTCCTTTTGTTTTCTTGCAGGTTTCACCGCGGAGGCTGTTTCGGCACTAGGTGGACCGGATCGAAGAGAAAACGCAAAGAAATCGGCGATTTTAAATTTATAAATTTTGAATTGAAATTACGTAAATAAAATTTTTTCGGAGCGAAAAGGAGGCAGATCAGTTGAAATTTCACCGTTTTAACGCTTGCCTACTACACCTTTGGCTCGAACCATTGAACTAATCTTTTTGATTTTTCGCCAATTTCCTTTTGTTTTCTTGCAGGTTTCACCGCGGAGGCTGTTTCGGCACCAGGGTGGACCGGATCGAAGAGAAAACGCAAAGAAATCGGCGATTTTAAATTTATAAATTTTGAATTGAAATTACGTAAATAAAATTTTTTCGGAGCGAAAAGGAGGCAGATCAGTTGAAATTTCACCGTTTTAACGCTTGCCTACTACACCTTGGCTCGAACTATTGAACTAATCTTTTTGATTTTTCGCTAATTTCTTTTGTTTTCTTGCAGGTTTCACTGCGGAGGCTGTTTCGGCACTAGGTGGACTGGATCGAAGAGAAAACGCAAAGAAATCGGCGATTTTAAATTTATAAATTTTGAATTGAAATTACGTAAATAAAATTTTTTCGGAGCGAAAAGGAGGCAGATCAGTTGAAATTTCACTGTTTTAACGCTTGCCTACTACACCTTTGGCTCGAACTATTGAACTAATCTTTTTGATTTTTCGCTAATTTCTTTTGTTTTCTTGCAGGTTTCACTGCGGAGGCTGTTTCTCGGCTCTAACACAGTTACCGCAGGGCGTAACTCTCCGGCGATGAATGGCAGGTTGCTTACATGGGGCCTCCACAGTGCGAGCATTTATCCTCCGTCTCTTTACACAACCTTTCCCATGCCCGTAAGCGAGATATCGTGAACATTGCACCAACGGTGACTGGTCAGCCACCACTTACACGCCGTAAGTCCACGTGAACTCGCCCTATTTCCTGACTAATTCTCTGCCATAGTACTGAGAGAAACCTGAAGATCACGTGGTTTGTGTGAGGATTTCAGTCTTTCTCCGGTATCGCACTGGTCTCACATCTTCGCCACTTAAGCGGCACCAACAAGTTCTTATTTTGGTTCCTATTGCGTGATTACGTCCTCGTCGGTGCTGGACCATCAGCACGTCCTCAGGATGACTAACGGTCTTGTTTTGGTCTCTTCAACCGAAAGACCAGTATGACCAGCTGTTGTCGAGAGTTAGCCACCTTCTCTATCTCCTCCCGTGTACCGCATCCCACGATAACCTTGGTCTTTGGCCTTCTCACTTTTTCCACTCTCAGTCCACCTGTCGCACCACCGACTTTGCAGACCAAGTTCTGGAAGGCGTGGCGCGACCTGTTTTCAGGTTGCCTCCTAGATTTCCATGCTGCCACTTGCGTAGGTGGTCAGCCCAGCTGTGGCCAGGTCAGGCCAGGCCAGCCAGGCCAGGCCAGGCCAGGTCAGGTTAGGTCAGGTCAGGTTAGGTCAGGTCAGGTTAGGTCAGGTCAGGTTAGGTCAGGTCAGGTTAGGTCAGGTCAGGTTAGGTCAGGTCAGGTTAGGTCAGGTCAGGTTAGGTCAGGTCAGGTTAGGTCAGGTCAGGTTAGGTCAGGTCAGGTTAGGTCAGGTCAGGTTAGGTCAGGTCAGGTTAGGTCAGGTCAGGTTAGGTTAGGTTTTTTTTTTTTTTTTTTTTATTTTTTTTTTTTTTTTTTTTTTACTAGCAGCCTCTGACGTATATATTCAGAGTCATTTTATATTAAAAATAATTAAAATCTTTAAAATTAATATATTTCGATGATTTCTCTCTGCGTGTATACCTGTATATGCACAAGGAAGCTCCTGTCAGCCTATTTGCTTTCGCAATTTTTAAGGAAATAAATTAAATTACTTAAATAAAGCTACAATTAACAATAAATTACATTATTACAAATCACATTTATATATCTATTTTTAATAGGGATAATATATTTATTAAATTGGACACAGGAGCAAAATCTAATATCATTCAGGCGCGTATTGTAATATTTGTATTGTATTATTTTATTCATTTTTATTTCTATATCCTACACATTTAACAAGGTCTTCGCAATATTTTAAAATTTTCCTCTTGTTTTTTATTGACTAGTAGCGTATTGAAAGTTTCAGCTTCTAAACTGGTGTTGAGCGTCGTCTTTAATTCAGTCTTTGTCTATCGAACCCAGGGCATTCCAGAAGTATATGTGGCACTGTCTCTTTTATTTCGATCGCATACACATGAGGGTTTTGCATCGGGAAGCGATACAGATAATCGGAGAACCCGCCATGCCCGGTCATCGCTTGAACTGCTTCAGGAGACAGCACTGTCTCTCTGACAAATCCTTTGTAATGCACTTATTACGTCCGGAAGAAACATTTCGTGATTTGGCCTGTTTCACCTCTGCGTATCTTATATTCCATTTTGATCAGGGTTTCCCTTCGATTTTTAATAAAAAGAAACCGGACAATCTATCGTAATCCGTGGGTTTGCTTTCATACGCAGCAGCATATTTGGTCAGCTCGTCAGCCTGCTCGTTCCTAGCAAGTCCTGCGGGTTTTATCCAAAAAAAAGTTGGATACTTTTTGTTGGTCCAAAATGCCCTTGATATTTTTGCGGGTCTTTACTGCGAGTGGGTGTTGGGAATCTTGGTCGACAATGGTCTCAAGGGCTGATTCGGAGTCACTGTACACCCCAAACAAGTTGTTCTGCTACTTGAGAGAATTCCGCTCGGTTGCCCTATATATGGCCAGCAATTCAGCCTGGTAAACGGAACAGTGATCCGATAGTTTGAGCTTATGGGAGTTTTATCTCGGCAGCACCATCCCAGACGGAAAGTGCTGCTCCGACCTTTCCCTCTACTTTGCTCCCATCGGTGAAAATTGGAGGCCCTGGTTGTTGTGGAAGCCCATTTCATCGTCGTTCACCAGGGCACACGAACTGCAAGTCCATATATGTTGCGGTAAAGCAGTTCTGTAACACTCGCTTTTGCTCACTCCTCGCGGTCTCCCAACACCGACTGGAGTTCCCTTTGCTTTATAAATCGAGCTGTTTCTTGGATCCTCAGATCCAAGGGAAGGAGTCCAGCTTCAGTACTAGAGCCGAGTGTAATGAGACCGTTCGGCGTTTTTATTATTTTTGAGCGAACTTTTGGATGGTGTTCAGCTCAGTTCAGGTCAGGTTAGGTTAGGTTAGGTTAGGTTAGGTTAGGTTAGGTTAGGTTAGGTTAGGTTAGGTTAGGTTAGGTTAGGTTAGGTTAGGTTAGGTTAGGTTAGGTTAGGTTAGGTTAGGTTAGGTTAGGTTAGGTTAGGTTAGGTTAGGTTAGGTTAGGTTAGGTTAGGTTAGGTTAGGTTAGGTTAGGTTAGGTTAGGTTAGGTTAGGTTAGGTTAGGTTAGGTTAGGTTAGGTTAGGTTAGGTTAGGTTAGGTTAGGTTAGGTTAGGTTAGGTTAGGTTAGGTTAGGTTAGGTTTTTTTTATTTTTTTTACTAACGGCCACTCTGACGTATATATTCGAAGTGTTTATATTAAAAATAATTAAAATCTTAAAAGTGTATATATTTCGACGCATTCTCTCTGCGTATACCTGGGTATACGCACAAGGAGAACCTCGTCAGCCTACTTGCTTTCGCAATTTTGCTGAAATAAATTAAATTACTTAAATAAAAGCTACAATTAACAATAAATTACATTATTACAAATCACATTTATATATCTATTTTAATAGGGATAATATATTTATTAAATTGGACACAGGGCAAAATCTAATATCATTCAGGCGCGTATTGTAATATTTGTATTGTATTATTTTATTCATTTTATTTCTATATCCTACACATTTAACAAGGTCTTCGCAATATTTTAAAATTTTCCTCTTGTTTTTATTGACTAGTAGCGTATTGAAAGTTTCAGCTTCTAAACTGGTGTTGAGCGTCGTCTTTAATTCAGTCTTTGTCTATCGAACCTAGGGCATTCAAGTATGTGGCACTGTCTCTTTATTTCTGGATCGCATACATGAGGGTTTCTTTGCATCCAGAGCGATACAGATAATCGGAGAACCCGCCATGCCCAGTCATCCTTGAACCACTTCAGGGAGACATTTCTGTCTCTCCTGACAACTATGCCGCACTTATTACGTCCGGAAGAAACATTTTCGTGATTTGGCCTGTTTCACCCTCTGCGTATCTTATATTCCATTTTGATCAGGGTTTCCCTTCGGACAAACCTTTTAACAAAACCGGACACCTATCGTAATCCGGTTTGCTTTTCATACGCAAACAGCATATTTGGCCAACTCAATTGGCGCTCGTTCCCAGCAAGTCCCGCGTGGGCCTTTATCAAAAAGTTGGATACTTTTGTTGGTCCAAAATGCCCTTGATATTTTGCGGGTCTTTACTACAGGTGGGTGTTGGGAATCTTGGTCGACAATGGTCTCAAGGGCTGATCTCGAGTCACTGTACACCCCAAATGTTCTGCTACTTGAGAGAATTCGGCTCAGTTGCTATATATGGCCAGCAATTCAGCCTGGTAAACGGAACAGTGATCCGATAGTTTGAGCTTATGAGTTTGGATCTCGGCAGCACCATCCCAGATTGAAAGTGCTGCTCCGACCTTTCCCTCTATTTTGCTCCCATCGGTGAAAATTCAGGCCCTGGTTGTTGTGAAGCCTCATTTCATCGTCGTTCACCAGGCACACGAACTGCAAGTCCATATATGTTGCAGGGTGGGGCAGTTCTGTAACACTCGCTTTTAGCTCTACCTCGCGGTCTCCCAACACCGACTGGAGTTCCCCCCACACTTTATAAATCGAAGCTGTTTCTTGGATCCTCAGATCCAAGGAAGGAGTCCAGCCAGTACTAGAGCCGAGTGTAATGAGACCGTTCGGTATGCTTTTATTATTTTTTGAGCAGATCCTCTTTGGATGGTGTTCAGTAGCTTTTTGATTCCCAACTTATTTGCTGCTGGTGACCACGCACTCGCTGCGTACAGGATTACAGGCTCCACGACTGCCGTATATATCGTCTTCGTTACTTCAGGGTGAAGGCCCCAGCTAATCTTTGCAGCCCGTGATAGGTTAGGTTAGGTTGAGTTGGGTTGGGTTAGGTTAGGTTGGGTTAGGTTAGGTTAGGTTAGGTTAGGTTAGGTTAGGTAGGTTAGGTTAGGTTAGGTTAGGTTAGGTAGGTTAGGTTAGGTTGGGTTAGGTTAGGTTAGGTTGGGATTGGGTTGGGTTGAGTTAGGTTAGGTTGGGTTAGGTTAGGTTGGGTTGGAGTTAGGTTAGGTTAGGTTAGGTTAGGTTAGGTTAGAGTTGGGTTGGGTTAAGGTTAGGTTAGGTTAGGTTAGGTTGGGATTAGGTTGGGTTAGGTTGGGTTGGGTTAGGTTAGGTTAGGTTAGGTTGGGTTAGGTTAGGTTAGGTTGGGTTAGGTTGGGTTGGGATTTAGGTTGGGTTAGGTTGGGTTGGGTTGGGTTGGGTTTTTTTTTTTTTCGCAGCCCTCTGACGTATAATCAGAGACTTTCTTCATCTGATACTACTATATTGTATATCCTAATATGTCGTCGCATTCTCTCTGTGTATACTGAGATATACACACAAGGAAGCGTCAGATAACTTTATACAAACTTTTTATAGTTAGTAATATTGCCAAACTTTGATATAACCTATTAGTAAATATTACTTCATCTTTATTATTACATCTAATTTATTATTACATTATTTTATTATTACATTTAATTTATTATTACATTTAATTTATTATTTTCGTATTTAATTTCTAATTCGGGCTTTTGTTTCTCTTTATTGCTATTTTTACGACCCCTCACAATATTCAATAAATAATTTCCTGCTTTTCTTATTTCCAAACATTATACTTAAATTTTCGATTACTACATTAGTTTCTGTTTTACTTTCCAATTCTTGCCTCTCTTTATTAAATCTTGGGCATTCAGCAAGTATATGTAGGATCGTCTCCTGAACTCCCAGCTCGCACACACAAGATGGGCTCTCCTTACATCGAAAACGACATAAGTATTCGGAGAACCCTCCATGCCCCGTCAATGTCTGGATCATTATTGAGATAGATCCACTTCTCTTACAATTTTATAGGCAGCTACTATACTTCCAATAAACATTTTGGTAACTCTGCCAGTTTCTCCTTCTACGTACCTCCTGTTCCAGTTTTCCAGGGTATCTCTCCTGATTAGTTTTTGACGAAGGAGATGGGACAGCTGTCGTATTCCGGTCTACATTTCTTCCGCAGAGCAGCGTACTTCGCAAGTTCGTCAGCGCGCTCGTTTCCCGCCAAACCCGCATGGGCCTTTAACCAAAAAGTTGGATGCTTTTTGTTGGTTTACAATGTTTTGTATATTTTGCGGGTCTTGACTGCGAGAGGGTGTTGGGAGTCTTGGTTTACAATTGACTCGAGAGCAGATCTCGAGTCACTGTAAATTCGAAAGTGGTTTTGGTGCTATCGAGAACCTGCTCTGTTGCCCTATGTATGGCCAGTAGTTCTGCCTGGTAGACGGTGCAGTAGTCTGACAGTTTAAGCTTCAGAGTTTTGATCTCGGCTTCACTATTCCAAATGGAAAGTGCTGCTCCGACCTTTCCCTCTATCTTGCTCCGTCGGTAAGATTCGTAGACTCTGGGTGTTGTTTTGCCTTATTTCGTCCTCATCTACCAGACATGCAAACTGTAGGTCAATACAAGTTGCTGGATGGGGCAATTCAGTTACTCTCGCTTTTTGTTCCAGATCTCGGTCCCCAGCACTGATCGAAGATTGCCTCTCTTTGCTGCAAAGAGAAGCTGCTTCTTGAACTCTTAAGTCTGGGAAGCAGTCCTGCCAGTGCTAAAGCCGAGTGAAGCGAGACAGTTCTGTACGCTTTTATTTATTTTTGGGCAAACCCTCTCTGCACCATATCCAGGTGTTTTCGGACTCCCAACTTACGAGTCGCTGGCGCCCACACGCTCGCCGCGTACAGTATCACCAGCTCAGCCACCGCCGTGTACACAGTCCTGATAATCTCAGGTTGAAGGCCCCAACTGATCTTAGCAGCTCTCGACAGCTGTGCGTATGGAAACTGTTGCCTTCTTACACATTCTTCACATGTGTGTTGAATGTGAGTTCTTGTCAATGGTGACACCGAGCACCTTGATCTCCTCCGACATGCCAATGCCTATCCCGCCCATGTTTGGTTGTGGAGAATCGTATTTCAGCTTGTTTGTTAGAACCATTGCCTTGGTCTTCTGAGGCGCGAATTTAAGTTTGTTACGGATTCCCCACTTCCGAACATGCTCGAGAGCTGCGTTGGCACGTCTCTAGTTCAAGCTGTGTCGCCTGCAAATATGGGACTATGTCATCAGCAAATGCCTGACACCGGTCTCCGGTCGCGTCTAGCTCTTTAAGCAGGGGATCCAGAAGCAAATTCCATAGTACAGGACCCCCAATGGAACCTTGTACACATCCTTTGATGTCATTTGAGTGACTTCCGCACCTGCATACCTTACCCTTACTTTTCTGTCCTGGAGATAGCTGTCCATCAGTCGTCTGATATTTATTGGACATCTTTCCTCAATAATCGGCATCTTATGGCTGGCCACCAAGCTATCAAAGGCTCCCTCTATGTCAAGTGAAATCATAACAATTATTTTTTGTTATTTAATTCTGCACGTATGTATTCCATCATGTCATAGAGTCCTCAGTGCTCCTCTGTGGCGTGAAGCCGTATTGGCGGTACTGCTTGTAGGCTGGATGTACCATCTTATCCTTCTGATGACCATCTTCTCCAGGACTTTCCATAACAGGTAATAGGCCTATGGGTCTGTATGATTTAGGGTGCGTATAGTCCTCTTTTCCAGGCTTCCGTAAGGCTACGACTACTGCCTCCTTCCATACGGTGGGGAAATATCCTAATTCAAGCATTTATTTAAAAGGCTCAAAATATACCTGGGTTTTGCAAGATAGCTTCTCTGCATATATCAGCCGTGAAACCGTCCCCGCCAGGTGCTTTCTTTGCGTTGAAGCTGTTGATAGCGTACCGAAGCTCTGCAAGTGTAAATGGGGATCGCAAAATTATCTTCCGACCCTGCATTTACTTGTTTGACTAAGTCTCTTGTACGCTGGTGTTCTGCGTCATCAGCCTCAACATCATCTACCGGGTAGAACGTCGACCAATAACCTTACTGATTCCACGTTTCCTAAGACCATCCCTTTCTCAATAAGAATGTCTTCGTGTCGTTTTGCAGTTCTACCGATGACGCGGTATATGCCATCCCATAACCCTTCCCTGTCCTGTCTAGAACAGAAATCCTTCAACTCTTTATTTGAGCCTTTTTGCTTGACATTCATAAGCGTTTTCGCTTCCAGGTACTCTTCGACAACAGCTGCTCTGCGTACCGAGGCTGCACACCTAATGCGGCGCTTCTTGGTGATGGTGTCCTTCTTTAGCTTAAGGAGTTCGTCGTTCCACCACGGTAAGGTTAGTATGCTTTTAGATTTCTTTTTAGGTATCGATTTTTTCACATGTGTTTCTAATGGCTTCCAAATATTTTGCAAATGTAGATCTAGATTATCACTGTTTTTTTAATGGTGTTTATTACTTTTCGTTCATGTTTATTTCTGACAATAATTTAGTCAGTTTCACATGAAACTGACTCCATTTCTTTTACTGTTATATATGCGTGTAGTTCTTTCAACTGTATGCCTATTGGTTTTGTTTTGCTAATTTGAAATCTAATCGCGTTGTGGTCCGAACTCGTTATGCTATCATCCACCCTCAATCCTGCACTAGCTCCAGTAGGCTCTCCGAGCACGCTGTTATATCAACGTGGCTCTGATATCTTGTTCCTCCTCTTATTGTATCGAAGGTGGGAATATCCCTTCGTTTAGTATTTAGGCCAAGCTCGTTCAAGTACCTGCAAACGTCTCCCCACGTTTGTCCTCTTTTACGCTGCCCACCATGGGCTCCACGCGTTGCATCCCCTCTATAGTACCCTGTTCTTACCATTTTTCCACTACATTTTTTAGTCGGTCTAGGTACGGTTCAATGGACTTGTCTGGTTCGATATAGAATGAGACTATTCCATTCCATGTCCTTGTTTTGATTTTATTATTACCAAGTTTTTTGTGGAGAGAGTAGGACACTGGTGGCTTCAATGTTATCATCGAAGACAGCTATAGCTGCCTTCACCACTCCATCTCTTAGGGTGCATTGGAATATTCGTGCTCCCCTATAGTCCCTCATATATCCCACTCCCCACGTAGGGTTCTTGTATTAGGGCTAAGCTAATCCTTTTGTGCTACATTCTATCATTAGCTCGTTATTGGCGAGCTCTTTTCTCTGAAGGTTTGCCTGAACTAGATGGATTGGTTTACCGTCACTCCAATATACCGTCAGGTTTGTACTTATGTTTCCGTCAAATACCTTAGCAATAGGCGTAATCGGGCAATCGTTATCAAACGCGTTATGATGTACTCGACCCAGTTTCGCTCTAACACAGTTACTGCGGGAAGGTAACTCTCCGGCGATGAATGCAGGCAGGTTGTTTTCATATGGGGGCCTCCACAGTGCGAGCATTTATCCTCCGTCTCTTTACACAACCTTTTCCCATGCCCGTAAGCGAGACATCGTGAACATTGCACCAACGGTGACTGGTCAGCCACCACTACACGCTGCAAGTCCGTGAACTCGCCCTATTTCGATCATTCTCTGCCATAGTACTGGAGAAACCTGAAGGATCACGTGGTTTGTGTGAGGATTTCTAGTCTTTCTCCGGTATCGCACTGTTAGTCTCATCTTCGCTACTTAAGGACACCAACAAGTTCTTATTTTGGTTCCTTATTGCGGCGATTACGTCCTCGTCGGTGTTGACCATCAGCACGTCCCTCAGGATGACTAACGGGTCTTTGTTTTGGTCTCTTCAACTGAAAGACCAGTATGATGACCAGCTGTTAGTCAGTTGGCCACCTTCTCTATCTCCTCCCGTGTACCGCATCCCACGATAACCTTTTGGTCTTTGGCCTTTCTCACTTTTCCACTCTCAGTCCACTCTGTTTGGCATCTACCGCCATCCGTATTTTTTCTAATACTTCGCTACTTGTGTCTTTTCGTTTCCTGATGTGACAATAATCGAATGCATTTTGCAGAGACCAAGTTCTGAAGGCGTGGCGCGATCTGTTCTTCAGGCTGCCTCCTAGACCGATTCGCTGCCACACTTGCGTAGGTGGTCAGCTCCATCCTATGGCTTTTCACCTCCTCACTGTTTCCGTCTCTGTTTTGCACTCTGAAAGAAATTTGCTATGTTCTTCCATTTTTTAATAAGTTCAGACTCAGTTTATGTGTCTGGTTCTCTTCTTTTTATTTGGCTTTTCTTTTTGTTTTCCTTCTTCTACTTTTGTAAGTGCATACAGTTTGTCAACAGCTTCTATGATTTTTTCTTTAAGTTCCGTTTTAAGATTCCGAGAGCTATTTAAAAGCAATTTTATTTTGACCAATTGAGCTTTGGCTTCCCTGTACTTTATTTGAACCCTGGGACGTTTCAGAACATTCCTGTTTCTCGCATTCCTCGGTTGTAGAAGATGTTTTTTAACTTTTGCTTGGTCGGCTGGATGACGGGTCCGCTCTGGGTATCTGACGCTCCGACTGGTCTCCAACTCTCGACACTTTTCCTCCACACAGGTGTTGTGCCGACTCTTTTGCATTTGAAGCACTCGCATTCTATCTTGTTCTCAGGTTCCTGAGATGATGCTGCCGATTTATTTTGTGGGGGTGTTTTAAACATATTTCCAGAGGGCTTTGTCAATTTATAAATAAAAACTTAATAAAATAGTTTAAACGTCCAATAAGACTTGTAAATATAAAAGTGTAAATTCTATGTCAATAATGATATTTTCTATTTCTTTAATAATAAAACCTTTAATAATTGTCAAAATATATAAACAACTTACTGTTGTGTTGTCCAAAAGTAGATGACTTAGATATGTCCAATAATGTAAGTCTAGAACTAAGGATTAAAAACGTCAGTTATTAAATAATAATATAATAAATCGTAATGATTACGGTTTTTGTCCTAGATATAAAACAACTAGGGTTACTGGGTCTAATGTCTAATAATGTTTATAAATAAGGACTTGACCTATTTAACTTAATAAAGCTGAATAAATAAACAATTTTTTTTTTTTTTTTTTTTTTTTTATATGACTGATCTGCAACGTTTAGAATTTACGTAAGTGATGAAAAACGGGTGGGTGGGAGGGCGATTTTTCACCATTTCCTCTTGTTTTCTTGCAGATTTCACCGCGGGAGGCTGTTTCGACACTAGGTGGACCGGATCGAAGAAAAACGCAAAGAAATCAGCGATTTTAAATTTATAAATTTTGAATTGAAATTACGTAAATAAAATTTTTATTTATATAGCAATTTAATAATTTGTCAAAATAATGAAAATATCTAAAAAACAATATGAGCTATATAAAGAGTTTATTGCTGCAATAAAAGAATTTTCGGAGCGAAAAGGAGGCAGATCAGTTAAAATTTCACTATTTTAACGCTTGCCTACTACACCTTTAGCTCGAACTATTGAACTAATCTTTTTTGATTTTCGCTAATTTCCTCTTGTTTTCTTGCAGATTTCACCGCAGGGAGGCTGTTTCGACACTAGAGTGGACCGGATCGAAGAAAAACGCAAAGAAATCAGCGATTTTAAATTTATAAATTTTGAATTGAAATTACGTAAATAAAATTTTTATTTATATAGCAATTTAATAATTTGTCAAAATGGCCAGAAAATATCTAAAAAACAATATGAGCTATATAAAGAGTTTATTGCTGCAATAAAAGAATTTTTCGGGCGAAAGGAGGCAGATCAGTTAAAATTTCACTATTTTAACGCTTGCCTACTACACCTTTGGCTCGAACTATTGAACTAATCTTTTTTGATTTTCGCTAATTTCTCTTGTTTTCTTGCAGATTTCACCGCGGGAGGCTGTTTCGACACTAGGTGGACCGGATCGAAGAAAAACGCAAAGAAATCGGCGATTTTAAATTTATAAATTTTGAATTGAAATTACGTAAATAAAATTTTTATTTATATAGCAATTTAATAATTTGTCAAAATGGCAGAAAATATCTAAAAAACAATATGAGCTATATAAAGAGTTTATTGCTGCAATAAAAGAATTTTTCGGGCGAAAGGAGGCAGATCAGTTAAAATTTCACTATTTTAACGCTTGCCTACTACACCTTTGGCTCGAACTATTGAACTAATCTTTTTTGATTTTCGCTAATTTCCTCTTGTTTTCTTGCAGATTTCACCGCGGGAGGCTGTTTCGACACTAGGTGGACCGGATCGAAGAAAAACGCAAAGAAATCGGCGATTTTAAATTTATAAATTTTGAATTGAAATTACGTAAATAAAATTTTTATTTATATAGCAATTTAATAATTTGTCAAAATGGCCAGAAAATATCTAAAAAACAATATGAGCTATATAAAAGTTTATTGCTGCAATAAAAGAATTTTTCGGGCGAAAGGAGGCAGATCAGTTCAGTTGGGTTAGGTTGGGTTAGGTTAGGTTAGGTTAGGTTAGGTTAGGTTAGGTTAGGTTAGGTTAGGTTAGGTTAGGTTAGGTTGGGTTAGGTTGGGATTAGGTTAGGTTGGGTTAGGTTAGGTTAGGTTAGGTTGGGTTGGGTTTTTATTTTTTATTTTTTATTTTTTTTTTTTTTTTTTAATTCTGGTTCCCTGACATGGGAGATCAGGGCCTTTTTATTCTTTATGTGATTTTCTGTTTGTTTTCTTATCGCTTTATTTTTTGTTTAAATATAATGCTATTTCTTATATTGCATAGTTTTATTATACTCAAAATTTTAAATGCTTAATATTCTCTATGTTGGAACTGGTAGCGTATTCTATTATATATACAGTTTCTTCACATCCAAGTCCTTTTCCATTTACTCACTTATTTTTATTTACTACTAGATTTGCTATATATTTACAGTATCTTATGGAATCTATTTCTACTTTTCTCATTCACAAATTGCTCCTCCACCAAATATTTTCTTTATTAATTTTTATACCTATCGCAACCACATCGTATCTTTCCTTACCATAGATGGGCACTCTGTAATAAGGTGAGTCACATTTTCCTTTTTCTCAGGGTCACATGCGCATGATGGGCTCTCCTTACATTTAAAGCGATGCAAGTAATCAAAGAACCTACATATTACGTCAGCACCTGTATTGCCAATGGGTCCAAATCCACTTTTTAATAATTGAGTAAGCCTCAATAGCGTCTGGGAAGAATATTTTGGTCGTATACGCCGTGTCTCCTTCTTTATACCGCGTGTTCCATTCGATAAGTGACTCCTGACAGTTTGTCTCTTAACGAATGAAATAGGGCACCTGTCATAGTCCGGTCGCCTTTTGATTTTAAGAGCTGCCTCCTTTGCCAACTGATCCGCTCTCTCGTTCCTTCCAACCCAGCGTGTGCTGAATCCAGTGGAGATTTATGGATTTACTTTGATTTTTATTTTCTTTATATTTAAAGCTATATTAACTGCTAACGGGTGGAGGGAAACACCTTGCGTTAACGTCTGAGAGCAGACATGGGAGTCGCAGCCGGCAGAATTTTGGAGTGTGAAATTAGTTGCTTCAAGCAGAGCCAGCAGTTCTGCCTGGAAGATGGTGCAAAAATTTTCCAGTTTCAGTTTGCGGTTATCTCGCGGCGTTCTTTCCAAACCGAAAGACGTCGTCTCCCCTCTGGATTTTATCCCATCGGTATAAATGTTTAATCCTGGACTCTTATGTTGGTCCATTTGAAAAACCGTCCGCCACGCAAATAAACTGTAGTTCACTAGATCCGCTGGGTGTAATGTCTCCTCGTACGGTATATTCCTTTCCACGTCCCTGTCTCCACTACCCGCTTAGACAGTCCTTTCTTTATTTCATAAAGCGAGGCTGCTTCCCGGACCCTCAGATCCAATGGAAGCAGTCCAGCAAGCAGCAAGGTCGAGTTCAGTGATACCGTTTTGTACGATTTTATTATTTTCTGCACCGTACTTTTACTTACATCGAGCTGTTTTAATTTTAATTTTGCTTGTAGCAGGCGCCCATGCACTAGCTGCGTACATAATTACGGGCTCCACTACCGCAATATATATGGTCCTAACTATCTCCGGGTTCAGTCCCCAATGTATTTTAGCGGCCCTCGACAGTTGACTATAAAGACTTTGTGCCTTACGGCACACATTCTACACATGGCTATTGAATGTTAATCACTTTCGATAGCTTCTTGAGGCAAGAGCCCACATCTCTGGAACCATTTCAGTAGCACCTCCCATACTCCAGAATTGGTGAATCATATTTTAACTTATTTGTAAGTAACATTACCTTAGTTTTTGTGGGGCGAATGAAAGTTTATTTTTGATTCTAATTCCAGTTTATAGTGAGGAATGCTTGTTGCTCTTTATATAATTTCTGACCTTCTTGTCCCGGAAAATCAGGACCACATCGTCCTGAACGCCTGACAATTACTCGCCTCTCCATTAATTTCTTCAATGAGTGGATCCAGCAACAAATTCCAGAAAGTTGGACCCCTATCGATCCCTGCACGCACCCTTTTGTAGATACTCCTGGTGCTCTGCCTGCATACCTGACTCATGCTGTTCTGTCACACAAGTAGCTATCCACCAGGCGCCTCAGGTTTGTTGGGCATGGTTAGGTTGGGTTGGGTTGGGTTGAGTTAGGTTGGGTTAGGTTGGAGTTAGGTTAGGTTAGGTTAAGGTTAGGTTAGGTTAGGTTGGGTTGGGTTAAGGTTGGGTTAGGTTAGGTTAGGTTGGGTTAGGTTAGGTTGAGTTGGGTTAGGTTAGGTTGGGTTGAGTTGGGTTGGGTTAGGTTGGTTGGGTTGGGTTGGGTTGGGTTGGGATTTAGGTTGGGTTAGGTTGGGTTGGGTTGGGTTGGGTTGGGTTAAGGTTAGGTTGGGTTGGGTTAGGTTGGGATTGGGATTGGGTTGGGTTGGGTTGGAGTTGGGTTGGGTTGGGTTGGGTTGGGTTGGAGTTGGGTTGGGATTGGGTTGAGTTAGGTTGGAGTTGGGTTGAGTTGGGTTAGGTTGGGTTGGGTTGAGTTGGGTTGGGTTAGGTTGGTTAGGTTGGGTTAGGTTGGGTTAGGTTAGGTTGGAGTTAGGTTAGGTTAGGTTGAGTTGGGATTGGGTTAGGTTGAGTTAGGTTGGGTTAGGTTGGGTTGGAGTTGGGTTGGGTTGAGTTGGGTTAGGTTAGAGTTAGGTTAGGTTAGGTTGGGTTGGGTTAGGTTAGGTTGGGTTGGGTTGGGTTAGGTTGGGTTAGGTTAGGTTGGGTTGGGTTGGGTTAGGTTAGGTTGGGTTGGGTTAGGATTGGGTTAGGTTAGGTTAGGTTGGATTGGGTTGGGATTTAGGTTAGGTTAGGTTGGGTTGGGTTAGGTTGGAAGTTGGGTTAGGTTAAGGTTGGGTTAGGTTGGGATAGGTTGGGTTAGGTTGGGTTGAGTTAGGTTGGGTTGGGATAGGTTGGGTTAGGTTAGGTTAGGTTAGGTTAGGTTGCAGGTTGGGTTGGGAGTTGGGTTAGAGTTAGGTTAGAGTTAGGTTGGGTTAGGTTGGGATTGGGTTGGGTTAGGTTAGGTTAGGTTGGGGTTGGTTGGGTTAGGTTAGGTTAGGTTAGGTTAGGTTGGGTTAGGTTAGGTTGGTTAGGTTAGGTTGGGTTGGGTTAGGTTGGGTTGGGTTAGGATTTAGGTTAGGTTGGGTTGGGTTAGGTTAGGTTAGGTTAGGTTAGGTTGGGTTAGGATTGGGTTAGGTTAAGTTGGGATTGGGTTGGGTTAGGTTGGGATTGGGATTGGAGTTGAGTTAGGTTGGGTTAGGTTAGGTTAGGTTGGGTTAGGTTGGGATTGGGATTGGGTTGGGTTGGGTTGGGTTGAGTTGGGTTAGAGTTGGGTTGGGTTGGGTTAGGTTGGGTTGGGTTGGGTTGGGTTGGGTTGGGTTGGGTTGGGTTAGGTTGGGTTGGGATTGGGTTGGGTTGGGAAAAAGTTGGGTTAGGTTAGGTTAAGGTTGGGTTAGGTTAGGTTGGGTTAGGTTAGGTTGGGTTGGGTTAGGTTGGGTTAGGTTAGGTTGGGTTGGGTTAGGTTAGGTTAGGTTGGTTAGGTTGGGATTGGGTTGGGTTGGGTTGAGTTGGGTTAGGTTAGGTTGGGTTGGGTTGGGTTAGGTTAGGTTAGGTTGGGTTGGGTTAGGTTGGGTTGGGTTGGGTTGGGTTAGGTTAGGTTGGGTTGGGTTGGGATTGGGTTGGGATTTAGGTTGGGTTGGGTTAGGTTGGGTTGGGTTGGGTTGGAGTTGGGTTGGGTTAGGTTGGGTTGGGTTGGGTTGGAGGTTGGGTTAGGTTGGGTTGGAGGTTAGGTTGGGTTGGGTTGGGTTGGGTTAGGTTGGGTTAGGTTAAGGTTGGGTTAGGATTTAGGTTAGGTTGGGTTAGGTTGGGTTGGGTTGGGTTGGGTTGGGATTGGGTTGGGTTGGGTTGGGTTGGGTTAGGTTGGGTTAGGTTGGGTTAGGTTAGGTTAGGTTGGGTTGGAGTTGGGTTGGAGTTGGGATTGGGTTGGGATTGGGTTAGGTTGGAGTTGGGTTAGGTTGGGTTAGGTTGGGTTGGAGTTGGGTTAGGTTAAGGTTGGGTTGGGTTGGGATTTAGGTTGGGATTTAGGTTAGGTTAGGTTAGGTTGGGTTGGGTTGGGTTAGGTTGGAGTTAGGTTGAGTTGGGATTGGGTTGGGTTGGGTTAGGTTGGGTTGGGTTGGGTTGGGTTGGGTTGGGTTAGGTTGGGATTTAGGTTGGGTTGAGTTGGGTTGGGATTGGGATTGGGTTGGAGTTGGGTTGGAGTTGGGATTGGGTTGGGTTGAGTTGGGTTAAGGTTGGGTTGGGTTAGGTTGGGTTGAGTTAGGTTGGAGTTGGGTTAGGTTGGGTTAGGTTAGGTTGGGATTGGGATTGGGTTAGGTTGGGATTGGGTTAGGTTGGGATTGGGTTGGAGTTAGGTTGGGTTGGGATTGGGTTGGGTTGGAGTTGGAGTTGGGTTGGGTTAGGTTGGGTTGGGTTAGGTTGGGTTGGGTTGGGTTGGGTTGGGTTAGGTTAGGTTGGAGTTGGGTTGGGTTAGGTTGGGATTGGGTTGGATTGGGTTAGGTTAGGTTAGGTTGGGTTGGAGTTGGGTTAGGTTAGAGTTAGGTTGGGTTAGGTTAGGTTAGGTTGGAGTTGGAGTTGGGTTAGGTTAGGTTAGGATTTAGGTTGGGTTAGGTTGGGTTGGGTTGGGTTAAGGTTAGGTTAGGTTGGGTTAGGTTGGGTTAGGATTGGGTTAGGTTAGGTTGGGTTGGGATTGGGTTAGGTTAGGTTAGGTTGGGTTAGGTTAGGTTAGGTTAGGTTGGAGTTGGAGTTGGGTTAGGTTGAGTTGGGTTGGGTTGGGTTAGGTTGGGTTAGGTTGGGTTGGAGTTGGGTTAGGTTGGGTTGGGTTGGAGGTTAGGTTGGGTTGGGTTAGGTTGGGATTGGGTTGGGTTAGGTTAGGTTGGAGTTAGGTTAGGTTAGGTTGGGATTGGGTTAGGTTGGGTTAGGTTGGAGTTGGAGTTAGGTTAGGTTGGGTTGGGTTGGGTTAGGTTGGGTTGAGTTGGGTTGGGTTGGAGTTAGGTTAGGTTAGGTTAGGTTGGGTTAGGTTGGGTTAGGTTGGGATTGGGTTAGGTTGGGTTGGGTTGAGTTGGAGTTAGGTTAGGTTGGGTTAGGTTGGGTTGGAGGTTAGGTTGGGTTAGGTTGGGTTAGGTTAGGTTAGAGTTGGAGTTGGGTTAGGTTGGGTTAGGTTGATTGGGTTAGGTTAGGTTAGGTTAGGTTAGGTTGGGGTTAGAGTTGGGTTAGGTTGGGATTGGGATTAGGTTGGAGTTAGGTTGGGATTGGGATTGGGATTTAGGTTGGGTTGGGTTGGGATTAGGTTAGGTTGGAGTTAGGTTAGGTTAGGTTAGGTTGGGTTAGGTTGGATTTAGGTTGGGATTAGGTTAGGTTAGGTTAGGTTGGAATTTAGGTTGGGTTAAGGTTAGGTTGGGTTGGAGTTAGGTTAGGTTAGGATTGGGTTGGGTTGGGTTAGAGTTGGAGTTAGGTTGGGTTGGGATTGGAGTTGAGTTGGGTTAGGTTAGAGTTGGAGTTGGGATTTAGGTTGGGTTGGGTTGGGTTGGGTTGGGTTGGGTTGAGTTAGGTTGGTTAGGTTGGGATTTAGGTTAGGTTGGGTTAAGGTTAGGTTAGGTTGGAGTTAGGTTGGGTTAGGTTAGGTTAGGTTGAGTTGGAGTTGGGTTAGGTTGGGTTAGGTTAGGTTGGGTTAGGTTAGGTTGGGTTAGGTTGGGTTAGGTTAGGTTGAGTTGAGTTAGGTTAGGTTAGGTTAGGTTAGGTTAGGTTGGGTTAGGTTAGGTTAGGTTAGGTTGGGATTGGGTTGGAGTTAGGTTGGGTTGGGTTAGGTTAGGTTAGGTTAGGTTGGGTTAGAGTTAGGTTAGGTTGGGATTGGGTTGGGTTAGGTTAGGTTGGGTTGGGTTGAGTTGGGATTTAGGTTGGGTTGAGTTAGGTTGGGTTGAGTTAGGTTGGGTTAGGTTGGAGTTAGGTTGGGTTGGGTTAGGTTGGGTTGGGTTGGGTTGGGTTAGGTTGGGTTGAGTTAGGTTAGGTTAGGTTAGGTTAGGTTAGGTTGGTTGGGTTGGGTTGGATTTAGGTTAGGTTGGAGTTGGGTTAGGTTGGGTTAGGTTGGAGGTTGGGTTAGGTTGGGTTAGGTTGGAGTTGGAGTTAGGTTGGGATTGGGATTGGGTTAGGTTAGGTTGGAGTTGGGATTGGGTTAGAGTTGGGTTGGGTTAGGTTAGGTTGGGTTAGAGTTGGAGTTGGAGTTAGGTTGGGTTAGGTTAGGTTAGGTTAGGTTAGGTTGGGATTGGGTTAGGTTAGGTTGGGTTGGGTTGGAGTTGGGTTGGGTTAGGTTGGGTTAGGTTGGAGGTTGGGTTAGGTTGGGTTGGGTTAGGTTGAGTTAGGTTGGGTTGGGTTAGGTTGGGTTGGGATTGGGGTTGGAGTTAGGTTGGGTTGGGATTGGGTTAGGTTAGGTTGGGTTAGGTTGGGTTGGGTTAGGTTGGGTTGGGTTGGGTTGGAGTTGGAGTTGGGTTGGAGTTGGAGTTGGAGTTGGGTTAGGTTGGGTTAGGTTGGGTTAGGTTAGGTTAGGTTGGAGTTGGGTTAGGTTAGGTTAGGTTAAGGTTAGGTTAGGTTGGGTTGGGTTAGGTTAGGTTGAGTTAGGTTGGGTTAGGTTAGATTTAGGTTGGGTTGGGTTAGGTTAGGTTGATTGGAGTTGGGTTAGGTTAGGTTGGGATTGGGTTGGGATTGGGTTGGGTTGGGTTAGGTTAGGTTGGGTTAGGTTAGGTTAGGTTGGGTTGGGTTAGGTTAGGTTGAGTTAGGTTGGAGTTGGGTTAGGTTAGGTTAGGTTAGGTTGGGTTGGGTTGGGTTAGGTTGGGTTGGGTTGGGTTAGGTTGGGATTGGAGTTGGGTTAGGTTGGAGTTAGGTTAGGTTGGGTTAGGTTGGGTTGGGTTGGGTTGGGTTGGGTTAGGTTGGGTTGGGTTGGGTTGGGTGGGTTGGGTTAGGTTGGGTTGAGTTAGGTTAGGTTGGGTTGGGTTGGGTTGGGTTGGGTTGGAGTTGGGTTGGGTTAGGTTAGGTTGGGTTAGGTTGGAGTTGGGTTAGGTTGGGTTAGGTTAGGTTGGGTTGAGTTGGGTTGGGTTGGGTTAGGTTAGGTTGGGTTGGGTTAGGTTGGGTTGGGTTAGGTTGGAGTTAGGTTAGGTTGGGTTGGATTGGGTTAGGTTAGGTTGGGATTTAGGTTAGGTTGGGTTAGGTTAGGTTAGGTTAGGTTAGGTTAGGTTAGGTTAGGTTAGGTTAGGTTGGGTTAGGTTGGGTTGGAGTTAGGTTAGGTTAGGTTAGGTTGGGTTAGGTTGGGTTGGGTTAGGTTGGGTTGGGATTGGGTTGGGTTGGGTTGGGTTGGGTTGGGTTGGGTTAGGTTAGGTTGGGGTTAGAGTTGGGATTAGGTTGGGATTGGGTTAGGTTAGGTTGAGTTGGAGTTAGGTTAGGTTAGGTTGGGTTAGGTTGGGTTGGGTTAGGTTAGGTTAGGTTAGGTTAGGTTAGGTTGGGATGGGTTAGGTTAGGTTGGGTTAGGTTAGGTTGGGTTAGGTTAGGTTAGGTTGGGTTGGGTTAGGTTGGGTTAGGTTAGGTTAGGTTAGGTTAGGTTAGGTTAGGTTGGGTTAGGTTAGGTTAGGTTGGGTTAGGTTGGTTGGGTTGGGTTGGGTTAGGTTGAGTTGGGTTAGGTTGAGTTGGAGTTGGGTTGGGTTGGGTTGGGTTAGGTTAGGTTAGGTTGGGTTAGGTTAGGTTAGGTTAGGTTAGGTTAGGTTAGGTTAGGTTAGGTTGGGTTAGGTTGGGTTGGGTTGGGATTTAGGTTGGGTTGGGATTGGGTTGGGTTAGGTTAGGTTAGGTTAGGTTAGGTTGCAGGTTGGGTTGGGTTGGAAGTTGGGATTTAGGTTAGGTTGGGTTGAGTTGGAGTTGGGTTAGGTTGGGTTAGGTTGGGTTAGGTTGGGTTAGGTTGGGTTGGGTTGGGTTGGGTTGGGTTAGGTTGGGTTGGGTTGGGTTGGGATTGGGTTGGGTTAGGTTGGGTTGGAGGTTGGGTTGGGATTGGGTTGGGTTGGGATTGGGTTAGGTTAGGTTGGGTTGGGTTGAGTTGGGTTGGGTTGGAGTTGGAGTTGGGTTGGGTTAGGTTGGAGTTGGGTTGGGTTAGGTTAGGTTGAGTTGGGTTGGGTTGGGTTGGGTTGGGTTGGGTTGGGTTAGGTTGGAGTTGGGTTGGGTTGGGTTAGGTTGGGTTAGGTTGGGTTAGGTTGGGTTAGGTTAGGTTGGGATTTAGGTTAGGTTGGGTTAGAGTTGGGTTGGGTTAGGTTGGGTTAGGTTGGGTTAGGTTAGGTTAGGTTAGGTTGGGTTAGGTTAGGTTAGGTTAGGTTGGGATTTAGGTTGGGTTAGGTTGGGTTAGGTTAGGTTTTAATTCTCATTCCCTGACATGGGAGATCAGGCCTTTTCACTATTTTTATTCGTATCTTTCTTTTATTTGTTTTTTTATAATGTTTTGGTATTTACATTAACTTTTAATATATTTCACTATACTAATTACAATTTGTGTTTTCATTCATTCATCTTTTACATATTTTCACTTATCTTTAGCTCTTATTTCTTACTCTACATAACATTTCTGCTTATTCTATTTATTACTTACATTTCTATTATAGTTTTCTCTATTATATATGGATGAAGACTATATAAGTTTACAATCTTACTATTATTCTATTTACATTATTTGTTTAGTACATTCTTATCTCTACTTACTTACTCTATCTATTACATTCATTGCTTTATACTTTCATTAGACTATCCACATATATGCTATCATATATGTTTCTACGTCTTATTTAATGTCTTGTTTTATTTATTACCTTTTTCCTACGTGTTTACAGTAATTTAGAAATTTAATTCTAGTTTCCTTATTCATAACTATTTTATGTATATTATCTAATTCTATTTTTATTCCTAGTTCGAGCTCTAAGTTTAGCCTATCCCTTGCATACACAGGACACTCAACAATTATATGTGCCACAGTTTCTTTTTTAGAGATGTCACAGCTGCACGACGGGCTCTCCTTGCATAAAACGATACAAGTATTCGGAGAATCCGCCATGCCCGTCATAAGTTGCACTGTTACACAATCGAGGTTGTTTTTCTAATAATAGGAGCACACGCCTTAGTACGTCTGGGGAAAAGATTCTAGTCACTGACGCTGTTCCTCCCCTCTTTATAGCGCCGGTTCCATTCATCAAAGGGACTCCAGGCGGATTTGTCTTTGACGAAGGAAACCGGGCACTTCTCATAATCAGGTCTTCTTTTTTTATTTTTTAAGGCAGCCTCCTTCGCCAACTCATCCGCCCTTTCATTCCCTTTCGTTCCTTTAAACAAGTGAGTGCTACCTTTATTTTTGCTAATCCTGTCTATGTTCCTCTAATCTCTGCTACTAAAGGATGTGACGAGGAATACTGAGCAATTGTCTGCAGAGCGGACCTGGAGTCGCTATAGATGTTGTAATTTTGTCCCGGGTTTTTAACCATATATTTTTGTTGCTTGAAGAAGGGCAAGTAATTCCGCCTGGTACACGGTGCAGAAGTGTCCCAATTTAAATTTTTGGTACTGGTCTCGGCGACGCCATTCCAAATCGATAGCGCCGCTCCGACTTTTCCCTCAATTTTACTGCCATCAGTAAATATATTTATGGTCTTGCTGTTACTTAGTTCCACCTCTGCACCGCCCCAGACACATAAATTCCAGCCCTTTCTGCTCCGCCGGATGTGGCATCTCTACATACAGTAATTTCCTTCCATTTCCTATCTCCAACAACTCTCCGGGAGAAGCCTTTTTCACTTCATAGAGAGCAGCTGCTTCTCAGTTCTAATGTCAAGGGGCAGCCGGCAAGCAGTAAGGCCGAATGCAAAGAGACTGTCCTGTACGCTCTAATAATTTTTTGGACAAAACCTCTTTGTACTGCGTCGAGCTGCTTTTCCAATCCAATATCTTACTGGTTGCCATCGACCATGCGCTTGCTGCGTACATAATAACAGGCTCCAACACAGCGATATATAGTGTCCTGATTACTTCAGAATTTAGTCCCCAGTGAACCTTTGCGGCTCTCGACAGTTGAGCATACAAGTTTTGAGACTTCCGACACATTTTTACATGTGTTAAAGGTCAACTTGTTGTCAACTGCTTCGAGGCCAGCTCTAATTTCTTTATTTAATTCTATTCTTTCCCACCCATGCTCAGAAGCGAAGTCATACTTCAGTTTGTTTGTTATCACCATTGCTTTGGTTTTGTGTGGTGCAAACCTCAACCTGTTTCGGACTCCCCACTGCTGAACATGTGCCTGGAAACCACATTGCCCGTTGTTGCACTTCTTGTGTTGTTAAGCCCGTGAAGACCAGTATCACATCATCTGCAAAAGCCTGACAGTACTCCCCCGCTTTTGTAGTTCTTCTAATGATGGATTGAGCAATAGGTTCCAAAATGTTGGTCCACCTATTGAGCCCTGCACACCCTTCGTTGCACTCTTTGTCCATTCCGAGCCAGCGTACCTGACGCGAACTTTCCTATCCTTTAGGTAGCTGTCAACTACGTCTGGGGTTTATCAGGCATTTTGTTTCTGCCAATCTACACTTTGCTTGGCCCGGCCACCACGCGTTATCGGCCCCTCTGTATTCCAGCGATATCAAGACGATGACTTTTTATCAGAAAGCCCCGCTCTGATGTACCGCATTAGGACGCCAGTCCTCAGTACCGCGCTGCAGCACCAAGCCCGTATTGACAGCTACTTATGCCGTATGTGCCATCTTATTTCTTATCAGCATTTTTCCGTGTTTTGCCCCGACGGGCAACCCTATCGGTCTATACGATTTGGGGCACGTGTAGGTCTCTTTGCCAGGTTTTCGCAGCACCACTACTATTGCTTCTTTCCATTTTGTAGAGTGGCGACGAAGTCAGACATTGTTGCTGTTTGAAACAGTTCCAAATCCAGAGACCGCCACCTCACATATGTCCGCCGTGAGACCGTCTAGGCCAGGAGCTTTTTCAGTTGAAACTTGACACAGCCATTTTAGCTCATCTTCAGTAAATAAGGGATCGTATGTTTCATCATGCAGCCTGTATTTTCTTCCAGCTGTTTCATATAGGAGTATTCGTGTTATCATCCAAGGCATTCTGTACCTGGGTGAAAGTGTCTGCGAGCATCTTAGCCGATTCTTCATTTCCTAGAGTTTTACCATTGTGTTCAATTGGAAGTTTTGTCTCATAGTTGTACGGCTAATCACCCTAAACACTATCCCACATCGATTCCCTATCTTGGCGGCCGCAAGACTCTTTCCAACTTGTAGTCTGTGCCTTCTTTACCTCTAGTTGGTATTTGCAACAATTTTGGCGTTCACATACTGCTCTTGACCCATTCTCAGCGAACTGGGGCGGCATTGACTATTCGTCGCTTCTTTCTTTGGACCTCTTTTTTCCGTTTGTGATTCCTCGTTCCACCAAGGCAGGTCCATTTAGCTTTTTAATTGCTTACTTTTCATAACGTGTTTTACAAGTTTCTTCTATTGCGCCAGTGTATATGTCTGACGACTTTATCTGAACTCTCTTTTAGTATTTAATTCTCTTTATTTCAGTTTTTATTAAGTTTTATCTTTCCATTTGGGGTTTATGGAAACTCCTCCAGTTCCCGTTTTATTAACTAAATTTTCTTGTGGTTCCGTTTGCTGTCTGTCTATAGCTTTTTAATATATAATTTCAGATAGGACTGATCAAGTTGTTTTGACAGCCACTTCAGTTTTCTACCCTTCTAGAGGTTAGGTTAGGTTAGGTTAGGTTAGGTTAGGTTAGTTGGTTAGGTTAGGTTAGGTTAGGTTAGGTTGGGTTAGGTTGGATTGGGTTAGGTTAGGTTGGGTTAGGTTAGGTTAGAGTTAGGTTAGGTTAGGTTAGGTTGGGTTAGGTTGGTTGGGTTAGGTTGGGATTTAGGTTGGGTTGGGATTTAGGTTGGGTTGGGTTGAGTTGGGTTGGAGTTAGGTTAGGTTGGGTTAGGTTGGTTAGGTTGGGTTGGGTTGGAGTTGGGTTGGAGTTGGGTTAGGTTGGGTTAGGTTGGGTTAGGTTGGGTTAGGTTGGGTTAGGTTAGGTTGGGTTGGGATTGGAGTTAGGTTGGGATTGGGTTGGGTTAGGTTGGGTTGGAGGTTGGGTTAGGTTGGGTTGGGTTAGGTTAGGTTGAGTTGGGATTGGGTTAGGTTAGGTTGGGTTGGGTTAGGTTAGGTTAGGTTAGGTTAGGTTGGGTTGGGTTGGGTTAGGTTGAGTTAGGTTGGGTTAGGTTAGATTGGGTTAGGTTGGGTTAGGTTGGGTTAGGTTAGGTTGGGTTGGGTTGGGTTAGGTTGGGTTAGGTTAGGATTGGGTTAGGTTGGGTTAGGTTAGGTTAGGTTAGGTTGGGTTGGGTTAGGTTAGGTTGGAGTTGGGTTAGGTTGGGATTGGGTTAGGTTGGGTTAGGTTGGGTTGGGATTGGGTTAGGTTAGGTTAGGTTGGGTTAAGGTTAGGTTAGGTTAGGTTAGGTTAGGTTAGGTTAGGTTGGGTTGGGTTAGGTTGGGTTGGAGTTAGGTTGGGTTAGGTTAGGTTGGAGTTGGGTTGGGTTAGGTTGGAGGTTGGGTTGGGTTGGAGTTGGGTTAGGTTAGGTTGGGTTGGGATTTAGGTTAGGTTGGGTTAGGTTGGGTTGAGTTGGGTTAGGTTAGGTTAGGTTAGGTTAGGTTAGGTTGGGTTAGGTTGGGATTGGAGTTGGGTTAGGTTAGGATTGGGTTAGGTTAGGTTAGGTTGGAGTTGGGTTAGGTTGGGTTAGGTTAGGTTAGGTTAGGTTAGGTTAGGTTGGGTTAGGTTGGGTTGGGATTGGGTTGGGTTAGGTTGGGGTTGGTTGGGTTGGGTTAGGTTAGGTTAGGTTAGGTTGGGTTAGGTTAAGGTTAGGTTGGGTTGGGTTGGGTTAGGTTGGGTTAGGTTGGGTTGGGTTGGGTTAGGTTGAGTTAGGTTAGGTTAGGTTGGGTTGGGTTAGAGTTAGGTTAGGTTAGGTTAGGTTGGGTTGGGTTGGAGTTGGAGTTGAGTTGGGTTAGGTTGGGTTGGGTTGGGTTAGGTTGGGATTGGGTTAGGTTGAGTTAGGTTGGGTTAGGTTAGGTTGGGTTAGGTTAGGTTGGGTTAGGTTGGGTTAGGTTAGGTTAGGTTGGGTTGGGTTAGGTTAGGTTAAGGTTGGGTTGGGTTAGGTTGGGATTGGGTTAGGTTGGGTTAGGTTAGGTTGGGTTAGGTTGGAGTTAGGTTAGGTTAGGTTAGGTTAGGTTGGGTTAGGTTGGAGTTGGGTTAGGTTAGGTTGGGTTAGGTTAGGTTGGGTTAGGTTGAGTTGAGTTAGGTTAGGTTAGAGTTGGGTTGGGATTTGGAGTTGGGTTAGGTTAGGTTAGGTTGGAGTTGGGTTAGGTTGGGTTGGGTTAGGTTAGGTTGGAGGTTAGGTTAGGTTGGGTTGGGTTGGGTTGGGTTGGAGTTGGGTTAGGTTAGGTTGGGTTAGGTTAGGTTGGGATTGGGTTAGGTTAGAGTTGGGTTAGGTTAGGTTGGGTTGGGATTAGGTTGGGTTAGGTTGGGTTGGTTAGGTTAGGTTGGAGTTGAGTTAGGTTAGGTTAGGTTGGGTTAGGTTGGGTTAGGTTGGGTTAGGTTAGGTTGGGTTAGGTTAGGTTAGGTTAGGTTAGGTTGGAGGTTGGGTTAGGTTAGGTTGGAGTTGGGTTGGGTTAGGTTAGGTTGGGTTAGGTTGGGTTAGGTTAGGTTAGGTTAGGTTGGGTTGGGTTGGGTTGGGTTGGAGTTGGGTTGGGTTGGGTTGGGTTGGGTTGGGTTGGGTTGGGTTGGGTTAACCTGGCCTGGCCTGGCTGGCCTGGCTGGCTGGCTGGCCTGGCCTGGCCTGGCCTGACTGGCCTGGCCTGGCTGGCCTGGCCTGACTGGCCTGGCCTGGCCTGGCCTGGCCTGTGGCCTGGCCTGGCCTGACCTGGCCTGGCCTGACTGGCCTGGCCTGGCTGGCCTGACCTGGCCTGGCCTGGCCTGACCTGGCCTGGCCTGGCGGCCTGGCCTGACTGGCCTGGCCTGGCCTGGCCTGGCCGCGGCCTGGCCTGGCCTGGCCTGGCGGCCTGGCCTGACTGGCCTGGCCTGACCTGGCCTGGCCTGGCGGCCTGGCCTGGCCTGGCCTGGCCTGAGCCTGGCCTGGCCTGAGCCTGGCCTGGCCTGGCTGGCTGGCCTGGCCTGAGCCTGGCCTGGCCTGGCCTGACCTGGCCTGGCCTGGCTGGCCTGGCTGGCTGGCTGGCCTGGCTGGCCTGGCCTGAGCCTGGCCTGGCCTGGCCTGACTGGCCTGGCCTGGCCTGGCCTGGCCTGGCCTGGCCTGACTGGCCTGGCCTGGCCTGGCCTGGCCTGGCCTGGCCTGGCCTGACTGGCCTGGCCTGGCCTGGCCTGGCCTGGCCTGGCTGGCCTGGCCTGGCCTGGCCTGGCCTGGCCTGGCCTGGCCTGACCTGGCCTGGCCTGACCTGGCCTGGCCTGACCTGGCCTGGCCTGACCTGGCCTGGCCTGACCTGGCCTGGCCTGGCCTGGCCTGGCCTGACCTGGCCTGGCCTGGCCTGGCTGGCTGGCTGGCTGGCTGGCCTGGCCTGGCTGGCCTGGCCTGGCTGGCCTGGCCTGAGCCTGGCCTGACCTGGCCTGGCCTGAGCCTGGCCTGGCCTGGCCTGGCCTGGCCTGGCCTGGCCTGGCCTGGCACAGCCTGGCCTGGCCTGGCCTGGCCTGAGCCTGGCCTGGCCTGAGCCTGGCCTGGCCTGGCCTGACTGGCCTGGCCTGACCTGACCTGGCCTGGCCTGGCCTGGCCTGGCACAGCCTGGCCTGGCCTGGCCTGGCCTGGCCTGGCTGGCCTGGCCTGACCTGGCCTGGCCTGACCTGGCCTGGCCTGACCTGGCCTGACTGGCCTGGCCTGACCTGGCCTGGCCTGACCTGGCCTGGCCTGGCACAGCCTGGCCTGGCCTGGCACAGCCTGGCCTGGCTGGCCTGGCCTGGCCTGGCCTGGCCTGGCCTGGCCTGACCTGGCCTGACCTGGCCTGACCTGGCCTGGCCTGGCCTGGCACAGCCTGGCCTGGCCTGACCTGGCCTGGCCTGGCCTGAGCCTGGCCTGGCCTGGCCAACCTAACCTAACCTAACCTAACCTAACCTAACTAACCTAACAAACCGGGTACGCCGGCTCGGAATGGACAAAGAGTGCAACGAAGGGGTGCGTGCAGGGGCTCAATAGGTGGACCAACATTTTGGAACCTATTGCTCAATCCACTATTAGAAGAACTACAAAAGCGGGGGAGTACTGTCAGGCTTTTGCAGATGATGTGATACTGGTCTTCACGGGCTTAACAACACAAGAAGTGCAACAACGGGCAAATGCGGCTCTAGCACATGTTCAGCAGTGGGGAGTCCGAAACAGGTTGAGGTTTGCACCACACAAAACCAAAGCAATGGTGATAACAAACAAACTGAAGTATGACTCTCCGCTTCTGAGCATGGGTGGGAAAAGAATAGAATTAAATAAAGAAATTAAAATACTCGGCCTCACAGTTGACAACAAGCTGACCTTTAACACACATGTAAAAATGTGTGTCGGAAGTCTCAAAACTTGTATGCTCAACTGTCGAAACCCCACCAAGGTTCACTGGGGACTAAATTCTGAAGTAATCAGGACACTATATATCGCTGTGTTGGAGCCTGTTATTATGTACGCAGCAAGCGCATGGTCGATGGCAACCAGTAAGATATTGATCAGAAGGCAGCTCGACGCAGTACAAAGAGGTTTTGTCAAAAATTATTAGAGCGTACAGGACAGTCTCTTTGCATTCAGCCTTACTGCTTGCCGGGTTGCTCCCCTTGGACATTAGAATCCGAGAAGCAGCTGCTCTCTATGAAGTGAAAAAGGCTTCTCCCGGAGTTGTTGGAGATAGGAAATGGAAGCGAAATTACCGTATGTAGAGATGCCACATCCGGCGGAGCAGAAAGGGCTGGAATTTATGTGTCTGGGGGCGGTGCAGAGGTGGAACTAAGTAACAACAAGACCATAAATATATTTACTGATGGCAGTAAAATTGAGGAAAAGTCAGACGGCGCTATCGATTTGGAATGGCGTCGCCGAGACCAGTACCAAAAATTTAAATTGGGACACTTCTGCACCGTGTACCAGGCGGAATTACTTGCCCTTCTTCAAGCAACAAAATATATGGTTAAAAACCCGGGACAAAATTACAACATCTATAGCGACTCCAGGTCCGCTCTGCAGACAATTGCTCAGTATTCCTCGCCACATCCTTTAGTAGCAGAGATTAGGAGGAACATAGACAGGATTAGCAAAAATAAAGGTAGCACTCACTTGTTTTGGGTAAAGGCACACAAAGGAACGAAAGGAATGAAAGGGCGGATGAGTTGGCGAAGGAGGCTGCCTTAAAAATAAAAAGACCCGATTATGAAGTGCCCGGTTTCCTTCGTCAAAGACAAATCCGCCTGGAGTCCCTTGATGAATGGAACCGGCGCTATAAGAAGGGAGGAACAGCGTCAGTGACTAGAATCTTTTTCCCAGACGTAATTAAGGCGTACCTATTATTAGAAAAACAAATCTCGATTGTGCATTGGTGCAACTTATGACGGGGCATGGCGGATTCTCCGAATACTTGTATCGTTTTAAGTGCAAGGAGGCCCATCGTGCAGCTGTGACATCTCTAAAAAGAAACTGTGGCACATATAATTGTTGAGTGTCCTGTGTATGCAGGGATAGGCTAAACTTAGAGCTCGAACTAGGAATAAAAATAGAATTAGATAATATACATAAAATAGTTATGAATAAGGAAACTAGAATTAAATTTCTAAATTACTGTAGACACGTAGGAAAAAGGTAATAAATAAAAACAAGACATTAAATAAGACGTAGAAACATATATGATAGCATATATGTGGATAGTCTAATAAGTATAAAACAATGAATGTAATAGATAGAGTAAGTAAGTAGAGATAAGAATGTACTAAACAAATAATGTAAATAGAATAATAGTAAGATTGTGTAAACTTATATAGTCTTCATCCATATATAATAGAAAACTATAATAGAAATGTAAGTAATAAATAGAATAAGCAGAAAATGTTATGTAGAGTAAGTAGAAATAAGAGCTAAAGATAAGTGAAAATATGTAAAGATGAATGAATGAAAACACAAATTGTAATTAGTATAGTGAAATATATTAAAAAGCACGTAAATATCAAAAACATTATGCAGAAACAAATAAAGAAAGATACGAATAAAAATAGTGAAAAAGGCCCTGATCTCCCATGTCGGGGATGAGATTGAAAAGCCTGGCCTGGCCTGGCACGGCCTGGCCTGGCACAGCCTGGCCTGGCCTGGCCTGGCTGGCCTGGCCTGACCTGGCTGGCCTGGCACAACTGGCCTGGCCTGGCCTGGCCTGGCCTGAAGCCTGGCCTGGCTGGCCTGGCTGGCCTGGCCTGGCCTGACACGGCCTGGCCTGAGCCTGGCTGGCCTGGCTGGCCTGGCCTGGCCTGAGCTGGCCTGGCCTGGCCTGGCCTGGCTGGCCTGGCCACGGCCTGGCCTGGCCTGAAGCCTGGCCTGGCCTGGCCTGGCCTGAAGCCTGGCCTGGCTGGCTGGCCTGGCTGGCTGGCCTGGCTGGCCTGGCCTGGCCTGGCCTGGCCTGGCCTGGCCTGGCTGGCCTGGCCTGGCCTGGCCTGGCACAGCACAGCCTGGCCTGGCACAGCTGGCCTGGCACAACTGGCCTGGCCTGGCCTGGCCTGGCACAGCCTGGCCTGGCACAACTGGCCTGGCCTGGCAGCCTGGCCTGGCCTGGCACAACTGGCCTGGCCTGGCCTGGCCTGACTGGCTGGCCTGGCACAGCACAGCCTGGCCTGGCCTGGCCTGGCCTGACGCAGCCTGGCCTGGCTGGCCTGGCCTGGCCTGGCTGGCCTGGCCTGGCTGGCCTGGCCTGGCCTGGCCTGGCCTGGCCTGGCCTGGCCTGGCCTGGCCTGGCCTGGCACAGCCTGGCACAGCCTGGCTGGCTGGCCTGGCCTGGCACAGCTGGCTGGCCTGGCCTGGCCTGGCCTGGCCTGGCCTGACACGGCCTGGCCTGGCCTGGCCTGACACAGCCTGGCCTGACACGGCCTGGCCTGGCCTGGCCTGGCCTGGCCTGGCCTGGCCTGACTGGCCTGGCTGGCCTGGCCTGGCCTGGCTGGCCTGGCTGGCCTGGCCTGGCTGTGGCCTGGCCTGACACAGCTGGCCTGGCACAGCACAGCCTGGCCTGGCACAACTGGCCTGGCCTGGCACAACCTGGCCTGGCCTGAGCCTGGCTGGCCTGGCCTGGCTGACCTGGCCTGGCTGGCCTGGCCTGGCCACGGCCTGGCCTGGCCTGGCCTGGCCTGGCCTGGCCTGGCCTGGCCTGGCTGGCTGGCCTGGCCTGGCCTGGCCTGGCCTGGCCTGGCTGGCCTGGCCTGAGCTGGCCTGGCCTGGCACGGCCTGGCCTGGCCTGGCCTGGCCTGGCCTGGCCTGGCCTGACCTGGCTGGCCTGGCTGGCCTGGCCTGAAGCCTGGCCTGGCCTGGCCTGGCCTGGCCTGGCCTGGCCTGGCCTGGCCTGGCCTGGCCTGGCCTGGCACAGCCTGGCCTGGCTGGCTGGCACAGCCTGGCCTGGCTGGCACAGCACAGCCTGGCTGGCCTGGCCTGGCCTGGCCTGGCCTGGCCTGGCCTGGCCTGGCCTGGCCTGGCCTGACCTGGCCTGGCCTGGCCTGGCCTGGCACAGCGCAGCCTGGCCTGGCCTGGCCTGGCCTGGCCTGGCCTGGCCTGGCCTGGCCACCGGCCTGGCCTGGCGGCCTGGCCTGGCCTGGCCTGGCTGGCTGGCCTGGCCTGGCCTGGCCTGGCTGGCGCAGCCTGGCCTGGCCTGGCCTGGCCTGGCCTGGCCTGGCCTGGCCACCAGCCTGGCCTGGCACAGCCTGGCCTGGCTGGCCTGGCCTGGCACAAGCCTGGCCTGGCCTGGCCTGGCCTGGCCTGGCACAGCACAGCTGGCCTGGCCTGGCCTGGCCTGGCCTGGCCTGACACAGCACAGCTGGCCTGGCCTGGCCTGGCCTGGCCCTGGCTGGCCTGACGCAGCCTGGCCTGGCTGGCCTGGCCTGGCCTGTGGCCTGGCCTGGCCTGGCCTGGCTGGCCTGGCCTGTGGCCTGGCCTGGCCTGGCCTGGCCTGTGGCCTGGCCTGGCCTGGCCTGGCTGGCCTGGCCTGGCCTGGCTGGCCTGGCCTGGCCTGGCCTGCCTGGCCTGGCCTGGCCTGGCCTGGCTGGCCTGGCTGGCTGGCCTGGCCTGGCCTGGCTGGCCTGGCCTGGCCTGGCCTGGCCTGGCTGGCCTGGCCTGGCTGGCCTGGCCTGGCCTGGCCTGGCTGGCCTGGCCTGGCCTGGCCTGGCCTGGCACAGCCTGGCCTGGCCTGGCCTGGCCTGGCCTGGCCTGGCTGGCCTGGCCACCGGCCTGGCCTGGCCTGGCCTGGCCTGGCTGGCTGGCCTGGCCTGTGGCCTGGCCTGGCCTGGCCTGGCCACAGCCTGGCCTGGCCTGGCCTGGCCTGGCCTGGCCTGGCTGGCCTGGCCTGGCCTGGCCTGGCTGGCCTGACACAGCCTGGCCTGACCTGGCCTGACCTGGCTGGCTGGCCTGGCCTGGCCTGGCCTGGCCACAGCCTGGCCTGGCCTGGCCTGGCCTGGCCTGGCCTGGCCTGGCCTGGCTGGCTGGCTGGCCTGGCCTGGCCTGGCCTGGCCTGGCCTGGCCTGGCCTGGCCTGGCCTGGCTGGCCTGGCCTGGCCTGGCCTGGCTGGCCTGGCCTGGCTGGCTGGCCTGGCCTGGCTGGCCTGGCCTGGCTGGCTGGCCTGGCCTGGCTGGCCTGGCTGGCTGGCTGGCCTGGCCTGGCTGGCCTGGCCTGGCTGGCCTGGCCTGGCCTGGCCTGGCCTGGCCTGGCCTGGCCTGGCCTGGCCTGGCCTGGCTGGCTGGCCTGGCCTGGCCTGGCCTGGCCACCGGCCTGGCCTGGCGCAGCTGGCCTGGCACAGCCTGGCCTGGCCTGTGGCCTGGCCTGAGCCTGGCCTGGCTGGCTGGCCTGGCCTGGCCTGGCCTGGCTGGCCTGGCCTGGCCTGGCCTGACCTGGCCTGGCTGGCCTGGCCTGGCCTGGCCTGGCCTGGCCTGGCCTGGCCTGGCCTGGCGCAGCTGGCCTGGCCTGGCCTGGCCTGGCCTGGCCTGGCCTGGCCTGAAGCCTGGCCTGGCCTGGCCTGGCCTGGCCTGGCCTGGCCTGGCGCAGCCTGGCCTGGCCTGAAGCCTGGCCTGGCCTGGCCTGAAGCCTGGCCTGGCCTGGCCTGGCGGCCTGGCCTGGCCTGGCACAGCCTGGCCTGGCCTGGCCACAGCCTGGCCTGGCCTGGCCTGGCCTGGCCACAGCCTGGCCTGACCTGGCCTGGCCTGGCCTGGCCTGGCCTGGCTGGCCTGGCCTGGCCTGGCCTGGCCTGGCCTGAAGCCTGGCCTGGCTGGCCTGGCCTGGCCTGGCCTGGCCTGGCCTGGCCTGGCCTGGCCTGAGCCTGGCCTGGCCTGGCCTGGCCTGGCCTGGCCTGGCCTGGCCTGGCCTGAGCCTGGCCTGGCCTGGCCTGGCACCAGCCTGGCCTGGCCTGACACAGCCTGGCCTGGCCTGGCCTGGCCTGGCCTGGCCTGAAGCCTGGCCTGGCACAGCCTGGCCTGGCCTGGCCTGGCCTGGCCTGGCTGGCCTGGCGGCCTGGCCTGGCCTGGCTGGCCTGACTGGCCTGGCCTGAAGCCTGGCCTGGCACGGCCTGGCCTGGCACAGCCTGGCCTGGCACAACCTGGCCTGGCCTGGCCTGGCCTGGCCTGGCTGGCCTGGCCTGGCCTGGCCTGGCCTGGCCTGGCCTGGCCTGGCCTGGCCTGGCTGGCCTGGCCTGAGCTGGCCTGGCCTGGCCTGGCCTGGCCTGGCCTGGCTGGCCTGGCCTGGCCTGGCCTGGCCTGGCCTGGCCTGGCCTGGCCACAGCCTGGCCTGGCCTGGCCTGGCTGGCCTGGCTGGCCTGGCCTGGCCTGGCCTGGCCTGGCTGGCTGGCCTGGCCTGGCCTGGCCTGGCCTGGCCTGGCCTGGCCTGGCCACCAGCCTGGCCTGGCACCAGCTGGCCTGGCCTGGCTGGCCTGGCCTGAAGCCTGGCCTGGCCTGGCCTGGCCTGGCCTGGCCTGGCCTGGCCTGGCACAACTGGCCTGGCCTGGCCTGGCTGGCCTGGCCTGGCTGGCACAGCCTGGCCTGACTGGCCTGGCCTGGCCTGGCCTGGCCTGGCCTGGCTGGCCTGGCCTGGCTGGCCTGGCCTGGCCTGGCCTGGCCTGGCCTGGCCTGACACAGCCTGGCCTGACTGGCCTGGCCTGGCCTGGCCTGACCTGGCCTGGCCTGGCCTGGCCTGGCCTGGCCTGGCCTGGCCTGGCCTGGCCTGGCCTGGCCTGGCCTGGCCTGGCCTGGCCTGAAGCCTGGCCTGGCCTGGCCTGGCCTGGCCTGGCTGGCCTGGCCTGACTGGCCTGGCCTGGCCTGGCTGGCCTGGCCTGGCCTGGCCTGGCCTGGCCTGCCTGGCCTGGCCTGACACAGCTGGCCTGGCCTGGCCTGGCCTGGCCCTGGCTGGCCTGGCCTGGCCTGGCCTGGCCTGACCTGGCCTGGCTGGCACAGCCTGGCCTGACTGGCTGGCCTGGCACAGCACAGCCTGGCCTGGCCTGGCTGGCCTGGCCTGGCCTGGCCTGGCCTGGCTGGCTGGCCTGGCTGGCCTGGCCTGGCCTGGCCTGGCCTGGCCTGGCCTGGCACAGCTGGCCTGGCCTGGCCTGGCCTGGCCTGGCTGGCCTGAGCCTGGCCTGGCCTGGCCTGGCCTGGCCTGGCCTGGCCTGGCCTGGCCTGGCCTGGCCTGGCCTGGCCTGGCCTGGCCTGGCTGGCACAGCCTGGCCTGGCCTGGCCTGACGCAGCCTGGCCTGGCCTGGCCTGGCCTGACCTGGCCTGGCCTGGCCTGGCGCAAGCTGGCCTGGCACAGCACAGCCTGGCTGGCCTGGCTGGCCTGGCCTGGCCTGGCCTGGCCTGGCCACAGCCTGGCCTGGCGCAGCCTGGCCTGGCCTGGCCTGGCCTGGCCTGGCTGAGCCTGGCCTGGCCTGGCCTGGCCTGGCTGGCCTGGCCTGGCGCGGCCTGGCCTGGCCTGGCCTGGCCTGGCCTGGCCTGGCCTGGCTGGCTGGCTGGCCTGGCCTGGCCTGAGCACAGGCCTGGCCTGGCTGGCCTGGCCTGGCCTGAGCCTGGCCTGGCTGGCCTGGCTGTTACAGCCTGGCCTGGCTGTGGCCTGGCCTGGCCTGGCCTGGCCTGGCCTGGCTGGCCTGGCCTGGCCTGGCCTGGCCTGGCCTGGCCTGGCACAGGCCTGGCCTGGCTGGCACAGCTGGCTGGCCTGGCTGGCACAGCTGGCTGGCCTGACGCAGCCTGGCCTGGCTGGCCTGAGCCTGGCCTGGCACCAGCCTGGCCTGGCCTGACACAGCCTGGCCTGGCCTGGCACGGCTGGCCTGGCTGAGCCTGGCCTGGCACAACTGGCCTGGCCTGTGGCCTGGCTGGCTGGCCTGACTGGCCTGGCCTGAAGCCTGGCCTGGCACAACTGGCCTGGCCTGAGCTGGCTGGCCTGACTGGCCTGGCCTGGCTGGCCTGAGCCTGGCTGGCCTGAGCCTGGCCTGGCACAACTGGCCTGGCCTGGCCTGACACAGCCTGGCCTGACCTGGCCTGGCCTGACCTGGCCTGGCCTGACCTGGCCTGGCCTGGCCTAACCTAACCTAACCTAACCTAACCTAACCTAACCTAACCTAACCTAACCTAACCTAACCTAACCTAACCTAACCTAACCTAACCTAACCTAACCTAACCTAACCTAACCTAACCTAACCTAACCTAACCTAACCTAACCTAACCTAACCTAACCTAACCTAACCTAACCTAACCTAACCTAACCTAACCTAACCTAACCTAACCTAACCTAACCTAACCTAACCTAACCTAACCTAACCTAACCTAACCTAACCTAACCTAACCTAGCCTAGCCTGGCTGGCTGGCTGGCTGGCCTGGCCTGGCACAGCCTGGCCTGGCCTGAGCCTGGCCTGGCTGGCCTGAGCCTGGCCTGGCCTGGCCTGGCCTGACACAGCCTGGCCTGGCCTGGCTGGCTGGCCTGAGCCTGGCCTGGCTGGCTGGCCTGGCTGGCTGGCTGGCTGGCCTGACTGGCCTGGCCTGAAGCCTGGCCTGGCCTGAGCTGGCCTGGCCTGAGCCTGGCCTGGCTGGCTGGCTGGCCTGAGCCTGGCCTGGCTGGCCTGGCCTGACACAGCCTGGCCTGGCCTGGCCTGACACAGCCTGGCCTGGCCTAACCTAACCTAACCTAACCTAACCTAACCTAACTAACCTAACCTAACTAACCTAACCTAACCTAACCTAACTAACCTAACCTAACTAACCTAACCTAACCTAACCTAACCTAACCTAACTAACCTAACCTAACTAACCTAACCTAACTAACCTAACCTAACCTAACCTAACTAACCTAACCTAGCCTAGCCTGGCCTGGCCTGAGCCTGGCCTGGCTGGCCTGGCCTGACTGGCCTGGCCTGACTGGCCTGGCCTGAGCCTGGCCTGGCCTGGCACAGCCTGGCCTGGCCTGACTGGCCTGGCCTGGCCTGAGCCTGGCCTGGCCTGTGGCCTGGCCTGGCCTGAGCCTGGCCTGGCCTGACTGGCCTGGCCTGGCCACAACCTGGCCTGGCCTGGCACAGCCTGGCCTGGCCTGGCCTGAGCTGGCCTGGCCTGAGCCTGGCCTGGCCTGGCACAGCCTGGCCTGGCCTGACTGGCCTGGCCTGGCCTGGCCTGAGCCTGGCCTGGCCTGACTGGCCTGGCCTGGCCTGGCCTGGCCTAGCCTAGCCTAACCTAACCTAACTAACCTAACCTAACCTAGCCTAGCCTGGCCTGGCCTGACCTGGCCTGGCCTGGCTGGCCTGGCCTGGCCTAGCCTAGCCTAACCTAACCTAACCTAACTAACCTAACCTAACCTAACTAACCTAACCTAGCCTAGCCTGGCCTGGCCTGACTGGCCTGGCCTGGCCTGGCTGGCTGGCCTGGCCTGGCCTGGCCTGAGCCTGGCCTGGCTGGCCTGAGCCTGGCCTGGCCTGAGCCTGGCCTGGCCTGAGCTGGCCTGGCCTGGCCTGGCCACAGCCTGGCCTGGCCTGGCCACAGCCTGGCCTGGCCTGACTGGCCTGGCCTGGCCACAGCCTGGCCTGGCCTGGCCTGGCCTGGCCTGACTGGCCTGGCCTGACTGGCCTGGCCTGGCCACAGCCTGGCCTGGCCACAGCCTGGCCTGGCCTAACCTAACCTAACTAACCTAACCTAACTAACCTAACCTAACTAACCTAACCTAACTAACCTAACCTAACCTAACCTAGCCTAGCCTGGCCTGGCTGGCTGGCTGGCCTGGCCTGGCCACAGCCTGGCCTGGCCTGGCCACAGCCTGGCCTGGCCTGAGCCTGGCCTGGCCACAACCTGGCCTGGCCTGACTGGCCTGGCCTGGCCACAGCCTGGCCTGGCTGGCTGGCCTGGCTGGCCTGGCCTGGCCACAGCCTGGCCTGGCCACAGCCTGGCCTGGCCTGACCTGGCCTGGCCTGGCTGGCCTGGCCTGGCCTGACTGGCCTGGCCTGGCTGGCCTGGCCTGGCCTGGCCTGGCCTGGCCTAACCTAACCTAACCTAACCTAACTAACCTAACCTAACTAACCTAACCTAACCTAACTAACCTAACCTAACTAACCTAACCTAACCTAACTAACCTAACCTAACCTAACCTAACTAACCTAACCTAGCCTAGCCTGGCCTGGCCTGGCCTGGCCTGACTGGCCTGGCCTGGCACAAGGTGAGGAGTAAATAAACTTTCATAACCCACAAAAAGCTAAAGAGCAATGTTACTTACAAATAAGTTGAAATATGATTCACCAATTCAGGCATGGGAGGGTGCGCATTGAATGGTCTCGTGAGATTAAAATTCTTGGCCTCACAGTTGACGAAGATTAACATTCAGCCATGCAGGCATGTGCCGTAAGGCTAAGTCTTATAGTCAACTGTCGAGGCCGCTAAAAATACACATTTGGGGACCCGGAGATGAAAGATTGGGACACCATATATTGCAGTAGTGGGCCCATAATTATGTACGCAACTAGTGCATGGGCGCCTGCTACACATAAAATTAGAATTAAATTAAATTAGAATAGAATAGAATAGAATAGAATAGAATAGAATAGAATAGAATAGAATAGAATAGAATAGAATAGAATAGAATAGAATAGAATAGAATAGAATAGAATAGAATAGAATAGAATAGAATAGAATAGAATAGAATAGAATAGAATAGAATAGAATAGAATAGAATAGAATAGAATAGAATAGAATAGAATAGAATAGAATAGAATAGAATAGAATAGAATAGAATAGAATAGAATAGAATAGAATAGAATAGAATAGAATAGAATAGAATAGAATAGAATAGAATAGAATAGAATAGAATAGAATAGAATAGAATAGAATAGAATAGAATAGAATAGAATAGAATAGAATAGAATAGAATAGAATAGAATAGAATAGAATAGAATAGAATAGAATAGAATAGAATAGAATAGAATAGAATAGAATAGAATAGAATAGAATAGAATAGAATAGAATAGAATAGAATAGAATAGAATAGAATAGAATAGAATAGAATAGAATAGAATAGAATAGAATAGAATAGAATAGAATAGAATAGAATAGAATAGAATAGAATAGAATAGAATAGAATAGAATAGAATAGAATAGAATAGAATAGAATAGAATAGAATAGAATAGAATAGAATAGAATAGAATAGAATAGAATAGAATAGAATAGAATAGAATAGAATAGAATAGAATAGAATAGAATAGAATAGAATAGAATAGAATAGAATAGAATAGAATAGAATAGAATAGAATAGAATAGAATAGAATAGAATAGAATAGAATAGAATAGAATAGAATAGAATAGAATAGAATAGAATAGAATAGAATAGAATAGAATAGAATAGAATAGAATAGAATAGAATAGAATAGAATAGAATAGAATAGAATAGAATAGAATAGAATAGAATAGAATAGAATAGAATAGAATAGAATAGAATAGAATAGAATAGAATAGAATAGAATAGAATAGAATAGAATAGAATAGAATAGAATAGAATAGAATAGAATAGAATAGAATAGAATAGAATAGAATAGAATAGAATAGAATAGAATAGAATAGAATAGAATAGAATAGAATAGAATAGAATAGAATAGAATAGAATAGAATAGAATAGAATAGAATAGAATAGAATAGAATAGAATAGAATAGAATAGAATAGAATAGAATAGAATAGAATAGAATAGAATAGAATAGAATAGAATAGAATAGAATAGAATAGAATAGAATAGAATAGAATAGAATAGAATAGAATAGAATAGAATAGAATAGAATAGAATAGAATAGAATAGAATAGAATAGAATAGAATAGAATAGAATAGAATAGAATAGAATAGAATAGAATAGAATAGAATAGAATAGAATAGAATAGAATAGAATAGAATAGAATAGAATAGAATAGAATAGAATAGAATAGAATAGAATAGAATAGAATAGAATAGAATAGAATAGAATAGAATAGAATAGAATAGAATAGAATAGAATAGAATAGAATAGAATAGAATAGAATAGAATAGAATAGAATAGAATAGAATAGAATAGAATAGAATAGAATAGAATAGAATAGAATAGAATAGAATAGAATAGAATAGAATAGAATAGAATAGAATAGAATAGAATAGAATAGAATAGAATAGAATAGAATAGAATAGAATAGAATAGAATAGAATAGAATAGAATAGAATAGAATAGAATAGAATAGAATAGAATAGAATAGAATAGAATAGAACCAGAACCAAATTAGAACCAGAACCAAATTAGAATAGAATAGAATAGAATAGAATAGAATAGAATAGAATAGAATAGAATAGAATAGAATAGAATAGAATAGAATAGAATAGAATAGAATAGAATAGAATAGAATAGAATAGAATAGAATAGAATAGAATAGAATAGAATAGAATAGAATAGAATAGAATAGAATAGAATAGAATAGAATAGAATAGAATAGAATAGAATAGAATAGAATAGAATAGAATAGAATAGAATAGAATAGAATAGAATAGAATAGAATAGAATAGAATAGAATAGAATAGAATAGAATAGAATAGAATAGAATAGAATAGAATAGAATAGAATAGAATAGAATAGAATAGAATAGAATAGAATAGAATAGAATAGAATAGAATAGAATAGAATAGAATAGAATAGAATAGAATAGAATAGAATAGAATAGAATAGAATAGAATAGAATAGAATAGAATAGAATAGAATAGAATAGAATAGAATAGAATAGAATAGAATAGAATAGAATAGAATAGAATAGAATAGAATAGAATAGAATAGAATAGAATAGAATAGAATAGAATAGAATAGAATAGAATAGAATAGAATAGAATAGAATAGAATAGAATAGAATAGAATAGAATAGAATAGAATAGAATAGAATAGAATAGAATAGAATAGAATAGAATAGAATAGAATAGAATAGAATAGAATAGAATAGAATAGAATAGAATAGAATAGAATAGAATAGAATAGAATAGAATAGAATAGAATAGAATAGAATAGAATAGAATAGAATAGAATAGAATAGAATAGAATAGAATAGAATAGAATAGAATAGAATAGAATAGAATAGAATAGAATAGAATAGAATAGAATAGAATAGAATAGAATAGAATAGAATAGAATAGAATAGAATAGAATAGAATAGAATAGAATAGAATAGAATAGAATAGAATAGAATAGAATAGAATAGAATAGAATAGAATAGAATAGAATAGAATAGAATAGAATAGAATAGAATAGAATAGAATAGAATAGAATAGAATAGAATAGAATAGAATAGAATAGAATAGAATAGAATAGAATAGAATAGAATAGAATAGAATAGAATAGAATAGAATAGAATAGAATAGAATAGAATAGAATAGAATAGAATAGAATAGAATAGAATAGAATAGAATAGAATAGAATAGAATAGAATAGAATAGAATAGAATAGAATAGAATAGAATAGAATAGAATAGAATAGAATAGAATAGAATAGAATAGAATAGAATAGAATAGAATAGAATAGAATAGAATAGAATAGAATAGAATAGAATAGAATAGAATAGAATAGAATAGAATAGAATAGAATAGAATAGAATAGAATAGAATAGAATAGAATAGAATAGAATAGAATAGAATAGAATAGAATAGAATAGAATAGAATAGAATAGAATAGAATAGAATAGAATAGAATAGAATAGAATAGAATAGAATAGAATAGAATAGAATAGAATAGAATAGAATAGAATAGAATAGAATAGAATAGAATAGAATAGAATAGAATAGAATAGAATAGAATAGAATAGAATAGAATAGAATAGAATAGAATAGAATAGAATAGAATAGAATAGAATAGAATAGAATAGAATAGAATAGAATAGAATAGAATAGAATAGAATAGAATAGAATAGAATAGAATAGAATAGAATAGAATATTGGATCTGAGGTCCGGGAAGCAGCCTCGCTATGAAATAAAGAAAGGACTATCTAAGCGGGTAGTGGGACAGGGACGTGGAAAGGAATATACCGTACGAGGAGACATTACACCCAGCGGATCAAGTAGGGCTACAGTTTATTTGCGTGGCGGACAGTGCACAAATGGACCAACATAAGGTCAGGATTAAACATTTATACCGATGGAAGTAAAATCGAAGGAAAGTTGGCGCGGCTCTTTCAGTTTGAAAAGACGCCGCGGAGACAAGTAACCGCAAACTGAAACTGGAAAATTTTGCACTGTCTTCCAGGCAGAACTGCTGGCTCTGGCCAGAAGCAATCCACTCACACTCCAAAATTCTGCACAAAGCTGCAATATTTATTGCGACTCCATGTCTGCTCTCCAGACGTTAACGCAAGGTGTTCCCTCCACCCGTTAGCAGTTAATATAGCTTTAAATATAAAGAAAATAAAAAATCAAAGGTAAATCCATAAATCTCCACTGGATTAAAGCACACGCTGGGTTGGAAGGAACGAGAGAGCGGATCAGTTGGCAAGGAGGCAGCTCTTAAAATCAAAGGCGACCGGACTATGACAGGTGCCCTATTTCATTCGTTAAGAGACAAATCCGTCAGGAGTCACTTATCGAAACGGAACACGCGTATAAAGAAGGAGACACGGCGTATACGACAAAATATTCTTCCCAGACGCTATTGAGGCTTACTCAATTATTAAAAAAGTGGATTTGGACCCATTGGTAATACAGGTGCTGACGGGACATGGTGGGTTCTCGTATTACTTGCATCGCTTTAAATGTAAGGAGAGCCCATCATGCGCATGTGACCCTGAGAAAAAGGAAAATGTGACTCACCTTATTACAGAATGCCCCATCTATGGTAAGGAAAGATACGATGTGGAAGCTGCGATAGGTATAAAAATTAATAAAGAAAATATTTGTGATATAATTAGGAATGAGAAAAGTAGAAATAGATTCATAAGATACTGTAAATATATAGCAAATCTAGTAGTAAATAAAAATAAGTGAGTAGTCATAAGTGACAGTGGCGTGGAAGAAACTGTGGCGTATATAATAGAATACGCTACCAGTTCAATATAGAATATTAAGCATTTAAAAATTTTGAGTATAATAAAACTATGCAATATAAGAAATAGCATTATATTTAAACAAAAAATAAAGCGATAAGAAAATAAACAGAAAATCAAGCATAAAAAGAATAAAAAGGCCCTGATCTCCCATGTCAGAGACAGGGTAAAAAAAAAAAAAAAAAAAAAACCTAACCTAACTAACCTAACCTAACCTAACTAACCTAACCTAACCCAACCTAACCTAACCTAACCTAACTAACCTAACCTAACCTAACCTAACCTAGCCTAACCTAACCTAGCCTAACCTAACCTAACCTAACCTAGCCTAACCTAACCTAGCCTAACCTAACCTAGCCTAACCTAACCTAGCCTAACCTAACCTAGCCTAACCTAACCTAACCTAACTAACCTAACCTAACCTAGCCTAACCTAACCTAACTAACCTAACCTAACCTAGCCTAACCTAACCTAGCCTAACCTAACCTAGCCTAACCTAACCTAGCCTAACCTAACCTAACCTAGCCTAACCTAACCTAACCTAGCCTAACCTAACCTAGCCTAACCTAACCTAACTAACCTAACCTAACTAACCTAACCTAACCTAACTAACCTAACCTAGCCTAACCTAACCTAACCTAACTAACCTAACCTAACTAACCTAACCTAACTAACCTAACCTAGCCTAACCTAACCTAGCCTAACCTAACCTAGCCTAACCTAACCTAGCCTAACCTAACCTAACTAACCTAACCTAACTAACCTAACCTAGCCTAACCTAACCTAACCTAGCCTAACCTAACCTAACTAACCTAACCTAACCTAGCCTAACCTAACCTAGCCTAACCTAACCTAACCTAACCTAACCTAACCTAACCTAGCCTAACCTAACCTAACTAACCTAACCTAACTAACCTAACCTAGCCTAACCTAACCTAACCTAACCTAACTAACCTAACCTAACTAACCTAACCTAGCCTAACCTAACCTAACCCAACCTAACCTAACTAACCTAACCTAGCCTAACCTAACCTAGCCTAACCTAACCTAGCCTAACCTAACCTAACCTAACCTAACCTAACCTACCTAACCTAACCTAACCTAACCTAACCAAACCTAACCAAACTAACCTAACCTAACCTAACCTAACTAACCTAACCTAACTAACCTAACCTAACCTAACCTAACTAACCTAACCTAACCTAACCTAGCCTAACCTAACCTAACTAACCTAACCTAGCCTAACCTAACCTAGCCTAACCTAACCTAGCCTAACCTAACCTAACTAACCTAACCTAACTAACCTAACCTAACCTAACCTAACCTAACTAACCTAACCTAACCTAGCCTGGCCTGGCCTGGCCTGGCCTGGCCTGGCCTGGCCTGGCCTGGCCTGGCCTGGCTGGCCTGGCCTGGCCTGGCCTGGCCTGACCTGGCCTGGCCTGGCCTGGCCTGGCCTGGCCTGGCCTGGCCTAACCTAACCTAACCTAGCCTAACCTAACCTAACTAACCTAACCTAACCTAGCCTAACCTAGCCTAACCTAGCCTAACCTAACCTAGCCTAACCTAACCTAACCTAACCTAACCTAACCTAACCTAACCTAACCTAACCTAACCTAACCTAACCTAACCTAACCTAACCTAACCTAACCTAACCTAACCTAACCTAACCTAACCTAACCTAACCTAACCTAACCTAACCTAACCTAACCTAACCTAACCTAACCCAACTGATCTGCCTCCTTTTCGCTCCGAAAAATTCTTTTATTGCAGCAATAAACTCTTTTATATAGCTCATATTGTTTTTTAGATATTTTCTGGCCATTTTGACAAATTATTAAATTGCTATATAAATAAAAAATTTTATTTACGTAATTTCAATTCAAAATTTATAAATTTAAAATCGCCGATTTCTTTGCGTTTTTCTCTTCGATCCTGTCCACCTAGTGTCGAAACAGCCTCCCGCGGTGAAATCTGCAAGAAAACAAGAGGAAATTAGCGAAAAATCAAAAAAGATTAGTTCAATAGTTCGAGCCAAAGGTGTAGTAGGCAAGCGTTAAAATAGTGAAATTTCAACTGATCTGCCTCCTTTTCGCTCCGAAAAATTCTTTTATTGCAGCAATAAACTCTTTTATATAGCTCATATTGTTTTTTAGATATTTTCTGGCCATTTTGACAAGTTATTAAATTGCTATATAAATAAAAAATTTTATTTACGTAATTTCAATTCAAAATTTATAAATTTAAAATCGCCGATTTCTTTGCGTTTTTCTCTTCGATCCGGTCCACCTAGTGTCGAAACAGCCTCCCGCGGTGAAATCTGCAAGAAAACAAGAGGAAATTAGCGAAAAATCAAAAAAGATTAGTTCAATAGTTCGAGCCAAAGGTGTAGTAGGCAAGCGTTAAAATAGTGAAATTTTAACTGATCTGCCTCCTTTTCGCTCCGAAAAATTCTTTTATTGCAGCAATAAACTCTTTTATATAGCTCATATTGTTTTTTAGATATTTTCTGGCCATTTTGACAAATTATTAAATTGCTATATAAATAAAAAATTTTATTTACGTAATTTCAATTCAAAATTTATAAATTTAAAATCGCCGATTTCTTTGCGTTTTTCTCTTCGATCCGGTCCACCTAGTGTCGAAACAGCCTCCCGCGGTGAAATCTGCAAGAAAACAAGAGGAAATTAGCGAAAAATCAAAAAAGATTAGTTCAATAGTTCGAGCCAAAGGTGTAGTAGGCAAGCGTTAAAATAGTGAAATTTCAACTGATCTGCCTCCTTTTCGCTCCGAAAAATTCTTTTATTGCAGCAATAAACTCTTTTATATAGCTCATATTGTTTTTAGATATTTTCTGGCCATTTTGACAAGTTATTAAATTGCTATATAAATAAAAAATTTTATTTACGTAATTTCAATTCAAAATTTATAAATTTAAAATCGCCGATTTCTTTGCGTTTTTCTCTTCGATCCTGTCCACCTAGTGTCGAAACAGCCTCCCGCGGTGAAATCTGCAAGAAAACAAGAGGAAATTAGCGAAAAATCAAAAAAGATTAGTTCAATAGTTCGAGCCAAAGGTGTAGTAGGCAAGCGTTAAAATAGTGAAATTTCAACTGATCTGCCTCCTTTTCGCTCGAAAAATTCTTTTATTGCAGCAATAAACTCTTTTATATAGCTCATATTGTTTTTTAGATATTTTCTGGCCATTTTGACAAATTATTAAATTGCTATATAAATAAAAAATTTTATTTACGTAATTTCAATTCAAAATTTATAAATTTAAAATCGCCGATTTCTTTGCGTTTTTCTCTTCGATCCGGTCCACCTAGTGTCGAAACAGCCTCCCGCGGTGAAATCTGCAAGAAAACAAGAGGAAATTAGCGAAAAATCGCCCTCCCGCCCACCCGTTTTTCATCACTTACGTAAATTCTAAACGTTGCAGATCAGTCTTATTTAAAAAAAAAAAAAAAAAAAAAAAAAAAAAGATAATTGTTTATTTATTCAACTTTATTAAGTTAAATAGGTCAAGTCCTTATTTATAAACATTATTAGACATTAGACCCAGTAACCCTAGTTGTTTTATATCTAGGACAAAAACCGTAATCATTACGATTTATTATATTATTATTTAATAACTGACGTTTTTAATCCTTAGTTCTAGACTTACATTATTGGACATATCTAAGTCATCTACTTTGGACAACACAACAGTAAGTTGTTTATATATTTTGACAATTATTAAAGGTTTTTATTATTAAAGAAATAGAAAATATCATTATTGACATAGAATTTTACACTTTTATATTTACAAGTCTTATTGGACGTTTAAACTATTTTATTAAGTTTTTATTTATAAATTGACAAAGCCCTCTGGAAATATGTTTAAAACACCCCCACAAAATAAATCGGCAGCATCATCTCAGGAACCTGAGAACAAGATGGAGAATGCGAGTGCTTCAAATGCAAAAGAGTCGGCAATAACATCCCGTGTGAGGAAAAGTGTCGGAGAGCTGGAGACTCGTCTTGGAGCGATACCCAAGAGCGGACCTGTCATCCAGCCGACCAAGCAAAAGTTAAAAACATCTTCTACAACCGAGGAATGCGAGAAACAGGAATGTTCTGAAACGTCCCAGGGTTCAAATAAAGTACAGGAAGCCAAAGCTCACTTGGTCAAAATAAAATTGCTTTTAAATAGCTCTCGGAATCTTAAAACGGAACTTAAAGAAAAAATCATAGAAGCTGTTGACAAACTGTATGCACTTACAAAAGTAGAAGAAGGAAAACAAAAAGAAAAGCCAAATAAAAAAGAAGAGAACCAGACACATAAACTGGAGTCTGAACTTATTAAAAAAATGGAAGAACATAGCAAATTTCTTTCAGAGTGCAAAACAGAGACGAAACGTTTGTGCGAGGAGGTGAAAAGCCATAGGATGGAGCTGACCACCTACGCAAGTGTGGCAGCGAATCGGTCTAGGAGGCAGCCTGAAGAACAGATCGCGCCACGCCTTCAGAACTTGGTCTCTGCAAAAATGCATTCGATTATTGTCACATCAGGAAACGAAAAAGACACAAGTAGCGAAGTATTAGAAAAAATACGGATGGCGGTAGATGCCAAACAGAGTGGACTGAGAGTGGAAAAAGTGAGAAAGGCCAAAGACCAAAAGGTTATCGTGGGATGCGGTACACGGGAGGAGATAGAAGGTGGCTAACCGACTAACAGCTGGTCATACTGGTCTTTCAGTTGAAGAGACCAAAACAAAGACCCGTTAGTCATCCTGAGGGACGTGCTGATGGTCAACACCGACGAGGACGTAATCGCCGCAATAAGGAACCAAAATAAGAACTTGTTGGTGTCCTTAAGTAGCGAAGATGTGAGACTAACAGTGCGATACCGGAGAAAGACTAGAAATCCTCACACAAACCACGTGATCCTTCAGGTTTCTCCAGTACTATGGCAGAGAATGATCGAAATAGGGCGAGTTCACGTGGACTTGCAGCGTGTAGTGGTGGCTGACCAGTCACCGTTGGTGCAATGTTCACGATGTCTCGCTTACGGGCATGGGAAAAGGTTGTGTAAAGAGACGGAGGACAAATGCTCGCACTGTGGAGGCCCCATATGAAAACAACCTGCCCTGCATTCATCGCCGGAGAGTTACCTTCCTGCAGTAACTGTGTTAGAGCGAAACTGGGTCGAGTACATCATAACGCGTTTGATAACGATTGCCCGATACGGAAGAAATGGGACGCAATGGCTGGGTCTTGCGTAGCCTATTGCTAAGGTATTTGACGGGAGCATAAGTACAAACTCTGGACGGTATATTGGGTGGACGGTAAACCAATCCTTCTAGTTCAGGCAAACCTTCAGAGAAAAGAGCTCGCTACTAACGAGCTAATGATAGAATGTAGCACAAAGGGATTAGCTTAGCCTAATACAAGAACCCTACGTGGGGAGTGGGATATATGAGGGACTATAGGGGAGCACGAATATTCCAATGCACCCTAAGAGATGGAGTGGTGAAGGCAGCTATAGCTGTCTTCGATGATAACATTGAAGTCACTCAGTGTCCTACTCTCTCCACAAAAAACTTGGTAATAATAAAAATCAAAACAAGGACATGGGAAATGGGAATAGTCTCATTCTATATCGAACCAGACAAGTCCATTGAACCGTACCTAGACCGACTAAAAAATGTAGTGGAAAAAATGGGTAAGAACAGGGTACTCATAGGAGGGGATGCAAACGCGTGGAGCCCATGGTGGGGCAGCGTAAAAGAGGACAAACGTGGGGAGACGCTTGCAGGTACTCTGAACGAGCTTGGCCTCCAAATACTAAACGAAGGGGATATTCCCACCTTCGATACAATAAGAGGAGGAACAAGATATCAGAGCCACGTTGATATAACAGCGTGCTCGGAGAGCCTACTGGAGCTAGTGCAGGATTGGAGGGTGGATGATAGCATAACGAGTTCGGACCACAACGCGATTAGATTTCAAATTAGCAAAACAAAACCAATAGGCATAACAGTTGAAAGAACTACACGCATATATAACGGTAAAAAGCAAAATGGAGTCAGTTTCATGTGAAACTGACTAAATTATTGTCAGAAATAAACATGAACGAAAAGTAATAAACACCATTAAAACAGTGATAATCTAGATCTACATTTGCAAAAATATTTGGAAGCCATTAGAAACACATGTGAAAAATCGATACCTAAAAAGAAATCTAAAAGCATACTAACCTTACCGTGGTGGAACGACGAACTCCTTAAGCTAAAGAAGGACACCATTACCAAGAAGCGCCGCATTAGGTGTGCAGCCTCGGTACGCAGAGCAGCTGTTGTCGAAGAGTACCTGGAAGCGAAAAACGCTTATGAATGTCAAGCAAAAAAGGCTCAAATAAAGAGTTGGAAGGATTTCTGTTCTAGACAGGACAGGGAAGGGTTATGGGATGGCATATACCGCGTCATCGGTAGAACTGCAAAACGACACGAAGACATTCCCTTATTGAAAGGGATGGTCTTAGGAAACGTAGAATCAGCAAGGTTATTGGCCGGGACGTTCTACCCGGTAGATGATGTTGAGGCTGATGACGCAGAACACCAGCGTACAAGAGACTTAGCCAAACAAGTAAATGCAGGGTCGGAAGATAATTCTTGCGATCCCCATTTACTGCAAACTTCGGTACGCTATCAACAGCTTCAACGCAAAGAAAGCACCCGGCGGGGACGGTTTCACGGCTGATATATGCAGAGAAGCTATCTTGCAAAACCCAGGTATATTTTGAGCCTTTTAAATAAATGCTTGGAATTAGGATATTTCCCCACCGTATGGAAGGAGGCAGTAGTCGTAGCCTTACGGAAGCCTGGAAAGAGGACTATACGCACCCTAAATCATACAGACCCATAGGCCTATTACCTGTTATGGGAAAAGTCCTGGAGAAGATGGTCATCAGAAGGATAAGATGGTACATCCAGCCTACAAGCAGTACTCGCCAATACGGCTTCACGCCACAGAGGAGCACTGAGGACTCCCTCTATGACATGATGGAATACATACGTGCAGAATTAAATAACAAAAAAATAATTGTTATGATTTCACTTGACATAGAGGGAGCCTTTGATAGCGCTTGGTGGCCAGCCATAAGATGCCGATTGGCTGAGGAAAGATGTCAATAAATATCAGACGACTGATGGACAGCTATCTCCAGGACAGAAAAGTAAGGGTAAGGTATGCAGGTGCGGAAGTCACTCAAATGACATCAAAGGGATGTGTACAAGGTTCCATTGGGGGTCCTGTACTATGGAATTTGCTTCTGGATCCCCTGCTTAAAGAGCTAGACGCGACCGGAGACCGGTGTCAGGCATTTGCTGATGACATAGTCCTGTTGTTGCAGGCGACACAGCTCTTGAAATCCAGAGACGTGCCAACGCAGCTCTCGAGCATGTTCGGAAGTGGGGAATCCGTAACAAACTTAAATTCGCGCCTCAGAAGACCAAGGCAATGGTTCTAACAAACAAGCTGAAATACGATTCTCCACAACTAAACATGGGCGGGATAGGCATTGGCATGTCGGAGGAGATCAAGGTGCTCAGTGTCACCATTGACAAGAAACTCACATTCAACACACATGTGAAGAATGTGTGTAAGAAAACAACAGCTCCATACGCACAGCTGTCGAGAGCTGCTAAGATCAGTTGGGGCCTTCAACCTGAGATTATCAGGACTGTGTACACGGCGGTGGCTGAGCCGGTGATACTGTACGCGGCGAGCGTGTGGGCGCCAGCGACTCGTAAGTTGGGAGTCCGAAAACACCTGGATATGGTGCAGAGAGGTTTGCCCAAAAATAATAAAAGCGTACAGAACTGTCTCGCTTCACTCGGCTTTAGCACTGGCAGGACTGCTTCCTCTAGACTTAAGAGTTCAAGAAGCAGCTTCTCTTTTTGCAGCAAAGAGAGGCAATCTCCGATCAGTGCTGGGGGACCGAGATCTGGAACAAAAAGCGAGAGTAACCGAATTGCCCCATCCAGCAACTTGTATTGACCTACAGTTTGCATGTCTGGTAGATGAGGACGAAATAAGGCAAAACAACACCCAGAGTCTACGAATCTTTACCGACGGGAGCAAGATAGAGGAAAGGTCAGACAGCACTTTCCATTTGGAATAGTGAAGCCGAGATCAAAACTCTGAAGCTTAAACTGTCAGACTACTGCACCGTCTACCAGGCAGAACTACTGGCCATACATAGGGCAACAGAGCAGGTTCTCAATAGCACCAAAACCACTTTCGGAATTTACAGTGACTCGAGATCTGCTCTCGAGTCAATTGTAAACCAAGACTCCCAACACCCTCTCGCAGTCAAGACCCGCAAAAATATACAAAACATTGTAAACCAACAAAAAAGCATCCAACTTTTTTGGTTAAAGGCCATGCAGGTTTGGCGGGAAACGAGCGCTGACGAACTTGCGAAGTACGCTGCTCTGCGGAAGAAATGTAGACCGGAGTACGACAGCTGTCCCATCTCCTTCGTCAAAAAACTAATCAGGAGAGATACCCTGGAAAACTGGAACAGGAGGTACATAGAAGGAGAAACTGGCAGAGTTACTAAAATATTTATTGGAAATATAGAAGCTGCCTATAAAATTGTGAGAGAAGTGGATCTATCTCCAATAATGATCCAGACATTGACAGGACATGGAGGGTTTCCGAATACTTATGTCGTTTTCGATGTAAGGAGAGCCCATCTTGTGTGTGCGAGCCGGGAGTTCAGGAGACGATCCTACATATACTTGTAGAATGCCCAAGATTTGGAAAAGAGAGGCAAAATTGGAAATTCAAACAGAAATTAATGTAGTAGTCGAAATTTAGGTATATTGTTTGGAAATAAGAAAAGTAGGAAAATTTTTATTGAATATTGTGAGGGGATCGTAAAAACAGCAATTAAAAGAAATAAAAGCCCGAATTAGAGATTGAATAAGTAAATTGTAAATTAAATGAAATAACAAATTAAATGTAATGATAAAATAATGCAATAATAAAGATGAAGGAAATATTTATTAATAGGTTACAACAAAATTTGGCAATATTACATACGATCAGTTGTAAGCAAGCCACTCGAAGCTTCCTTGTGTGTATATCTCAGTATACACAGAGAGAATGCGACGACATATTAGGACATAAAATATAATAATATAAGATGAAGAAAGTCTCTGATTATACGTCAGAGGGCCGCGATAAAAAAAAAAAAAAAAAAAAACCTAACCTAACCTAACCTAACCTAACCTAACCTAACCTAACCTAACCTAACCTAACCTAACCTTTTTTTTTTTTTTTTTTAACGTGAGGAAATCCGTTATGGATACCCAGCGTTCGGAAAGAAACTGGGTTATGTCGGACTCCCACCGACTAAAACCCCACGGTGGTCACCATCAGCGTTGAGGAAGGGTCACGGGATCTCCGTTCGGAACGCAACCGTGGCCCCTCTTATGCTTGGCTAAGATAGCCCCCTCCCGGGAGCAACAACGTTGCCCCCAGAATCCCCGCGATGCTACCACAGTGGCTCGAGACCACGTCGAGCCACCCCTCTCCTCAGAGTCGCTTTAATGAGCACTCGGAGCTCGCGCCCCGGGCGCTGGTAGGAAACTGGTAGGGAAACACCATTGTTAGGAGAGCCTTGACGAGGCACAACTGCGCCTCGATGGTCCCGTCTCCGAGCGGGATCTGTCCTCTCTCGATCCCGTTCAGCAGCCTCCTTCTGGGCCATCACGGTCTCACAGAAGGCGGCTACGGCTCTCCATGCCGAATCCCCGCTCAGCATCGCCGACACGACTGCTGGCAGGGAGTGGTTTCGTCCAATGCGGCTCTCCAGGATACTCCGCTCCGCTTCCCATGCTGGGCAAACCCCGAGGGTATGCGTTGCAGAGTCCTGGACCGTCCCACCACAATGGAAGCAGTTCGCCGTCGCCTCACGTCCGATCTTACACAGATAATCACTGAAACACCCATGTCCGGTAAGTACCTGTGTAAGTCTGTAGGTGAGTCTTCCACTCCGTCGCTGGAGCCAGGCCTCGAAGACCGGCAGGAAAGCCTCGACAACGCGTCTGCGCGCCTGTCGCTCTTCACTGAGCCGAGCACGCCACGTCTCGAAAGCATTCTGACGTTCCTGACGCTTAATGGCCTCGAACGCCTCTACTGGCTCGCTATCACCGCCCTGGCGGAGGATGCGTATTCGGTTATACACCCGCGCATCCATTTCCGCCAGTATATCCAAGGGCGGAAAGCGAGCCAGGACAGTTGCCGCCTCGAAGGATATCGTGCGGTATCCTCGCACAATCCGTATGGCCATCCGTCGTTGCACACTGTAGATTTTGGTTCTACATCGGCGGATGGATAGCCTTTTCGCCCACACCGGCGCCCCATAAAGGGCTACGGATCGGACGACTCCAGCATAGAGGCGGCGAACTTCTTCACCCGGTCCCCCTAGATAGGGCAGCAGTCTATGCATAGCACCCGCCACCCTCTCTATTCGGGGAACTAGGCGCTCGAAGTGCTCTTCGAAGCCCCAGCGACTGTCCAGTAGGAGGCCCAGATATTTCATGTGCCTCCCACTCTGACTTCAGACCCACCTGCTCGGACACAGGTCGGGTGGTTCCCTGCCCTGGGCAATTTGTGGAACCATAGCGCCTCGGTCTTGTGCGGCGCTATTTCTAATCCCAACTCGTGAATTCTGGCGACGACGATTTCCACCCCAAGCTCGGCGAGCTCCTTGGTCCTCTCAAAAGTGTTCCCACTGGCGACCACCAGGGTGTCGTCTGCATAACAAACTACGTTGACGCCAGCGGGAAGATCGACACGCAGAACCGCGTCGTAGGCGATGTTCCACAGTAATGGGCCCAGCACCGAACCCTGCGGAACACCGCACTGGATCTCCCTCCGGATCTTTCTGCCGTCTTTGTCTATGTACAAAATGTACCTGTCGCGCAAGTAGTCCGCGATCACGCCTTGCAGATAGGGGGGCACTTGATGGTAAGCGAGCCCCCCTCTGATTGCTTCCCAGGGCAGGGAGTTAAAGGCATTGACAATGTCAAACTAATTGCCATTGCCACGCCACCCGGGACACCGCATGCTCCGACAACGAGCGGACGCGCAAAATCGCGTCTATGGTTGAACGCTCGTGTCGGAAGCCGAACTGGCTTTCGGCGAGATCAGGACCGACACACGACAGATGCCTGTTGAGACGAAAGGCAAGAATCCTTTCAAATAACGCAATCTCGTCCAACAGGCATATGGGACGGTACGCAGAGGAGAATCTGCGGCCCTGCCTTCCTTCTTTAAGAGGACCAATTTGGCTTCCTTCCAGGCCGAAGGAACGTGGCTGTATGGAGGCAGCAGGTGAACAGCTGTCTTAGCCTGTCCCCAAGGCAGCCAGACTTAGCACCCAGACCCGACCTGGTATTCCTTCAGGTCCTGGAGCCGTGATTCGGCCTCGCAAGCAGCTAACTGCTCGGTCCAACTCCTGTACGGTTACCCGCATCTCGTCATGCCACTCCGACGACCTTCGAGGGTGGACAGAGGGACTTGCCCGACCCATCGGGAAAAGTGAATTGATCACTCTTCCCAGCAGCTCCGGATCAAGGGATTCCGTAAGAGGGGGCATCCAAGGTCGGAGTTTGCCCAGTACCATCCGGTATGGACGTCCCCACGGATCCCTGTTGAGTCCCTCCAGGAGCTCATGCCAGGACCGAGACTTGGCATTGGTAATTGCAAACTGCAACGCTTTTGTAGCCGCTCGGTATGCCTCGTATAGTTTGGCTACCTCTTCGGCCGGAGCTCGCCTTCTCCTCCTTCGGGCTCTGGTGTACTGGCGTCTGCTTCGTAGACATATTGCACGAAGACGAGCAATTTCTGCCGACCACCAGTACACTGCCCTGCGCTTGAGGTGACTGGTCCTGGGCATAGACACATCGCAGATTTGTGTCATTGTTCCCCGGAACCAGTTCGCTTCTTCTTCCGGGTTAGACGAAACCTCTTCGGTGACTTTCGGCCATGCCGCAACGCTGGCGGCGGCTTCGAGCATGTCTCGGTCTAACCGCTTGAGACACCAACGTCGCGGCGGGCTGCTATTGCGGCGGCTGTAGATGATATCAGGCCGGCGGAATGTTACATCGAAAATGATGTAACGGTGGTCCGATATTGTGACCACTTCCTCTGCGACACGCCAACCTGACACTAAATGTATCGCTGAAGGAGTCGCCCATGTTAAATCCACGACCGACTCCCTGCCATCGCACGCATGTGCTCACGGAACAACAGTTTATAAGTCGGAGGTCCAGTCCAGCCGCCCATTCTTTTATGACCTCTCCCCGCGGACTATCTCTGGGGTTACCCCATGCCCTGGCATGTGCGTTAAAGTCCCCCAGGACAATCAGTGGATGAGGTAGACACCTGTGAATGCAGTTCGCTACCCCGTCTAGGTACAACTCGTAGTCGGCGAGTGACCTGTTGGGAGAGACATAACAGCCAACGATGGCCAAGGTGCCCCATTGCACTGCAACAAAGCCCTGCCCTTTCCCAATAAGGTGCAGGGTGGGACACCCTCTCCGCTCCCCAGTAGATGGCTACGGGCCCGGTTATCGCCAAACCAGCGGGTATGATCAGGAACAACGTAAGGCTCCGCTACTACTGCTAGGGCAACCCGCCACTCCGCAATGGTCTGCATAAGCAGATCTTGGGCATTGCGGCAGTGGTTTAGGTTACCCTGGAGGACTTTCAGGGGCGGGAAGTTGGATTCTCAACAACCTCCATTTCTGAGCCCGCTTGGTTCAGTATTGCATCTGCAGCCGACGTTAAAGCGGAAGCCGGAGTTATTTGGCTTGCACCAAGCTTTTTGGCAGATGAGCCACACCTTTTTCCTAGTCTGTGGTCAGATGGGCGACCTAAATCTGAACACAATGGGCATTTCAGTACCGAGGCTGTGCACTGATTTGCCCTGTGACCAGGCTCTCCGCAGGCGTAACATCGGTCACCTCGGTTGACTTTGTTGGGACATCGACTACCAACGTGGCCTTTTTCTAAGCACCGGAAGCAGTGCATAGGCCTAGGCTCCAGAATGTCCACGCGAGCTGATCCCCAACCAACACTTATCCGCTTAGCAGTTGCTAATTTGCGAACCGTTGTGACCGGACAACGCAGCCAGCATGTCCCCATACTGGTGGGTGTTCGACGGATATCTCCTATTTTAATTTCTTCTATAGAGCATCCGCCAGCTTCTGCGACCGCTGCAGCAAGCTCCGTAGGACTGACCGCATCGTCGAGATCCCCTCAGTCGAACATCAGCCGTTTTCGTTGGGCGGCTGATGCGGACATTCAATTCTGAGAGGACCTCCTGCATTTTTGTCGCAAGTTTGTCAGCTCTTGTATTACAGTCAGGGCCACCGATTTCCAGAAGTAAACCCCCCTGTTATAGCCCTCTTTTGGCGAAGAGAATCGATTCCGCAATCGGTCAGCCGGATTTTTGCCTTGGCTTCTTCTATTACTTTGGCATATGTAATGGTAGAGCCTTCCGGTAAAGAAACTGTTACTGCCGCAGTTGTTGGGGCACGCAAAGTCTTCCTCCTTTGTCATTTTCTTTACCTTTCTCTCTGCCACCAAATGCCATTCTTTTCGGGCCCTGTTTGATCTTCGAGTTTTGAGGCTTTTGGCTACGTCAGCCCATGAAAGCTCCCTGGACGTGCAGATGTATGCATCGACGCTGGCGCCGGCGTAGGAGGTAGGTCCGCCACTGGTGGATAGGAAGGTTTATTCCTTCGCATTTTTCTTTTTGCTTTCGGAGCAGCCTGAGGAGTGGTAACCCTTTTGTGTTCAAGTCTGCTCTTGGATTTCCCCAGTGGTGGACGAAGTGCCTTATCGGGGAATAACCTTGCCTCGAAGGCAACCAGCTTATTCTCGATCAAGGCACCAATTCGCTCCATCAGTTCCTCTTCTTGCCTCAGGTTGTGCGCAGCTGATGGCGACTGACCCGGGTGGCTCTTGTACCGATTTGGACCGGCTGGTACCTGGGACTTCTTCCGGAGGTTACTGATTTCCTCAGTAAGCTGCTCCATTCTGGTGTTTAGACTGGAGAGCTCTGAACGAAGAACTTAATTTTCTTTTTCAGTCTCGCTACAAGGTCATCCGCAGCAGATTTCCTTGCAAATTCGTGAGTCGCGGCTTGTGTGTCGCACGGCCAGTCTTATTCCGCGAACAAAGTCACCTTTTAAATTCTTAGACCGATCCGCCACTGACTCTATGGCCTGTAGTTGTACAGCAATGTACTCATCCAGTTCGGAGAAGGTATGAGAACGTAGTTTACTGGCCAGTTCTTCAGGATCAGGAAGATTTTTCTTAGATCTAGTATTTGTTGGCGTCCTCGAGGACCCAAATATTTCCTTCTCGGTTCTTGTTTCCTCATCAGAGGCCGTGGCAGAAATCGCCGTAACTTTAGCAGCCCTGGCCTCCGCAGATGGTCCCGCTCTCCTTTTTCTTCCCGCCTTTGATGAAGTGGCAGATGTTAGCGACGCAAAGGATACGTCGGATACCCTCCATCACTCTCACCTGCCAGACTAACGGGAGTACTCGGGCGAGTAAACCGCCCACGACGGTCACGTGTTGTGATCGACGCTTCTCCCGGCATCACTTCTTCCTTTTTATTTTTGTCCCCAGATGTTCGGGAACACACGTTTTTCGTGTTAGTATCTCTTGGATGCAGTGCCTTGCCCGCCCAGATACGATGGGGCAGCCTGAGCTAGGCCCGGGGTGGATTCGCCACCCTGGGTAGTTATGTTTTAGGTACTGCGTTCATTTTTGTTCCTTTTTTCCTTTGCAGGGTTTGGTCCCTTAAAAATCCCCTTCCCCCCAAAGCGCTAGTGACTGGGTTCCCCCCCCCAGCCATTCATCCCATCGGCACGCTAGACCTTGAGATTGGGGTTATTTTTTAAAGAGGTTTTCTTCCTCGCGGCTCCTTTGTATAACCCTCCCTCCCCAGGAGCCCCCGGTCCCCATAGAGATTACGGGTGGTCCGACGCCGGTCGAAAACGACTACGTTAACACAACGCCGCACCTGTCACATCCCCTGTCCCCTCTCATGAAAGAGGGATACTGGGAGTAACCGAGGCCCGCCTTGAAGGCCCGCCTTACAGAGCATCTTGCCCTAAGCCGTTTCTCAGTTCCGAATGAAACTGAGGGTACGCCCTGAACCCAGCCAGTTTTGGTCCGCGCCGGTTTCCCGGTACCACACACAACCGTGATGTGGCATTCCCCTATCCGCCACCTGGGGACGCGCCCGATAGGAGGACTGGCAACTCCACACGGGAACCTAACCTAACCTAACCTAACCTAAACATACATTGCACCGATGTCTCATGCGTAAGTAGCAAACTCACTTGTGTTATGGAATAAGAAATAACGAATGGGCCACAAATACCCAGTCCCGAGACATGTAGAAAAAGTAGATTTACTCTTTAACATTTTCCCGTCCTAAGTACAAATGATAGGTTAGGTTATGTTAGGTTAGGTTGCGAGGTGTCTGGTAGTGCGATCGCCAATCTGCCTCTCAAGCGTGGCGATTACGGCACGCGAGAGGCCTATGTCCAGCAGTGGACTACTGCAAGCTGTTATATGTGTACGTTATATAAGTGTAATGTATAAGTCGAAAGTAACATAAGCTTTTGTCGGTGCAGGGCTAGCTCCTAACACCGGTTAAGATAACAGCCTTCGACTAAATGCTGCCCCCTGCGGCTCTTCTCGCGGTTTTGTAGTTAACGCGAAACCCTAATTATTGTTTCTAAAATAATGATAGCCTTAGTTACACCTTACAACATCAGCTACCGCCAGTGAAAGTTCCGTCAAAATCGGTCCAGACGTTTCAGGTGTCTGTCCGTTTGTTCCGGCTAATCTCTGAGACGGCTAGACCGATTTCAACGGGACTTACACTGGCAGAAAGCTGATTTTTTTTGTGGCGTAACGTGGGATCGTAGGCTACTTTTTATTTTAGAAACATATTCACATATATTCCTCCAATACAGAGGTAGACAGAAGTCTAGACGATTAAATCCTTCCGACCCACCTTTCACCGAAGATTTTGGGACAACGTGACAGGTAGCGACGAGCTTATCGTTGTTTTTGCGTAGATTGTTAAAGAAATAAAACAGTTAAAACATGTCAGTTTCCATTTATTATAAAAATATAACACAATACAACAAATTATTAGTAAATTTCTTAGTTCGGAAAGGACATAGTTTTAATTAGAGTTTCAGCTCAATTTCAATATCGCATCGCATCGTTCGTGACTAGATCCAGGGCTCCCAATTGGACCTGGTGACGCCGAGGACGTGGGGGTCCGTGCAGTGGCGCAGCAGCTCGGATACCTGGCGAGGAACGTGCAATTATCTTAACGTTTTAAATGTTTATATATCATTTAGAATATTAATTATGTCATGGTTAGGAACTAGATATCAGTTACGTAACAAAGTGCTCTGATATATCCTGTTATTCACATCCATTCACATCTTTGCGAGTATATTATCTTAACCGGTGTTAGGAGCTAGCCCAAACAAAATGAGCTAATCCTGCAAGTGATACTGATATCACAGAACGGGCTCTACCGATTTCAGTGATACTATTCATTGTGTTTTAGTGCTACGAACGCGGTTAGTTTGAGTATATACATAAAAACAGCCTCTGAATGTCCATTTCGGGATTGATTCTACAGGCTTCTCGCGATCATTCAGGGGATTGGCGATCGCTTTGTCACCAGTTTGCTCATTTTAATCTGGTATTTTCGAGATAGGTAGGGTAGGTAGGGCTCTCCCTCTGTCGCCTCTCGAGACACTCACGGACAGAGAGGATTCGTATGCACATGTAAATCATCAACCCCTAGCTTCGAAGGCGGGGTCGCTAGCAACTAAGCTACGGGGTCAGTTTGTGACCTGCTCCTCCACGTTGCAGCTGCGCCGTCCCGGGAGTGGGCGCTGCCCCTCCCGCCGCGCACCAGCCCCGGAACTGCGACAGCCGTCCAAGTGCACCGACGTACATAGAGTATATAGAGGTGCCTTCACAAGCCAATCCAAGAAAGTCACGATAGCCAATCTTTAATCTTGAAACTACTTGAAGTTGTTATAAGTTTAAATCCTAGAAACTTCTAACTCTGCCCTCACTGTACATATTATAAGTAGCTACTTATCTCTGTTTTAATAATGTTAATGTTGAAAGATACACGAAAACGCATAATAAGTATGAGATTGCGATATCTATATGTACACTGGTGTGCATGTGATAATGTTAGTAAAAATGAGTGTAATTTGCATATATGACAGGTCATATTCAATAATAAAATACTTAAAAGTATAAAACATCAAAATCTCAATATATTTAAACAGAAACATACATCTAAACATGGTAGACCAATCGATAAATGTTGTCATTCAATAAATGACCTTTCATTTAACAAAGTGTAATTGCAATATCTCATGTGACATGTACTTCTTATCATGATCATCGTCATCATAACAGTCTAACAGAAGTCTACTGCTGAACATACGCCTCCTAAGGATCGCCACATAGAAAGGTCCTGTGTCATTTGCACCTATCGACTTCCCGCAATGTTCTGCAGGTCGTCGCAGCATCTTGCGGGAGACATTCTAATACAGACAGTTTTATAATCATTGACTAAGAAAGATATATTAATTAATAATAATACAAAATTAAATAAGTAAAGAATTCATTAATTAATTTCAAGAATTCATGAGTTAATTTATAATATACTTAATATAATATACTTTATAGAAATATGTATATATATCAACAAAAATCAAATTGCTATATACTCTTTCAAGGTGTGTAAATATTTTTAAGAACTTCAAATGGGAATTTTATATTCTTTTCTCCAATGTATGTACATATACAAGCAAATAAATACGTTAATATGACACCTAGAACTGAGGTGATCGTGCCCGACTAATGTCTAGGAAAAGAGTTAATATTGTATTTCCAACATTATAAAAATTTCTTTCGCCTGTTTTATCTCCGCTAGAGATAGACTCTGTGTCGATAGACGAATTTAAATTCTTATTCCAATGAATAATACATTGTCAAGGGTCAGACAAATCAAAATCAAACTTAGACTTCAATAAATGTTTATTGATCCATACTAACAACATTAATTAAAATATGAAAACAAATGTGAAAACAAAATGTCACGATAGTCGAGTGGTTGGGTGGTCGGAATTTCGAGTCCATAGACCCGTGTTCGATCCCCAGTTGGTAGGCTCGTACCAATGGGTTTTTCAAAAACTTATGTACGAATATCGTTGGCTTGGACATAAAGGCGGCGACGGGCTCACCACCTGTCACGTTGTCCCGAAAATATCTTCGGTGAAATGTGGGTCGAAGGGACTTAATTGTCTAGACTCGACCTCTGTCTACCCCTGTATTGGGAATTGCTTGAAGATATTTTTTTTTTTTATGAAAACAAATGTAGTTTCTTAATTGTATGTTGCGTCTAACATCAAACATGGTTGCAGCATCGAATAACCCCCGGCTAGTTTGTCAATACAACATCCCTTTTAAGCCAATGTTAAAATAATATTTTTACATTAGAAATATTATTAAAAGTACCATTTTTATAAATAGGCCGAATATTAATTTAAATTAAATGTTTCACTATTAATTTATACAATTATCTATTAAAACTTAGTAAACTATAATTGACCGTTTAACTTGAACACTGAACATCTTTCAAAACAACGTCCCTTTTAAAACCAATGTTAAGATAGTATTATTATATAAGAAATCTTATTACAAATACTGTTTTTATAAATAGCCTCAGTATATTAAAATTAAATATTAAAAACAATGGACTTATAATTATCCATTAAAACTATGTAAACATTAATTAACGCAATAGCTATGAACACTGAAAAATTAGACAAAACAATATCTCTTTTTAGGCTTATGTTAAAATACCATTGGACACACGGCCATAAACGGCCTTAGTTACATTTGGATTGAATAATTAAGTATGAATTTGTAATTATATCTCAAGGCTTTCTTAACATTAATTAACCCAACAATACATACGTAGAAACATACATTGATAGGTTGAAAATCACATACATTGCACCGATGCCTCATGCGTAAGTAGCAAACTCACTTGTGTTATGGAATAAGAAACAACGAATGGGCCACAAATACACAGTCCCGAGACATGTAGAAAAAGTAGATTTACTCTTTAACATTTTCCCTTTAGTCTATATGCCCCAAGGAATAATATCATCATAGATGCCCCAAGGAATAATACCCGTCCTAAGTACAAATGTTAAGTTAGGTTATGTTAGGTTAGGTTGCGAGGTGTCTGGTAGTGCGATCGCCAATCTGCCTGCCAAGCGTGGCGATTACGGCACGCGAGAGGCCTATGTCTAGCAGTGGACTACTGCAAGCTGTTATGTGTGTACGTTATATAAGTGTAATGTATAAGTCGAAAGTAACATAAGCTTTTGTCGGTGCAGCATCTAAGTAAGTAAGCTTAGTTGTGTAACAGCCTTCGACTAAATGCTACCCCTGCGGCTCTTCTCGCGGTTTTGTAGTTAACGCGAAACCCTAATTATTGTTTCTAAAATAATGATAGCCTTAGTTACACCTTACAACATCAGCTACCGCCAGTGAAAGTTCCGTCAAAATCGGTCCAGACGTTTCAGGTGTCTGTCCGTTTGTTCCGGCTAATCTCTGAGACGGCTAGACCGATTTCAACGGGACTTACACTGGCAGAAAGCTGATTTTTGTGGCGTAACGTGGGATCGTAGGCTACTTTTTATTTTAGAAACATATTCACATATATTCCTCCAATACAGAGGTAGACAGAAGTCTAGACGATTAAATCCTTCCGACCCACCTTTCACCGAAGATTTTGGGACAACGTGACAGGTAGCGACGAGCTTATCGTTGTTTTGCGTAGATTGTTAAAGAAATAAAACAGTTAAAACATGTCAGTTTCCATTTATTATAATAATATAACACAATACAACAAATTATTAGTAAATTTCTTAGTTCGGAAAGGACATAGTTTTAATTAGAGTTTCAGCTCAATTTCAATATCGCATCGCATCGTTCGTGACTAGATCCAGGGCTCCCAATTGGACCTGGTGACGCCGAGGACGTGGGGTTCCGTGCAGTGGCGCAGCAGCTCGGATACCTGGCGAGGAACATGCAATTATCTTAACGTTTTAAATGTTTATATATCATTTAGAATATTAATTATGTCATGGTTGGGAACTAGATATCAGTTACGTAACAAAGTGCTCTGATATATCCTGTTATTCACATCCATTCACATCTTTGCGAGTATATTATCTTAACCGGTGTTAGGAGCTAGCCCAAACAAAATGAGCTAATCCTGCAAGTGATACTGATATCACAGAACGGCCTCCACCGATTTCAGTGATACTATTCATTGTGTTATAGTGCTACGAACGCGGTTAGTTTGAGTATATACATAAAAAACAGCCTATGAATGTCCATTTCAGGATTGATTCTACAGGCTTCTCGCGATCATTCAGGCGGATTGGCGATCGCTTTGTCACCAGTTTGCTCATTTTAATCTGGTATTTTTCGAGATGGGTAGGGTAGGTAGGGCTCTCCCTCTGTCGCCTCTCACGACACTCACGGACAGAGAGGATTCGTATGCACATGTAAATCATCAACCCCTAGCTTCGAAGGCGGGGTCGCTAGCAACTAAGCTACGGGGTCAGTTTGTGACCTGCTCCTCCACGCTGCAGCTGCGCCGTCCGGGAGTGGGCGCTGCCCCTCCCGCCGCGCACCAGCCTCCGGAACTGCGAAAGCCGTCAAGTGCACCGACGTACATAGAGTATTTAGAGGTGCCTTCACAAGCCAATCCAAGAAAGTCACGATAGCCAATCTTTAATCTTGAAACTACTTGAAGTTGTTATAAGTTTAAATCCTAGAAACTTCTAACTCTGCCCTCACTGTACATATTATAAGTAGCTACTTATCTCTGTTTTAATAATGTTAATGTTGAAAGATACACGAAAACGCATAATAAGTATGAGATTGCGATATCTATATGTACACTGGTGTGCATGTGATAATGTTAGTAAAATGAGTGTAATTTGCGTATATGACAGGTCATATTCAATAATAAAATACTAAAAAGTATAAAACATCAAAATCTCAATATATTTAAACAGAAACATACATCTAAAGATGGTAGACCAATCGATAAATGTTGTCATTCAATAAATGACCTTTCATTTAACAAAGTGTAATTGCAATATCTCATGTGACATGTACTTGTTATCATGATCATCGTCATCATAACAGTCTAACAGAAGTCTACTGCTGAACATACGCCTCTCCTAAGGATCGCCACATAGAAAGGTCCTGTGTCATTTTGCCATCGACTTCCCGCAATGTTCTGCAGGTCGTCGCAGCATCTTGCGGGAGACATTCTAATACAGACAGTTGTATAATCATTGACTAAGAAAGATATATTAATTAATAATAATACAAAATTAAATAAGTAAAGAATTCATTAATTAATTTAAAGAATTCATTAGTTAATTTATAATATACTTAATATAATATACTTTATAGAAATATGTACATATATCAACAAAAATCAAATTGCTATATACTCTTTCAAGGTGTGTAAATATTTTTAAGAACTTCAAATGGGAATTTTATATTCTTTTCTCCAATGTATGTACATAAACAAGCAAATAAATAAATAAATACGTTAATATGACACCTAGAACTGAGGTGATCGTGCCCGACTAATGTCTAGGAAAAGAGTTAATATTGTATTTCCAACATTATAAAAATTTCTTTCGCCTGTTTTATCTCCGCTAGAGATAGACTCTGTGTCAATAGACGAATTTAAATTCTTATTCCAATGAATAAATACACAAATACTGTTGTCAAGGGTCAGACAAATCAAAATCAAACTTAGACTTCAATAAATGTTTATTGATCCATACTAACAACATTAATTAAAATATAAAAACAAATGTGAAAACAAAATGTCACGATAGTCGAGTGGTTGGGTGGTCGGAATTTCGAGTCCATAGACCCGTGTTCGATCCCCAGTTGGTAGGCTCGTACCAATGGGTTTTTCAAAAACTTATGTACGAATATCGTTGGCTTGGACATAAAGGCGGCGACGGGCTCACCACCTGTCACGTTGTCCCGAAAATATCTTCGGTGAAATGTGGGTCGAAGGGACTTAATTGTCTAGACTCGACCTCTGTCTACCCTGTATTGGGAATTGCTTGAAGATATTTTTTTACGAAAACAAATGTAGTTTCTTAATTGTATGTTGTGTCTAACATCAAACATGGTTGCAGCATCGAATAACCCCGGCTAGTTTGTCAATACAACATCCCTTTTAAGCCAATGTTAAAATAATATTTTTACATTAGAAATATTATTAAAAGTACCATTTTATAAATAGGCCGAATATTAATTTAAATTAAATGTTTCACTATTAATTTATACAATTATCTATTAAAACTTAGTAAACTATAATTGACCGTTTAACTTGAACACTGAACATCTTTCAAAACAACGTCCCTTTTAAAACCAATGTTAAGATAGTATTATTATATAAGAAATCTTATTACAAATACTGTTTTTATAAATAGCCTCAGTATATTAAAATTAAATATTAAAAACAATGGATTTATAATTATCCATTAAAACTATGTAAACATTAATTAACGCAATAGCTATGAACACTGAAAAATTAGACAAAACAATATCTCTTTTTAGGCTTATGTTAAAATACCATTGGACACATAAATGGCCTTAGTTACATTTGGATTGAATAATTAAGTATGAATTTGTAATTATATCTCAAGGCTCTCTTAACATTAATTAACCCAACAATACATACGTAGAAACATACATTGATAGGTTGAAAATCACATACATTGCACCGATGTCTCATGCGTAAGTAGCAAACTCACTTGTGTTATGGAATAAGAAACAACGAATGGGCCACAAATACCCAGTCCCGAGACATGTAGAAAAAGTAGATTTACTCTTTAACATTTTCCCTTTAGTCTATATGCCCCAAGGAATAATATCATCATAGATGCCCCAAGGAATAATACCCGTCCTAAGTACAAATGTTAGGTTAGGTTATGTTAGGTTAGGTTGCGAGGTGTCTGGAAGTACGATCGCCAATCTGCCTGCCAAGCGTGGCGATTACGGCACGCGAGAGGCCTATGTCTAGCAGTGGACTACTGCAAGCTGTTATGTGTGTACGTTATATAAGTGTAATGTATAAGTCGAAAGTAACATAAGCTTTTGTCGGTGCAGCATCTAAGTAAGTAAGCTTAGTTGTGTAACAGCCTTCGACTAAATGCTGCCCCCTGCGGCTCTTCTCGCGGTTTTGTAGTTAACGCGAAACCCTAATTATTGTTTCTAAAATAATGCTAGCCTTAGTTACACCTTACAACATCAGCTACCGCCAGTGAAAGTTCCGTCAAAATCGGTCCAGACGTTTCAGGTGTCTGTCCGTTTGTTCCGGCTAATCTCTGAGACGGCTAGACCGATTTCAACGGGACTTACACTGGCAGAAAGCTGATTTTTTGTGGCGTAACGTGGGATCGTAGGCTACTTTTATTTTAGAAACATATTCACATATATTCCTCCAATACAGAGGTAGACAGAAGTCTAGACGATTAAATCCTTCCGACCCACCTTTCACCGAAGATTTTGGGACAACGTGACAGGTAGCGACGAGCTTATCGTTGTTTTTGCGTAGATTGTTAAAGAAATAAAACAGTTAAAACATGTCAGTTTCCATTTATTATAAAAATATAACACAATACAACAAATTATTAGTAAATTTCTTAGTTCGGAAAGGACATAGTTTTAATTAGAGTTTCAGTTCAATTTCAATATCGCATCGCATCGTTCGTGACTAGATCCAGGGCTCCCAATTGGACCTGGTGACGCCGAGGACGTGGGGGTCCGTGCAGTGCCGCAGCAGCTCGGATACCTGGCGAGGAACGTGCAATTATCTTTACGTTTTTAATGTTTATATATCATTTAGAATATTAATTATGTCATGGTTAGGAACTAGATATCAGTTACGTAACAAAGTGCTCTGATATATCCTGTTATTCACATCCATTCACATCTTTACGAGTATATTATCTTAACCGGTGTTAGAAGCTAGCCCAAACAAAATGAGCTAATCCTGCAAGTGATACTGATATCACAGAACGGGCTCTACCGATTTCAGTGATACTATTCATTGTGTTATAGTGCTACGAACGCGGTTAGTTTGAGTATATACAAAAAAAACAGCCTATGAAAGTCCATTTCAGGATTGATTCTACAGGCTTCTCGCGATCATTCAGGCGGATTGGCGATCGCTTTGTCACCAGTTTGCTCATTTTAATCTGGTATTTTTCGAGATGGGTAGGGTAGGTAGGGCTCTCCCTCTGTCGCCTCTCGAGACACTCACGGACAGAGAGGATTCGTATGCACATGTAAATCATCAACCCCTAGCTTCGAAGGCGGGGTCGCTAGCAACTAAGCTACGGGGTCAGTTTGTGACCTGCTCCTCCACGTTGCAGCTGCGCCGTCCCGGGAGTGGGCGCTGCCCCTCCGCCGCGCACCAACCCCGGAACTGCGACAGCCGTCCAAGTGCACCGACGTACATAGAGTATATAGAGGTGCCTTCACAAGCCAATCCAAGAAAGTCACGATAGCCAATCTTTAATCTTGAAACTACTTGAAGTTGTTATAAGTTTAAATCCTAGAAACTTCTAACTCTGCCCTCACTGTACATATTATAAGTAGCTACTTATCTCTGTTTTAATAATGTTAATGTTGAAAGATACACGAAAACGCATAATAAGTATGAGATTGCGATATCTGTATGTACACTGGTGTGCATGTGATAATGTTAGTAAAATGAGTGTAATTTGCATATATGACAGGTCATATTCAATAATAAAATACTTAAAAGTATAAAACATCAAAATCTCAATATATTTAAACAGAAACATACATCTAAACATGGTAGACCAATCGATAAATGTCATTCATTAAATGACCTTTCATTTAACAAAGTGTAATTGCAATATCTCATGTGACATGTACTTCTTATCATGATCATCGTCATCATAACAGTCTAACAGAAGTCTACTGCTGAACATACGCCTCTCCTAAGGATCGCCACATAGAAAGGTCCTGTGTCATTTGCACCCATCGACTTCCCGCAATGTTCTGCAGGTCGTCGCAGCATCTTGCGGGAGACATTCTAATACAGACAGTTGTATAATCATTGACTAAGAAAGATATATTAATTAATAATAATACAAAATTAAATAAGTAAAGAATTCATTAATTAATTTAAAGAATTCATTAGTTAATTGATAATATACTTAATATAATATACTTTATAGAAATATGTATATATATCAACAAAAATCAAATTGCTATATACTCTTTCAAGGTGTGTAAATATTTTTAAGAACTTCAAATGGGAATTTTATATTCTTTTCTTCAATGTATGTACATATACAAGCAAATAAATACGTTAATATGACACCTAGAACTGAGGTGATCGTGCCCGACTAATGTCTAGGAAAAGAGTTAATATTGTATTTCCAACATTATAAAAATTTCTTTCGCCTGTTTTATCTCCGCTAGAGATAGACTCTGTGTCAATAGACGAATTTAAATTCTTATTCCAATGAATAAATACACAAATACTGTTGTCAAGGGTCAGACAAATCAAAATCAAACTTAGACTTCAATAAATGTTTATTGATCCATACTAACAAATATTAATTTTATTTTGGTTTCTAAAATATTTTGAATGGTTAACATCTACAAAGTTAGAAAAATATCAGATTATATCTACTCTAAAATATTTTGAATGGTTAACATCTACAAAGTTAGAAAAATATCAGATTATATCTACAAATTTGGCTACTTCAAAATATATATACAGGGAAGTGTCAAGACTTTAAGTTTTTAAAATGCGGTTTGCATGATTCATAAAATGGTATATTACACATTGCACGAACACATTTTTTGTGCAAGGAAAGCCCTATTTATGTGTGTGAAGAGTTTCAAATTAAAATTCCGGTAGTTAAGTATTGAATAAATATATCCATAGTATGCTTGAGCGCAGTATCCATAGAAGATACTTTAGCTAGCCTGCGCAGGACGTATACAATCGATTAATTTTTTTACAAATTTTATCTACATGTGATTTCCAGGTGCAATTTCTATCGATTTGAATTCCGAGTAAAGATGTTTCTTCAACCATGTGTATTGTTTGTGTGCATTGTACTGGATATTCATTATTTTTTCGTGTCCATGTTTACTTCCTATTAATAAAATGAATGAATTTAGTTTTGCTAATGTTAATGTCAAGATTATTAAGTTCTAGCCAATTTATTATCAATTTTATAGTATTGTTCATGTCATTTTGTAATAAATTAGTGTCACAATTATTATTAGAATTTACCAAAACTGAAGCTATCACTGTGCATATAATGTCATATTTTTTTTTGTTGTTGTGGAAGATCATTAATATAAAATAGAAATAGAAGTGGCCCAAGTATGCTACTCATGGTGGTACACCAAATCTATTATACATGTGAATGGTTAACATCTACAAAGTTAGAAAAATATCAGATTATATCTACAAATTTGGCTACTTCAAAATATATATACAGGGAAGTGTCAAGACTTTAAGTTTTTAAAATGCGGTTTGCATGATTCA
>JAGSMR010000432.1:0-5000 GCA_029286605.1 Sericinus montela
ATCTACAAAGTTAGAAAAATATCAGATTATATCTACAAATTTGGCTACTTCAAAATATATATACAGGGAAGTGTCAAGACTTTAAGTTTTTAAAATGCGGTTTGCATGATTCATAAAATGGTATATTACACATTGCACGAACACATTTTTTGTGCAAGGAAAGCCCTATTTATGTGTGTGAAGAGTTTCAAATTAAAATTCCGGTAGTTAAGTATTGAATAAATATATCCATAGTATGCTTGAGCGCAGTATCCATAGAAGATACTTTAGCTAGCCTGCGCAGGACGTATACAATCGATTAATTTTTTACAAATTTTATCTACATGTGATTTCCAGGTGCAATTTCTATCGATTTGAATTCCGAGTAAAGATGTTTCTTCAACCATGTGTATTGTTTGTGTGCATTGTACTGGATATTCATTATTTTTTCGTGTCCATGTTTACTTCCTATTAATAAAATGAATGAATTTAGTTTTGCTAATGTTAATGTCAAGATTATTAAGTTCTAGCCAATTTATTATCAATTTTATAGTATTGTTCATGTCATTTTGTAATAAATTAGTGTCACAATTATTATTAGAATTTACCAAAACTGAAGCTATCACTGTGCATATAATGTCATATTTTTTTTTGTTGTTGTGGAAGATCATTAATATAAAATAGAAATAGAAGTGGCCCAAGTATGCTACTCATGGTGGTACACCAAATCTATTATACATGCATTTTGATTCATAATTTACGATTTGTCGTATGCATTAAGATTTTCAACTATTACGCTTTGCTTTCGGTCACTTAAATATGATTGAATCCATGCAATGCTTGGCCTCTTTAATTCCCAAATCCTCTAGTTTTGCAGTATCTGATGATACATAGTCGTTTTAGTCATATCAAAGTGAATGTCACAGTAGTTAATTTTTTTAACTAACTATCAATTATCATACAAATAAGATTAAATAAAGCATGTGTCGTAGATTTATTGCAACGAAACTATATTGCTCCTTCTTCAATATACTAAACCTTGAAGAAAACTCATTTATTCTTTTATGCATAGCTTTTCGAACAGCTTAGAGAAAATCGGCACCAATGTTATTGGTCGATAATTACTTACCTCCTTCCTCAGTTGCTTCTATTATTTTTACATAGAGGCTTAACGACTGCAAATTTAAGGCGATCAGGGAAGTGTCCATTGTCGTTAGTTGTTGATTAAATATGTCAAAGTCGATATAATGTCTCTACTATAATGTTTTAACATTTTAGTTGAAATTCCATCGTATCCGACAGAATTTGTGTCATTAAGGACTTTATCATTTCCATAATTTCATTTTGTCCGGTATGGTTTCAGGAAAATGCTATTCACTATCGTATTTTAAGTTAGTATTGGCATTTGTTCGTCTTTTTTTTATTACTAACGTTTATAAAATATTCATTAAAAGCGTTTGCTATTTTTGTTGGACTATTCGTTTCAGTTCCATTAACTTTCAACTTTGTAATGAATTCTTTTGTTTTAGATCATTTGATTCACTTTTAATAAGATTCCACGCTGCTTTAGACTTATTTTTAGAGCGAATTATATGACGGCTATTAACATTTTTTTCTGAAGTATGTATACATTTTCTTAGCAGTTTGTTATATTTTTTGTATTTCAATTTATTTGCTTCTGATTTATTCTTATAATATTTAATTTGTAAATAACGTTTTGTTTTGCAACTAGTCTTTATACCTTTCGTAAGCCATTTAGGTTGTCGAGTAAAGTTTGTAACTTTTATACGCTCAGCCGGAAAGCATAAGTTATAGAATAGTAAAAACAAGTCATAGAAATGATTAAAGGCTTTATTAATATTGCTTTCTTTATAGACGTCCAAGAATTTTAGGCTTTGTAAGCAATGGCGAAATTTTAAGATATTCTCTTTGCAGTAATCTCTTCTGAATACAAAATAATGTTTTAAAGGAGTGCGTGTTGTTTCTAAGGGTAGTTTTAGAAACTGAGCCGTGTTATGATCGGAGAGTGCCAAATTTAGTAGTTCACCATATGCATTAGGAATGTTACTTATTATATGATCTATGCATGAGTTAAAACGAGTGATTTATTAATATGCATTATAAAGTTATAACTAATTACTAAGTCAAGCAATTTAGTTGTGTTAGGACAATTGTTATTCGTGTTAATATTGAGGTCTCTCATTAAGACATTATTTTGTATTTCTTTATTTTTGTTACTATATACAGTAAATTTTCTAATTTATGGAAAAAACTATTAATATTAGATTTTGGGGTCCTATATATACAGATTATAATTAAATTATGGTACGATAATTCAATACCACAACACTCAAAAACCTCATCAGAACTTAATTTTAGAATAGTATCAAGAGTTATATAATGTAATTTTTTGTTAGGATACAAACGCCACCTCTATTTTGGATTTTTTTTCTACAGTATATCGCCGCTAAATTATAATTGTGTATCTTACATTTTTTCACAGCCTGTGCGAATAAAAGTTTCAGATATACATATAACATCAGGTTTGTATTGTTCCAGTACTTCTTCTAAAATACATTTTTATGAAGTAAGCTTGCAATATTTTGGTGCATAAGTGTAAAATGGACTATCAATTTTATTTAACACGAAAAAATTAGTTTTAGGTATTTTTGGAAAGAAAGTAGTTAGCTTGGTTTGAATTTTTTCTTTCTGGTGAAAAAGTGTTGCTTTTTTGAACTGTTGAAAATAGTGAGTTATTTTATTTTGTATAATCTTAGAATTTTTATTACCTGTTTTATTATTTATAACGTCAGTTTCAGTATTATATTTTTTCCTGTATATATCTCCTTGAATTGCTCCACGTTTCATAAATCGTAAGAACTTTGAATCATAGTAAAGTTGATCTAAAATTAAATTAATTTTTTGACATAGTCCAGACATTGGTTCAAATGAGTTATAATTATCTATAAAGTAACAATTGCTTACATATATATTTCAACATATTATTTAATTTACTTTCTCTTAAGAAGTTATTTTTTTTAATTCCTAGTACTAGTACAATGCACTGCTGAGTTAGAATTTTAAGTGCTTGGTTTAATTCAGTCATAATTTTATATGGATTTTTATCATGTTCTCCGGCACTTAGTATCAAACAGTCTCTCGAGGTAAAATTGTTTCATTACACGTCTTTAGGATTTCTTCCGTGTCAGCTTCCGGCTTAATAAAAGACATGATTTGGTATTTTTCGTACGTAGTGTTCAAGGTTCTAGACTTTATTAATTTATGTGATAACCCAATACATTGACGCCCACCGGTTATATAAATAGTTTAAATCTTAGTGGTAATTTTAGCAGTATTTCTTTTGTGTTTGAGTTGATACAGATTTGGTTCTTTTTATCTGAACAGCATATTAGGTTGCTGAATGGCGATGAAATCTGTCTATTTATCAAATGCTTGGGAGTGTTATTTGGGTATATGGAGTCCTTCGACTTTATACACTCATCTGTTTTGTTGAAAGTGTTTGGTTGTTTATGCATTTTTTTTGTGTTGGTGAATTATGCCAGTCCGTTTTCAGACTTTTCGTCGTGTTTTACTGCTTGATGTAACTGATTTTTTTCTTAGAGACAATGGGCTTTACATATAATTTTAATGAATTATTCTGTTCGTTTAAATGATTTATTTTTGTTGTATATTTTCTAAAATTAAGTTCTCAAGTTCATTTTGTGTACTTTCCAATTGAATAGTAAGATTATTTATTTTTTCTTTTAATTCAGTACTTTGATCCTCATTATTACTATAAAGAGTAGATAAGTCAAAACTCTTTGTAATTTTTCTGATTCTACGCTGCTGGAGGTTATATTGAAACACTTTTCTAGTGATTCGCAAGAATGTGATCTAAATAATTGTCTTGGGCGAATTGTAACGTTTATGTGCGCTTCATCCATTTCTATTAATTAAGATTATTTGCCTTAATATACCGCTACTGCCCTCTGTTATTAACGTAGGTAATTATACTTGCGTATTTGTAATAACTATTAAAGCTTGTTGTCAACAGAAACTATTAATCAGCGCCCTCTTTGATTAACGCGTGTAGTAGGGAAATCTTTATTGATTTAATGTGTAATGTTCTAATTACTTATATAATACTCATCTATTGGTGAATTATGCACACTAGGATATATTTTGTTTTATATTAATGGAGTTAAGGTTTATCGAATAATTCACTATAGTCTTAATATTTCAGTAGGTAGTTTCACTTTTGGTCACTTAATTGTCACTATTGAAATTGTTGTTTTATTTTATAACGCCCGATAGATTCTTGAGAATAACATTCACACTAGTAAACTGTGGTACTATACACAAACAAACATAAGTTTATAGAGAAATATACACTATTACTATTTTTTTAAAGATAAATACGGAGACAATGTTTACATGTAAAACAGCGCCCCTCCTCACGCCTTCTGAGTTAGTCATAAGTTAGTTAAGTCAATTTCAATTACTTTTTAGGCTATTAAACACTGTTATTATTTTAAAATAATTATTTTTCGTATTTCATACTTACGTAATTAGCATTAATTTTAAAATTTCTTCAATTTTCACGTTTTCTTTCTTTCAAATTGTATTCATCTTGTCCGTCTTGCACCAAAACTTAATTACCAGGCTCGATCTGCAATAGAAAAAATTAAAGATTAGTGAAAAATCGCCCTCCGGCCCACCCGTTTTCCTCTACTTAGGTAAAATTGACCACTCTCGTAATAGACTTCACTACGGAATTGTTTTATTTTATTTTTATACTGTTAGTTATAAATTACATAAGCTTACATATTTAAGAAATACGATTTCTAGACAAAAGCAACTCACAGTTGCTTTCATATTTGGACAAATAGTATTGCATAACTATTATTAATTCCCTAAACATGTTTGGTTTCAAAATTTCGTTAACCCACCTAACCCAACCTAACCTAACCCAACCCAACCTAACCTAACCTAACTCCAACCTAACCTAACCTAACCTAACC
>JAGSMR010000432.1:10000-50119 GCA_029286605.1 Sericinus montela
TTTATTTTTATACTGTTAGTTATAAATTACATAAGCTTACATATTTAAGAAATACGATTTTAGACAAAGCAACTCACAGTTGCTTTCATATTTGGACAAATAGTATTGCATAACTATTATTAATTCCCCTAAACATGTTTGGTTTCCGTACCCCCGTTAAAAAGACCAAGGAAAGCGACCTGGACATGGGCCCTCTGAGCTCACCAATTGGGACGGAAAAGGCTGGGCCTTCTCCAAAAAATAACAAAATAACGCATTCCTCTAATGTTAGAAAAAGTATTGGAGAGTGGGAGACCGGAAAACCTGGAGTGGAAACAACTATTGAGACATCTCCAAAAAAGGCTACTCTGGCGACCCGCCAAAAGCAGAAGATCTTAACATCACAAGATGGAAAGACCTCGATACGGAAAGAGCCAGCAGGAGCCAATGAAACATCGCCAAAAATGGAGCATACAAAATATCCTGATAGAGTAATGGAAGCTAGAGCATGTCTCCAAAAAGCAAAACTACATCTAAATAACTCGCGAAATCTCAAAACTGAAATTAAAACAGAAGTTACGCAGGCGATAGAGAGACTCTATCAGTTAGTTAAAGAAGCGGAGGGAAACAAGTCTGTGGACAAAGGAAAGGAGGTAAGATCAAAGGAGCAAGTGATAAGGAAAGAGGGAGAATATGAGAGAAGGGATGATAGAGAAACTAAACTGATAGAGAAAATAGAGGAACACGGAAAGCTGTTGGAGGAAAACAAAAAAGAAATGGAGAAATTAAGAGAGGAAATTAAAAAGCAGGAAAAATATGAAAGTAAAGAAACCTATGCTAGGATAGCAGCCAGGTCTTCCAAGAGATCGCCCCCGGAATTCACTACCATGCACTCTGTGGCGATCACTTCAATAGATGAAAAGGAGACAGGAGATCAGGTTATGGATAAGATACGGAAAGTAATAAACGCCAAAGAAGAAGGACTAAAAATTGACAAGATCAGGAAAGCTAGGGACAGGAAAGTAATTGTGGGATGCTGTACGCAAGAACAAATAAACAAAGTAAAGGAAAAGATAAAGACAGCAGGGAACCAATTAAACATTGACGATATCAAAAATAAAGATCCTCTCATAGTATTGAAAGACGTATTACAATATAACACGGATGAAGAAGTTGTAAAAGCAATACGAACTCAAAACAAACACCTGCTCAATGGCGTAGAAGCGGAGGAGGACAGAATGGAGGTTAAATATAGAAAAAAGACCAGAAATGCGCTTACGGCACATATAGTGCTAAAAGTTTCACCGCAGCTTTGGAATCGCTTCACAGAAGTTGGAGTAATCCATGTAGATCTCCAAAGAGTTAGTAGAGGACCAATCCCGCTCATCCAGTGTTCGCGGTGTTTGGGTTACGGGCACACTAAACGACTATGCAGCGAGCAAACGGACGTGTGCAGCCACTGCGGAGGTCCCCATCTAAAATCTGAGTGTGCTGACTGGTTGGCTGGAGAGATACCAACATGCAGAAATTGCGTAAAGGCGAAAATAGAAAGAAGGGACCACAACGCGTTTAGTGCAGATTGTCAAGTAAGAAAGAAATGGGAGGCCTTGGCAAGGTCCACAGTGGCTTATTGCTAAGGTGGCCACAACAGCGGACGGAACTCTTAACCCTAGTATCCACAAATATCGCGTGATACAGGCGAACCTCCAGAGGAGTGAACTGGCGACAGCTGAGCTCATAAATGAGGCCGTGAACAGAAAAATATCCTTCGCTATGGTCCAAGAACCTTATATAGGCCGTATCGGGGAGATGAAACGCTACACAGGAACAAGGATAGTTCAATATGGCAGGGGCCAGAGCACAGAAAAGGTGATAAAGGCCGCAATTGTGTTATTTGACGAGACCATCAACGTCACTCCGTACTGCAACTTGTCAACAGAGAACATAGCGGTTGCCAAATTGAAGACTAGCTCATGGGAGACTGGAGTAGTGTCCATCTACCTCGAGGGAGATAGGCCGATTGAGCCATATCTCGATAGGATATCAGCAGCGGTGGAAGGCCTAGAAACCACCAATATTATCCTCGGTGGGGACGTAAATGCCTGGAACACCTGGTGGGGGAGCCGAGAAACAAACAAGAGGGGAATAGATCTGGCTGCCGGACTTGACGAACTGGAGCTTCATATACTCAATTCAGGGATAGAGCCCACTTTTGACACAATTAGAGGTGGGAAGAGATTCTCCAGCTGTGTGGATATAACAGCATGCTCCACCAGCTTACTCGGAAGAGTCGAAAACTGGAGGTTGTCTGATGGAATAACCGGATCAGACCACAAGGCGGTCTTGTTTCAAATAATACTGGGAAATACAACAAATACACAAATAAGTAGAACTACAAGGAAATACAATACAAAAAAGGCAAATTGGGGCGAATTTCGTGAGAAATTAGCCCAAATTTGGAGCGAAAACTCATTAACTTATGTAGAAATAGAAAAAATAGAAACTTCCCAAGAATTAGAAAAAATTGTAGAAAGTTACACTAAGTCAGTAATAGAAACAAGCGAAAAAACAATACCGAAAATTAAAACAAAGAAACGAACAGGACTGCCGTGGTGGACCGAGGAGCTCACACAGTTGAAAAAGAGGGTCACTAGGATGAAACGTAGAATTTCCTACGCAGCTCCAGTTCGTCGAGACTGGGTAGTTCAGCAATATTTAAAGGAAAAGAATGAATATGAAGAGAAAGCTAAGAAGGCCCAGACTGCAAGCTGGAAAGACTTCTGTAGCAAACAAGAACAGGAATCAATGTGGGACGGGATATATAGGGTGATAAGACGCACTGCTGAAAGACAGGAAGACGTTCCTCTAACGCGCGAAGGAAGAGTTTTAGGAAGCAGAGAGTCTGCAAAATTATTAGCAGAGACATTCTACCCGGACGACGTAATTGGGGATGACGACGTGGAGCACACGCGCATACGACAGTTAGCAAAAAAGGTAAATGAAGGGACACATGATGACGCATGTGATCCACCCTTTACGAATGAAGAACTGATGTGGTCCACGTCTAGTTTCAACCCCAAAAAAGCCCCGGGCAGCGATGGTCTTACAGCAGATATCTGCAGACAGGCTATAACCCTGAATCCAACATTGTTCCTGGCGATAGCAAACAAATGCCTGAGTCTAGCACACTTTCCGGTAAGGTGGAAGGAAGCGGCAGTGGTGGTGCTACGAAAGCAAGGCAAAGACGACTATACCCATCCAAAGTCGTACAGGCCAATTGGACTACTGCCAGTACTGGGAAAAATTGTAGAGAAAATGGTCATTCAACGTATAAAGTGGTACATATTACCTACAATAAGTCGGAAACAATATGGCTTTATGCCGCAACGCGGCACCGAAGACTCCCTCTATGACATGACGCAACATATAAGAAATATGGTTAAGAGTAAAAAGTTGGTTGTGCTCATATCATTGGACATAGAGGGAGCATTTGATAATGCATGGTGGCCAGCCATAAAATGCCGTCTTGCCGAAACACCGACCCCCACAAATCTAAGAAGGCTTGTCGACAGTTATTTAAAAGACAGAACTGTGCGCATTCGATACGCCGGAGAGGAATGCGTCAAGAATACAAACAAGGGTTGTGTGCAAGGTTCAATTGGGGACCTACCTTTTGGAACCTCTTGCTGGATCCGCTGTTGAAGGAGCTGGAAGCGAAAAATGAGTATTGCCAGGCTTTCGCGGACGATGTGGTCCTGATTTTTTCGGGGAATACTGCATTGGACGTACAGACTCGGGCAAATTCGGCGCTTGCCCATGTACAGGAGTGGGGAATCAAAAATAAGCTTAAATTTGCGCCGCAAAAAACGAAAGCCATGTTAATAACAAATAAACTGAAATATGATTCGCCACTCCTGAGGATGGGCGGGGTGCCCATAGAAATGTCAGAGAAATAAAAATTCTTGGCCTCACTATTGACGATAGATTGACTTTCAACACACATATTGAGAATGTGTGCCGGAAAGCCCAAATGCTCTACCGTCAATTGTCAAAAGCAGCCAAAATACATTGGGGACTGAACCCCGAAATAATCAGGACCATTTATACTGCGGTAGTGGAACCGGTAATCACATATGCGGCGAGTACGTGGGCACCAGCGACCGGCAAACTGCAGGTAAAAAAGCGGTTGGACATGGTACAACGAGGGTTTGTACAAAAATAGTAAAAGCTTATAGAACTGTGTCCTCCACTCGGCCCTATTGCTTGCCGGGTTGCTACCCTTGGACCTTAGGGTCCGGGGTAACCTCTCTTTATGAGGTAAAGAGGCTTCTCTCAACGAGTCATAGGAGATCAGGAGATTGAGGGAAAAGTCAGCTACTTGGAGAACCCACACCCCGCGGAACAAATAGCACTGCAATTCATGTGCCTGGAGGACGGTGCACAAATAGACGAAAACACCGACACAAGCCTAATCATTTATACTGACGGCAGTAAAATTGAGGAAAAGTCGGCGCTGCATTATCCATTTGGAGAAATGCGACGGAGACAAGTACCCGGAAATTAAAGTTGGGAAATTCTTGCACCGTGTTCCAGGCGGAGTTGCTTGCAATATTGGAGGCCACAAAATACGTGCTCGCAAACAAAATAGACTCCTGTTGTTTGTTTAGTGATTCCAGATCCGCTCTCCATACGATTGTACAAGGAAACCCCCTCCAACCCCTGGCGGCAGAAATTAGGAAAAACATTAACATCTTGGGCAAACAAGGAAATACTATTAAACTGTTCTGGATCAAAGCTCACGCAGGATTGGAGGGAAATGAGAGAGCGGATCAGCTGGCAAAGGAAGCCGCTCTAAAAATCAAAAGAAAGCCTGACTATGAGAAGTGTCCGGTTTCATTTATCAAGCGACAGATACGACTGGAGTCGCTTGATGAATGGAACCGGCGCTATAAAGAAGGAGAGACGGCCTCACATACAAAAATATTTTTCCCGGATGCGATAAAAGCATATCCCACAATTATAAAAATGGAAATGGAACCAAAATTAGTCCAGATTATAACAGGACACGGTGGGTTCTCTCAATACCTGTACAGGTTCAGATGTAAGGAGAGCCCAGCGTGTCCCTGTGACCCAGAAGCAGAAGAAACGGCAATACACGTAATTGCAGAATGCCCTATCTATAATAAATATAGGTACGATTTAGAAATAGATATAGGAATAGAAATAAAAACAGAAAATATATGTCAGATAATTAGTAATAGGGAAAGTAGAAATAAGTTTTTAAAATACTGTAAGGAAATAGTATCTAAGGTAGCAATTAAAAATAAATAAAAAGAAATAAAAATAGAGCAGTAACATATATAAAACACCTAAGTATATAATGTTAACAGACAAATAAAATTGTAAGAAAGAAAAAGAAGCACTGAAATAACATAAGTAACATTAACTTAGATAATAAAAGACCCTAGGAGTAAAATTGTAATAGCATAAGCATAAACCCAATTAATAAAATAAAACCATAAAAAGTAAACAACAAAATAAAAAGAAAGAAAATGAAAAGAAAAAGAAGGAAAAAGTCCCTGATCTCCCATGTCAGGGAACTAGAATTAAAAAAAAAAAAAAAAAAAAAAAAAAAAAACCTAACCTAACCTAACCTAACCTAACTCTAACCTAACCCAATCCTAACCTAACCTAACCTAATCCCAACCTAACCTAACCTAACCCAACTCTAACCTAACCTAACCCAACTCTAACCTAACCTAACCTAACCTAACCTAACCTAACCTAACCTAACCTAACCTAACCTAACCTAACCTAACCTAACCTAACCTAACCTAACCTAACCTAACCTAACCTAACCTAACCTAACCTAACCTAACCTAACCTAACCTAACCAGTCCGCGGCGTCTTCCGAGGCGTAAGCAGCGAAATCGTATCGCTCCGCCTTAAAAAATTCGAAAATGTGGTATAAAGTTTTCAAATAGTGGAGTGTTATACACCAAAAGATGCGGAAAAGTGAGACAAATATTGTGGTGAAATCAAATTTAGCCGGACGATATTTTTGGACCCACTTTAGGGCATAAAAGTGATTTTCGCGCCAATTTCCAGACAATAAAAGTGATAAAGTGCGTGCGGCTTCCGATTTAGCGCTATAACATATACTTTTTTTGAGTCATAATCGTGAGTGGTATAGACGTACATCATCCCACAAAGTTTTGGATTTTTCACGCTGACAGTTTTCGAGAAAATTGGAAAAAACCAAAAACCACGTGGTGGCCCAAAATGGAAACCGGAAGTGTCCGGATGATTTTGAAAACACCGTTAGCTTCGTATTGACTCGGGCTATCGATATATGTAAGCCATTTTAGCCGGAGACCAATATCCTGGTCTGCAGGACCTATTTTCAGAAAGTGGTTTTTGTGCAGTAAGTTTGTGAACATTTTAAATAACTTTTTAAGTGCTAACCCCCCCTTGTTTTAGTGTTATTACGTAGGATATTTTATAGACAACAAGTGACCATAGTTTAAGAATTTTGGACACATAGTTTTTTAAAGTGAATTTTTCCTGGAACACTACCCCTTCCGCCATTACGTGTTAACTTGGTTTTCCTTATATCTCCTGAACCGAAGGTCGCAGCCAAATTCTGAGCAAATTTTCGTTCTCTTACGAGAACCGGTTTTAGGGACAACATACCCATATTACATATTAAAATCACAAATTTCCTCACTTTTTGGTACATTTACGTAATATGAAAATTTTTTCTGCTCCCTCATTTTTCAAATTTTCCTAAATTTTCTTTTACATCCACGTTAAGTATCTATAATAAATACCTCCCAGATAAAAATTTTAAATTTTCTTGACCAAAAATTTTTTTTTACGTAATTCTAAACTTTTTTTTGAACTTTTTATTTTTTTTATTTTTCGCCCTCTTTTGGCATTTTCGCATTAAGAGTACTCAAAAAACACCTCCCAGCCCATCACATTAATTATAGACTTTCAAATATAACCACAACAACCCCAACAAGCTAAAAAAATGGCCTCTGCAACTACCCCTGCTGCGGACCCTGGACCCCCCACCCTGCCGGCCCACGTTGAGGACATTATGGATATGGAAACATTCATAACGGCAATAAACAAGCTTACAGAGTGTATCACAAAGGCAGCGACTCATGGAAAATCCGTTACGGCTGCCAACAAAAGGCTAATTAGTATGGCTGCAGATGAGATCAGAAGATGTGGACACAAACTGGCAAGCATGTCATTGGCGACTGAAAGTGCAAATCCCAGACCTATCAATAATCTGGACAGCGACTTCAAAGCTGACATCGTCGCCTGCGTAAGGAATGAGATGGCTAAACTCAAGGGCCAAATATCCACGCAACTTAAACAACAAGCGCGCCCAACATACGCCCAAGCTACTGCGACCGGACGAGAGATAGCGGCTTCAGGCAGAGATGGATCTGCGAGGATTCAAACCACGCGCCCATCAGCGTCCAAACCGGCCATAGTAGTTACCCCTAAGGTAACCCCAAAATCTCGTCAAGAAGCAGTAGAGTTATTTAAAAAAAGTATATCGTACCGTACAGCGCACTACGCACCGGCTAGGGTTCAGCCTGTGTCAAATAATAAGCTTAGAGTTGAGTTCGACACCACCGAACAACGCGACGATACACTTAAAAATTAGAATGCTCGGAGCACGTTAGCGCTGAACCAGCTAAAGGCCTTAGGCCGATGATTATTCTTAAAGGCGTCTCTAAAGATGTACCCGCGGAGGAAATCGTTGGCATTGTCAAGGGACAAAATCCGGAAGTAAAGGATCTCTTTACTGAGGAAAATGATATGCGTCTCCGCTTCAAACGGAATAATAGAAATCCCGACTTATACAACGCAGTGTTCCTTGTGGAACCCAGGCTCTTCCGTAAATTAATGGAAATAGGCAGAGTTAGTGTAGAATACCAGCGTGTACACATCAGCGAATTTTCACCTTTGTACAGTGCCACAAGTGCCTACAATTCGGACACATTAAAAGTTCTGCTCAGCCACCATAAGCCCATGTGCCCACTGCTCAAGCTCCGAGCATACCATAGACAAATGTCCCGATAGGAGCAAACAAGGTACATCCAAATGTGCTAACTGTATATCACATAATTTGAAATTCGGAACCAAAGCAGACGTCCGCCACACCGCCATGTCACTTGACTGCCCAAGACTGAGAGCCATGAAAGAAAGAATAAGTAATAGAATCGATTATGGATCCCAATAAAAAGATAAAAATTTTACAGTGTAATATAGATCGTTCCAAAAAGAGTTTACATGAATTTATTCTTTATTTCATGGCAGGTGATTACCAGATCGCTCTGGTGGCGGAGCCGTACGTTGGCTCGAGCAACGAAGTGAAACCGATCCAGGGTATAAACATACATCAATTCGGGAAATGTGGCAGAGTAAAGGCCTGTGTGCTCTCTAAACCTGATTGTGGCCAGGTATTAGGCATGTCACAATATTCTAATGCTAACCTTTGCGTAATTCAATTAACAAGAAGCGGACAAAGAATACTCATTGCGTCGGCATACGTGGAGCCTGATACGGACGAAAACAATACGCTGGAGTGCATCGATACTTTTCTGAAAACATCGGGGTGTCCTAATACAATCATAGGAGGAGACTTTAACGGGTGGCATCATTTATGGAAAGCAAGACCACTAACCCTAGAGGCCGAGCAGTCGTAGAGCTTGCATATGCTAACGATTTCTATGTTTGTAACGTCGGCACCACTCCAACATTCGAAACCGTTTCTCATGGAAGGGATCGAACATCCATAATAGACCTCACACTGGCTCATGGACACATTCACCATCGCGTGGCGGGATGGAAAGTAAACCTCAGCGCTTGCCCTTCGTCTCAACACAATGCTGTTGAATATGCGGTACTAACCGCAGGTGATTCGACGGAGTCCACCTCATCACAGTCGTCCACTTTCAAATATAACAGCACCAAAGCCAGCTGGGGACTTTTCAAAGACAACCTGCATACAAAAATGACCAACTCGGATATTCTGGAAAGAGATATTGAATCCCTAGATGCGACTGAGCTGGAAAAGCTAATCGACGACATAGTAGCGATCATACACGAAGCGTGCGAAGCGTCAATACCACCAAAGAAGGGAGGATATTCGTCTAAACATCACCCACTATGGTGGACGGAAAGCTTAACACAGAAAAAGAAGGAGATCATTCAGCTGCACCACCAACTGCACCGAGCCAAGCGTCGAAACCTACCTCTAGACCACCTATCAGAGGAATTAAAAAGCAAAAAGGCAACATACGCGGGGGGAACTACGGGCTGAATCTACCAAAAGCTTCAAAGAATTCTGCGATCTACAAACCAAGGAGAATGTCTGGTCCCTCACCAATAGACTTTTAAAAGACATCTCCCCCAGGCGACCACCAACGACCCTTAAAATTGGAGACAATTATACCAATACTGGATCGGAAACCGCCAAAGCACTCCTAGATCATTTCTATGCTGATGATACTCCTGACACCAATGCGCGGCAACTAGATCTCAGAACCAGAATCGACGATGAGCCGGAGGAGGAGGACGAACCCCCTTTCACTGTACACGAGGTTATGGAACATCTCAAGATGATGAACCCCAAGAAAGCACCCGGAATGGATAGTCTGACATCGGACATCTGTCTACAATTTGCTATATGCTACCCTGAATTGCTCACAAACATAATGAACAGATGCCTATCGTTACACCACTTCCCTCGACAGTGGAAGAAGGCAGAGGTTAAAATCATCCCTAAACCGGGCAAGGCAAATTATACTGAGTTAAGTTCTTTCCGCCCAATAGGTCTATTGCCAGTGTTTGGCAAATTACTGGAAAGACTGTTTATTAAACGACTAACATACCATGCGGCCAAAGCTGGCCTATTTAGCGATCGACAATTTGGATTCAAGGAGCAAACCAACACCACTGCGGCTATACACACAGCGCTAGAAGTAGTTAAAACAGCTAAAGCGGTAGGCCAACAAGTACTGGCTGTTTCCTTGGATATCAAATCAGCTTTTGATAACGCGTGGTGGCCAGCACTCTTCGAAAGATTACGGGCGACCCGGTGTCCAAAAAATATCTTTAGATTAATTTCTAGTTACGTAACCAACCGCACAGTATCCTTGGAATACGCAGGCGAACGGGCGACCAAGGTAAACACGAAAGGCTGCATTCAGGGTTCTGCGTGTGGACCCATCCTATGGAATATAATACTAGACGAACTGCTCGAAATTACTCTTCCGGAGGATGTCATTTGCAAGCCTTTGCAGATGATGTTCTCCTGATTTCCAAAGCAAGCGATGTGCAGGCTCTAGAAACCCAAACGAATCGAGCCCTTCAAATCATAGTCGAATGGGGAAAGAGTGTCAAACTGACGTTTGGACCCACGAAGACACAAGCAATAGCCTTCACACGCAAGGCTCGAGAAGCCCAACTTGTCATGGAGGGACATACGCTGACATTTGAGAGACATATCAAGTTGCTGGGCGTGATTATCGACGAAAAACTACTATTTGCCGATCATGTCAAACATGTTGTCAAAAGGCAATGCAAATATTTAACAAACTCTGCATATACTGCCGACCAACCTGGGGTGCCCATCCAGACAACGTTAGAACAATATACAAGCAAGTCATAGAACCCACAATCACTTATGCAGCCGGTGTCTGGGGCACGACCGTAAGAAAACGCTACATAAACAAAATATTAGAATCGGCACAAAGAGGATTCGCGATTAAATCAATTAGAGCCTTCAGAACGGTCTCCACAGCAGCAGCATTAGCCCCTGCTCAATTCGAGCCTTTGGATATGAGAATACTGGAGGTACACGAAATTGAGTCTGTTCGTCTACGAAGTACCACAAACCTTTTACCCAGGGATATCCCATATGAAAAACCTACGCCAGTACACGAACTTTTACACCCATCTGATAGAGTGACTATAGACAGAACATCCAAATACGTAGAGCACGAAAGAACAGCCCAAATTAGAGTATACACAGACGGAAGCAAGCTCGAAAACGGCTGTGTGGGAGCGGCTTTTGTGTGCTTTGAAGGATCAACGGAGACCTACAAAAAGAAACTCAAACTGCACAACAGTTGCTCTATATTCCAAGCAGAATTGCTGGCAATAAAGGAGGCCTGCGAGTGGGCCCTTAAACGTGGGTCGACTCTAAACAGACACTCTATGATAACAAAGAAGCCCAACAGTAATATACACAACATACAGATAGTCAGTGATTCTGAGTCTTCGCTGAACGCTCTCAAAAACAGATCCAGCACTCATCCTATCGTGGCACGAATCCACTCGATAATACACCAGGCAGCGTCGAATGGTTTGGATATTGAATTTGTATGGGTAAAAAGTCATGTTGGCATAGCTGGCAATGAGACTGCAGATAAAGCAGCCAAAATGGCAGCCCAATTACACAAAACACCGGATTACGCCAAATTCCCGATCAGCTTCGTCAAAACAACTATGAGAGCCAACACGTGGAAAATCTGGCAATCTCGATATGAAAGCGCCGCGCAAGGAGCTCATACCAAAGCAATACTTCCCAGGCTGACGGATATACGAGCATTGTGGAAAATGACAAAATGCACATTTCAACTAACGCAATTCCTAACGGGTCACGGCTACCACAAGGAATACCTGCATAGGTTCAAGATAGTAAACAATCCGTTTTGCCCCCTGTGACAATGCCAAAGTACAAACTTTAGATCATTTGTTAAAGGACTGCCCACGCTTCGGCAGCGACAGACTGAATCATGAAATCCTATGTAACAACATGCGAGTATCACCGTATAATTTAAAAGAGTTACTTAGCAAACATAGTACCATTGAATCTTTTGTACGACTTACCCGATCAATTATAAACAATCTCAAAAAATTCAATATGTAAATAATATTATAAGGTTATTGTCATTAAAAATAGATATAAGAAAATTAATTAAAACATCTCTCATCATTTCATTTAGCTATATACAGTTATTATCAGACTTTTGTTTTTTTTTTATTGTAAATAATTTTAGTTAATTAGTAATAGGACAAAATTGCTGACTTTTTTACTAAACGCTGAACAGCACCATAGAAAATAATTCCAATTTTATGTTATATAGATATAAGAATTACTGTTTTTTTTTTTTTTTTTTCTCAGTAAGCACACAATTTTAAAATAATAATTAATAAAGCGCATTGCAATTCAATCAGAGGAAATGTATACTAGAGAAATAAGTAGAATAAGAGTAATAAAACTGTAGAGATTGACACTATCAATGTATCAAATCGCACTGATAAATGTCTTCTTTATGTAACTGAATAAGATATCAAAATGTAATACAATTATAAAACACATGTGAAAATAATAAATAAACGGCCATTGGGGACGGTGTACTCCTTGGTGGAAAAAATAAAAAAAAAAAAAAAAAAAAAAAAACCTAACCTAACCTAACCTAACCTAACCTAACCTAACCTAACCTAACCTAACCTAACCTAACCTAACCTAACCTAACCTAACCTAACCTAACCTAACCCAATCCCAACCTAACCCAACTCTAACCTAACCTAACCTAACCCAACCTAACCCAACCCAACCTAACCCAACCTAACCTAACCTAACTCTAACCTAACCTAACCTAACCTAACCTAACCTAACCTAACCTAACCTTTTCCCAGACGTAATTAAGGCGTACCCTATTATTAGAAAAACAAATCTCGATTGGGCATTGGTGCAACTTATGACGGGGCATGGTGGATTCTCCGAATACTTGTATCGTTTTAAGTGCAAGGAGAGCCTGTCGCAGCTGTGACATCTCTAAAAAGAAACTGTGGCACATATAATTGTTGAGTGTCCTGTGTATGCAAGGGATAGGCTAAACTTAGAGCTCGAACTAGGAATAAAAATAGAATTAGATAATATACATAAAATAGTTATGAATAAGGAAACTAGAGTTAAATTTCTAAATTACTGTAAACACGTAGGAAATAAGGTAATAAATAAAACAAGACATTAAATAAGACGTAAAACATATATGATTAGCATATATGTGGATAGTCTAATGAAAGTATAAAGCAATGAATGTAATAGATAGAGTAAGTAAGTAGAGATAAGAATGTACTAAACAAATAATGTAAATAGAATAATAGTAAGATTGTGTAAACTCATATAGTCTTCATCCATATATAATAGAAAACTATAATAGAAATGTAAGTAATAAATAGAATAAGCAGAAAATGTTATGTAAAGTAAGTAGAAATAAGAGCTAAAGATAAGTGAAAATATGTAAAAGATGAATGAATGAAAACACAAATTGTAATTAGTATAGTGAAATGTATTAAAAAGCACGTAAATACCAAAAACATTATGCAAAACAAATAAAAGAAAGATACGAATAAAAATAGTGAAAAAGGGCCCTGATCTCCCATGTCAGGGAACGAGTATAAAAAAAAAAAAAAACCTAACCTAACCTAACTCTAACCTAACCTAACCTAACTAACCTAACCTAACCCAACTCAACCTAACCTAACTCTAACCTAACCTAATCCCAACCTAACCCAACCTAACCTAACCTAACTAACCTAACCTAACTCTAACCTAACCTAACCTAACCTAACCCAACTGATCTGCCTCCTTTTCGCTCCGAAAGGTTCTTTTATTGCAGCAATAAACTCTTTTATATAGCTCATATTGTTTTTTAGATATTTTCTGGCCATTTTGACAGATTATTAAATTGCTATATGAATAAAAATTTTATTTACGTAATTTCAATTCAAAATTTATAAATTTGGAATCGCCGATTTCTTTGCGTTTTTCTCTTCGATCCGGTCCACCTAGTGTCGAGGCAGCCTCCCGCGGTGAAGTCTGCAGGAGAACGGGAGGAGATTGGCGAAAAATCAAAAGGATTGGTTCAATAGTTCGAGCCAGGGGTGTAGTGGGCAAGCGTTGGGGTGGTGAAATTTTGACTGATCTGCCTCCTTTTCGCTCCGAAAAGTTCTTTTATTGCAGCAATAAACTCTTTTATATAGCTCATATTGTTTTTTAGATATTTTCTGGCCATTTTGACAAATTGTTGAATTGCTATATAAATAAAAATTTTATTTGCGTGGTTTCAATTCAAAATTTATAAATTTGAAGTCGCCGATTTCTTTGCGTTTTTCTCTTCGATCCGGTCCACCTGGTGTCGAAGCGGCCTCCCGCGGTGAAATCTGCAAGAGAACAAGAGGAAATTAGCGAGAAGTCAAGGAAGATTAGTTCAATAGTTCGGGCCAGGGGTGTGGTGGGCAAGCGTTGAAATAGTGAAGTTTTGACTGATCTGCCTCCTTTTCGCTCCGAAAAATTCTTTTATTGCAGCAATAAACTCTTTTATATAGCTCATATTGTTTTTTAGATATTTTCTGGCCATTTTGACAAATTATTAAATTGCTATATAAATGAAAAATTTTATTTACGTAGTTTCAATTCAAAATTTATAAATTTAAAATCGCTGATTTCTTTGCGTTTTTCTTCGATCCGGTCCACCTAGTGTCGAAACGGCCTCCCGCGGTGAAGTCTGCAGGAAAGCAAGAGGAAATTAGCGAGAAGTCGGGAAGGATTAGTTCAATAGTTCGAGCCAGGGGTGTAGTGGGCAAGCGTTGAAATAGTGAAGTTTTGACTGATCTGCCTCCTTTTCGCTCCGAAAAATTCTTTTATTGCAGCAATAAACTCTTTTATATAGCTCATATTGTTTTTTAGATATTTTCTGGCCATTTTGACAAATTATTAAATTGCTGTATGAATGGAAAATTTTATTTACGTAATTTCAATTCAGAATTTATAAATTTGAAGTCGCCGATTTCTTTGCGTTTTTCTCTTCGATCCGGTCCGCCTGGTGTCGAAACAGCCTCCCGCGGTGAAATCTGCAAGAGAACAGGAGGAAGTTGGCGAAAAATCAAAAGGATTGGTTCAATAGTTCGAGCCAAAGGTGTAGTAGGCAAGCGTTAAAATAGTGAAATTTCAACTGATCTGCCTCCTTTTCGCTCCGAAAAATTCTTTTATTGCAGCAATAAACTCTTTTATATAGCTCATATTGTTTTTTAGATATTTTCTGGCCATTTTGACAAATTGTTGAATTGCTATATAAATAAAAATTTTATTTACGTAATTTCAATTCAAAATTTATAAATTTAAAATCGCCGATTTCTTTGCGTTTTTCTCTTCGATCCAGTCCACCTAGTGTCGAAACAGCCTCCCGCAGTGAAATCTGCAAGAGAACAGGAGGAAATTGGCGAAAAGTCAAGAGAGATTAGTTCAATAGTTCGAGCCAAAGGTGTAGTAGGCGAGCGTTGAAATAGTGAAATTTTAACTGATCTGCCTCCTTTTCGCTCGAAAAATTCTTTTATTGCAGCAATAAACTCTTTTATATAGCTCATATTGTTTTTTAGATATTTTCTGGCCATTTTGACAAATTGTTGAATTGCTATATAAATAAAAATTTTATTTACGTAATTTCGATTCGAAATTTATAAATTTAAAATCGCCGATTTCTTTGCGTTTTTCTCTTCGATCCGGTCCACCTAGTGTCGAAACAGCCTCCGCGGTGAAATCTGCAAGAAAACAAGAGGAAATTAGCGAAAATCAAAAAGATTAGTTCAATAGTTCGAGCCAAAGGTGTAGTAGGCAAGCGTTAAAATAGTGAAATTTTAACTGATCTGCCTCCTTTTCGCTCGAAAAATTCTTTTATTGCAGCAATAAACTCTTTTATATAGCTCATATTGTTTTTAGATATTTTCTGGCCATTTTGACAAATTATTAAATTGCTATATAAATAAAAATTTTATTTACGTAATTTCAATTCAAAATTTATAAATTTAAAATCGCCGATTTCTTTGCGTTTTTCTCTTCGATCCGGTCCACCTGGTGTCGAAGCGGCCTCCCGCGGTGAAATCTGCAAGAGAACAAGAGGAAATTAGCGAGAAGTCAAGGAAGATTAGTTCAATAGTTCGGGCCAGGGGTGTGGTGGGCAAGCGTTGGAATAGTGAAATTTTAACTGATCTGCCTCCTTTTCGCTCGAAAAATTCTTTTATTGCAGCAATAAACTCTTTTATATAGCTCATATTGTTTTTAGATATTTTCTGGCCATTTTGACAAATTATTAAATTGCTATATAAATGAAAAATTTTATTTACGTAGTTTCAATTCAAAATTTATAAATTTAAAATCGCCGATTTCTTTGCGTTTTTCTCTTCGATCCGGTCCACCTAGTGTCGAAACGGCCTCCCGCGGTGAAGTCTGCAGGAAAGCAAGAGGAAATTAGCGAGAAGTCGGGAAGGATTAGTTCAATAGTTCGAGCCAGGGGTGTAGTGGGCAAGCGTTGAAATAGTGAAGTTTTGACTGATCTGCCTCCTTTTCGCTCCGAAAAATTCTTTTATTGCAGCAATAAACTCTTTTATATAGCTCATATTGTTTTTAGATATTTTCTGGCCATTTTGACAAATTATTAAATTGCTGTATGAATGGAAAATTTTATTTACGTAATTTCAATTCAAAATTTATAAATTTGGAGTCGCTGATTTCTTTGCGTTTTTCTCTTCGATCCGGTCCGCCTGGTGTCGAAACAGCCTCCGCGGTGAAATCTGCAAGAGAACAGGAGGAAGTTGGCGAAAAATCAAAAGGATTGGTTCAGTGGTTCGAGCCAAAGGTGTAGTAGGCAAGCGTTAAAATAGTGAAATTTTAACTGATCTGCCTCCTTTTCGCTCCGAAAAATTCTTTTATTGCAGCAATAAACTCTTTTATATAGCTCATATTGTTTTTAGATATTTTCTGGCCATTTTGACAAATTGTTGAATTGCTATATAAATAAAAATTTTATTTACGTAATTTCAATTCAAAATTTATAAATTTAAAATCGCCGATTTCTTGCGTTTTTCTCTTCGATCGGTCCACCTAGTGTCGAAACAGCCTCCCGCAGTGAAATCTGCAAGAGAACAGGAGAAATTGGCGAAAAGTCAAGAGATTAGTTCAATAGTTCGAGCCAAAGGTGTAGTAGGCGAGCGTTGAAATAGTGAAATTTTAACTGATCTGCCTCCTTTTCGCTCCGAAAAATTCTTTTATTGCAGCAATAAACTCTTTTATATAGCTCATATTGTTTTTAGATATTTTCTGGCCATTTTGACAAATTATTAAATTGCTATATAAATAAAAATTTTATTTACGTAATTTCGATTCGAAATTTATAAATTTAAAATCGCCGATTTCTTTGCGTTTTTCTCTTCGATCCGGTCCACCTAGTGTCGAAACAGCCTCCCGCGGTGAAATCTGCAAGAAAACAAGAGAAATTAGCGAAAAATCAAAAAGATTAGTTCAATAGTTCGAGCCAAAGGTGTAGTAGGCAAGCGTTAAAATAGTGAAATTTTAACTGGTCTGCCTCCTTTTCGCTCCGAAAAATTCTTTTATTGCAGCAATAAACTCTTTTATATAGCTCATATTGTTTTTAGATATTTTCTGGCCATTTTGACAAATTATTAAATTGCTATATAAATAAAAAATTTTGTTACGTAATTTCGATTCGAAATTTATAAATTTAAAATCATAAATTTCTTTGCGTTTTCTCTTCGATCCGGTCCACCTGGTGTCGAAGCGGCCTCCCGCGGTGAAATCTGCAAGAGAACAGGAGGAAATTGGCGAAAAGTCAAGAGAGATTAGTTCAATAGTTCGGGCCAGGGGTGTGGTGGGCAAGCGTTGGAATAGTGAAATTTTAACTGGTCTGCCTCCTTTTCGCTCGAAAAATTCTTTTATTGCAGCAATAAACTCTTTTATATAGCTCATATTGTTTTTAGATATTTTCTGGCCATTTTGACAAATTGTTGAATTGCTATATAAATGAAAAATTTTATTTACGTAGTTTCAATTCAAAATTTATAAATTTAAAATCGCCGATTTCTTTGCGTTTTCTCTTCGATCCGGTCCACCTAGTGTCGAAACGGCCTCCGCAGTGAAGTCTGCAGGAAAGCAAGAGGAAATTAGCGAGAAGTCGGGAAGGATTAGTTCAATAGTTCGGGCCAGGGGTGTGGTGGGCAAGCGTTGAAATAGTGAAGTTTTGACTGATCTGCCTCCTTTTCGCTCCGAAAAATTCTTTTATTGCGGCAATAAACTCTTTTATATAGCTCATATTGTTTTTAGATATTTTCTGGCCATTTTGACAAATTATTAAATTGCTATATAAATGAAAAATTTTATTTACGTAGTTTCAATTCAAAATTTATAAATTTAAAATCGCCGATTTCTTTGCGTTTTCTCTTCGATCCGGTCCACCTGGTGTCGAAACAGCCTCCCGCGGTGAAGTCTGCAGGAAAGCAAGAGGAAATTAGCGAGAAGTCGGGAAGGATTAGTTCAATAGTTCGAGCCAGGGGTGTAGTGGGCAAGCGTTGAAATAGTGAAGTTTTGACTGATCTGCCTCCTTTTCGCTCCGAAAAATTCTTTTATTGCAGCAATAAACTCTTTTATATAAGCTCATATTGTTTTTAGATATTTTCTGGCCATTTTGACAAATTATTAAATTGCTGTATGAATGGAAAATTTTATTTACGTAATTTCAATTCAGAATTTATAAATTTGAGTCGCCGATTTCTTTGCGTTTTTCTCTTCGATCCGGTCCGCCTGGTGTCGAAACAGCCTCCGCGGTGAAATCTGCAAGAGAACAGGAGGAAGTTGGCGAAAAATCAAAAAGGATTGGTTCAGTGGTTCGAGCCAAAGGTGTAGTAGGCAAGCGTTAAAATAGTGAAATTTTAACTGATCTGCCTCCTTTTCGCTCGAAAAATTCTTTTATTGCAGCAATAAACTCTTTTATATAGCTCATATTGTTTTTAGATATTTTCTGGCCATTTTGACAAATTGTTGAATTGCTATATAAATAAAAATTTTATTTACGTAATTTCAATTCAAAATTTATAATTTAAAATCGCCGATTTCTTTGCGTTTTTCTCTTCGATCCGGTCCACCTAGTGTCGAAACGGCCTCCGCAGTGAAATCTGCAAGAGAACAGGAGGAAATTGGCGAAAAGTCAAGAGAGATTAGTTCAATAGTTCGAGCCAAAGGTGTAGTAGGCGAGCGTTGAAATAGTGAAATTTTAACTGATCTGCCTCCTTTTCGCTCCGAAAAATTCTTTTATTGCAACAATAAACTCTTTTATATAGCTCATATTGTTTTTTAGATATTTTCTGGCCATTTTGACAAATTATTAAATTGCTATATAAATAAAAATTTTATTTACGTAATTTCGATTCGAAATTTATAAATTTAAAATCGCCGATTTTGCGTTTTTCTTCGATCCGGTCCACCTAGTGTCGAAACAGCCTCCGCGGTGAAATCTGCAAGAAAACAAGAGGAAATTAGCGAAAATCAAAAAGATTAGTTCAATAGTTCGAGCCAAAGGTGTAGTAGGCAAGCGTTAAAATAGTGAAATTTTAACTGATCTGCCTCCTTTTCGCTCCGAAAAATTCTTTTATTGCAGCAATAAACTCTTTTATATAGCTCATATTGTTTTTTAGATATTTTCTGGCCATTTTGACAAATTATTAAATTGCTATATAAATAAAAAATTTTATTTACGTAATTTCAATTCAAAATTTATAAATTTAAAATCGCCGATTTCTTTGCGTTTTTCTCTTCGATCCGGTCCACCTAGTGTCGAAACAGCCTCCCGCGGTGAAATCTGCAAGAAAACAAGAGGAAATTAGCGAAAAATCGCCCTCCCGCCCACCCGTTTTTCATCACTTACGTAAATTCTAAACGTTGCAGATCAGTCATAATAAAAAAAAAAAATAAAAAAATAAAAAATAAATAATAATAATTATAATTGTTTATTTATTCAGCTTTATTAAGTTAAATAGGTCAAGTCCTTATTTATAAACATTATCAGACATTAGACCCAGTAACCCTAGTTGCTTTATATCTAGGACAAAAACTGTAATCATTACGATTTATTATATTATTATTTAATAACTGACGTTTTTAATCCTTAGTTCTAGACTTACATTATTGTACATATCTAAGTCATCTACTTTAGACAACACAACAGTTAGTTGTTTATATATTTTGACAAATATTAAAGGTTTTTATTATTAAAGAAATAGAAAATATCATTATTGACATAGAATTTTACACTTTTATATTTACAAGTCTTATTGGACGTTTAAACTATTTTATTAAGTTTTTATTTATTAATTGACAAAGCCCTCTGGAAATATGTTTAAAACACCCCCACAAAACAAATCGGCAGCATCATCTCAGGAACCTGAGAACAAGATGGAGAATGCGAGTGCTTCAAATGCAAAAGAGTCGGCAATAACATCCCGTGTGAGGAAAAGTGTCGAGAGCTGGAGACTCGTCTTGGAGCGATACCCAAGAGCGGACCTGTCATCCAGCCGACCAAGCAAAAGTTAAAAACATCTTCTACAACCGAGGAATGCGAGAAACAGGAATGTTCTGAAACGTCCCAGGGTTCCAATAAAGTACAGGAAGCCAAAGCTCACTTGGTCAAAATAAAATTGCTTTTAAATAGCTCTCGGAATCTTAAAACGGAACTTAAAGAAAAAATCATAGAAGCTGTTGACAAACTGTATGCACTTACAAAAGTAGAAGAAGGAAAACAAAAAGAAAAGCCAAATAAAAAAGAAGAGAACCAGACACATAAACTGGAGTCTGAACTTATTAAAAAAATGGAAGAACATAGCAAATTTCTTTCAGAGTGCAAAACAGAGACGAAACGTTTGTGCGAGGAGGTGAAAAGCCATAGGATGGAGCTGACCACCTACGCAAGTGTGGCAGCGAATCGGTCTAGGAGGCAGCCTGAAGAACAGATCGCGCCACGCCTTCAGAACTTGGTCTCTGCAAAAATGCATTCGATTATTGTCACATCAGGAAACGAAAAAGACACAAGTAGCGAAGTATTAGAAAAAATACGGATGGCGGTAGATGCCAAACAGAGTGGACTGAGAGTGGAAAAAGTGAGAAAGGCCAAAGACCAAAAGGTTATCGTGGGATGCGGTACACGGGAGGAGATAGAGAAGGTGGCTAACCGACTAACAGCTGGTCATACTGGTCTTTCAGTTGAAGAGACCAAAAACAAAGACCCGTTAGTCATCCTGAGGGACGTGCTGATGGTCAACACCGACGAGGACGTAATCGCCGCAATAAGGAACCAAAATAAGAACTTGTTGGTGTCCTTAAGTAGCGAAGATGTGAGACTAACAGTGCGATACCGGAGAAAGACTAGAAATCCTCACAAACCACGTGATCCTTCAGGTTTCTCCAGTACTATGGCAGAGAATGATCGAAATAGGGCGAGTTCACGTGGACTTGCAGCGTGTAGTGGTGGCTGACCAGTCACCGTTGGTGCAATGTTCACGATGTCTCGCCTACGGGCATGGGAAAGGTTGTGTAAAGAGACGGAGGATAAATGCTCGCACTGTGGAGGCCCCATATGAAAACAACCTGCCCTGCATTCATCGCCGGAGAGTTACCTTCCTGCAGTAACTGTGTTAGAGCGAAACTGGGTCGAGTACACCATAACGCGTTTGATAACGATTGCCCGATACGGAAGAAATGGGACGCAATGGCTGGGTCTTGCGTAGCCTATTGCTAAGGTATTTGACGGGAGCATAAGTACAAACTCTGGACGGTATATTGGGTGGACGGTAAACCAATCCTTCTAGTTCAGGCAAACCTTCAGAGAAAGAGCTCGCTACTAACGAGCTAATGATAGAATGTGGCACAAAAGGGATTAGCTTAGCCTAATACAAGAACCTTACGTGGAAGTGGGATATATATGAGGGACTATAGGGGAGCACGAATATTCCAATGCACCCTAAGAGATGGAGTGGTGAAGGCAGCTATAGCTGTCTTCGATGATATTTGATGAAGTCACTCAGTGTCCTACTCTCTCCACAAAAACTTGGTAATAATAAAATCAAAACAAGGACATGGGAAATGGGAATAGTCTCATTCTATATCGAACCAGACAAGTCCATTGAACCGTACCTAGACCGACTAAAAATGTAGTGGAAAAAAATGGGTAAGAACAGGGTACTCATAGGAGGGGATGCAAACGCGTGGAGCCCATGGTGGGGCAGCGTAAAGAGGACAAACGTGGGGAGGCGCTTGCAGGTACTCTGAACGAGCTTGGCCTCCAAATACTAAACGAAGGGATATTCCACCTTCGATACAATAAGAGGAGGAACAAGATATCAGAGCCACGTTGATATAACAGCGTGCTCGGAGAGCCTTCTGGAGCTAGTGCAGGACTGGAGAGTGGATGATAGCATAACGAGTTCGGACCACAACGCGATTAGATTTCAAATTAGCAAAACAAAACCAATAGGCATAACAGTTGAAGAACTACACGCATATATAACGGTAAAAAGCAAAATGGAATTAGTTTTCATGTGAGGCAGCTAAATTATTATTAGAAATAAACATGAACGAAAAGTAATAAACACCATTAAAAACAGTGATAATCTAGATCTACATTTGCAAAAATATTTGGAAGCCATTAGAAACACATCTGAAAAATCGATACCTAAAAAGAAATCTAAAAGCATACTTACCTTACCGTGGTGGAACGACGAACTCCTCAAGCTAAAGAAGGACACCATCACCAAGAAGCGCCGCATTAGGTGTGCAGCCTCGGTACGCAGAGCAGCTGTGGTCGAAGAGTACCTGGAAGCGAAAAACGCTTATGAATGTCAAGCAAAAAAGGCTCAAATAAAGAGTTGGAAGGATTTCTGTTCTAGACAGGACAGGGAAGGGTTATGGGATGGCATATACCGCGTCATCGGTAGAACTGCAAAACGACACGAAGACATTCCTTATTGAGAAAGGGATGGTCTTAGGAAACGTGGAATCAGCAAGGTTATTGGCCAGGACGTTCTACCCGGTTGATGATGTTGAGGCTGATGACGCAGAACACCAGCGTACAAGAGACTTAGCCAAACAAGTAAATGCAGGGTCGGAAGATAACTCTTGCGATCCCCATTTACTGCGACGTTGCGCTATCAACGGCAACACTAAGCGCGGTGGGGACGGTTTCACGGCTGATATACCCGAAGCTATCTTGCAAAACCCAGGTATATTTTGAGCCTTTTAAATAAATGCTTGGAATTAGGATATTTCCCCACCGTATGGAAGGAGGCAGTAGTCGTAGCCTTACGGAAGCCTGGAAAAGAGGACTATACGCACCCTAAATCATACAGACCCATAGGCCTATTACCTGTTATGGGAAAAGTCCTGGAGAAGATGGTCATCAGAAGGATAAGATGGTACATCAGCCTACAAGCAGTACTCGCCAATACGGCTTCACGCCACAGAGGTACTGAGCTCCTCTATGACATGATGGAATATATACGCGCAGAATTGAATAATAAAAAATAATTGTTATGATTTCACTTGACGCGAGGGCCTTTGATGGCGCTTGGTGGCCAGCCATAAGATGCCGATTGGCTGAGAAGATGTCGGCCAACCATCAGACGGCCTGAGTGGACGCTATCTCAAGGACAAACTCGGGCATGCTGGTGGGTAACAAATGACTTCAAAGGGATGTGTACAAGGTTCCATTGGGGGTCTGTATTGTGGAATTTGCTTCTGGACCCTCTGCTTAAAGAGCTAGACGCGACCGGGGACCGGTGTCAGACATTGCTTGATGACGCAGTCTATTGAGGACTGGCTCTTGAAATCCAGGGGTGCCAATGCAGCTCTCGAGCATGTTCGGAAGTGGGGAATCCGTAACAAACTTAAATTCGCGCCTCAGAAGACCAAGGCAATGGTTCTAACAAACAAGCTGAAATACGATTCTCCACAACTAAACATGGGCGGGATAGGCATTGGCATGTCGGATGAGATCAAGGTGCTCGGTGTCACAATTGACAGGAAACTCACATTCAACACACATGTGAAGAATGTGTGGAAACAACAGCTCTATACGCACAGCTGTCGAGAGCTGCTAAGATCAGTTGAGACCTTCAACCTGAGATTATCGGGACTGTGTACACGGCGGTGGTTGAGCCGGTGATACTGTACGCGGCGAGCGCGTGGGCGCCAGCGACTCGTAAGTTGGGAGTCCGAAAACACCTGGATATGGTGCAGAGGGTTTGCCCAAAAATAATAAAAGCGTACAGAACTGTCTCGCTTCACTCGGCTTTAGCACTGGCAGGTCTGCTTCCTCTAGACTTAAGAGTTCAAGAAGCAGCTTCTCTTTGCAGCAAAGAGAGGCAATCTCCGATCAGTGCTGGGGACAAAGTTCTGCAGAACAGCAAGGTAACCGGGTGCCCCATCCAGCAACTTGTATGGACCTACAGTTTGCATGTCTGGTGGATGAGGACAGCTCGAACAAGCCGCTTTTAGAGTCTGCATCTTTACCGACGGAATGAGGAAAAGATTAAGACGCCCTTTCCATTTGGAATAGTGAAGCCGAGATCAAAACTCTGAAGCTTAAACTGTCGGACTACTGCACCGTCTACCAGGCAGAACTACTGGCCATACATAGGGCAACAGAGCAAATTCTCCCGGTAAGCACCGAAGTACTTTTCGAATTTACAGTGACTCGAGATCTGCTCCTCATGATCCGTGTAAACCGACTCAACACCCTCTGTGATCCAAGGCCACAAATATAATAAACATCGTAAACCAACAAAAAGCATTCAACTTTTTGGTTAAGGGTATATGCGGGCTTGGCGGAAACAGGCATGACGAACTTACGGTAATGCTGCTCCTGCGAAGTGTAAACCAGAATACGACAGCTGTCCCATCTCCTTCGTCAAAAAACTAATCAGGAGAGATACCTGGAAAACTGGAACAGGAGGTACGTAGAAGGAGAAACTGGCAGAGTTACCAAAATGTTTATTGGAGTATAATGGCTAAATATAAGGTGTAAGAAGAGTGGATCTATCTCCAATAATGATCCAGACATTGACGGGGCATGGAGGGTTCTCCGAATACTTATGTCGTTTTCGATGTAAGGAGAGCCCATCTTGTGTGCAGACGAATTCAGGAGACGATCCATATACTTGCTGAATGCCCAAGATTTAATAAAGAGGCAAGAATTGGAAAGTAAAACAGAAACTAATGTAGTAATCGAAAATTTAAGTATAATGTTTGGAAATAAGAAAAGCAGGAAATTATTTATTGAATATTGTGAGGGGATCGTAAAAATAGCAATAAAGAGAAATAAAAGCCCGAATTAGAAATTAAATACGAAAATAATAAATTAAAGGTAATAATAAATTAAATGTAATAATAAAATAATGTAATAATAAATTAGATGTAATAATAAAGATGAAGTAATATTTACTAATAGGTTATATCAAAGTTTTGGCAATATTACTAACTATAAGTTGTAAACAAGCCATTCGACCTTTCCTTGTGTGTATATCTCAGTATACACAGAGAGAATACGACGACATAAATAGGATATACAATATAGTAGTATCAGATGAAGAAAGTCTCTGATTATACGTCAGAGGGCTGCATTAAAACAAAAAAAAAAAAAAAAAAAAAAAAAAAAAAAAAAAAAAAAACCTAACCTAACCTAACCTAACCTAACCCAACTGATCTGCCTCCTTTTCGCTCCGAAAATTCTTTTATTGCAACAATAAATTCTTTTATATAGCCATATTGTTTTTTAGATATTTTCTGGCCCTTTTGACAAATTTTAAATTGCTATATAAATAAAAAATTTTGTTACGTAATTTCAATTCAAAATTTATAAATTTAAAATCATCGATTTCTTTGCGTTTTTCTCTTCGATCCGGTCCACCCAGTGCCGAAACAGCCTCCGCGGTGAAACCTGCAAGAAAACAAAAATTAGCGAAAATCAAAAAGATTAGTTCAATAGTTCGAGCCAAAGGTGTAGTAGGCAAGCGTTGAAACAGTGAAATTTCAACTGATCTGCCTCCTTTTCGCTCGAAAAATTCTTTTATTGCAGCAATAAATTCTTTTATATAGCCCATATTGTTTTTTAGATATTTTCTGGCCCTTTTGACAAATTTTAAATTGCTATATAAATAAAAATTTTATTTACGTAATTTCAATTCAAAATTTATAAATTTAAAATCATCGATTTCTTTGCGTTTTTCTCTTCGATCCGGTCACCCAGTGCCGAAACAGCCTCCGCGGTGAAACCTGCAAGAAAACAAAAGGAAATTAGCGAAAATCAAAAAGATTAGTTCAATAGTTCGAGCCAAAGGTGTAGTAGGCAAGCGTTAAAACAGTGAAATTTCAACTGATCTGCCTCCTTTTCGCTCCGAAAATTCTTTTATTGCAACAATAAATTCTTTTATATAGCCCATATTGTTTTAGATATTTTCTGGCCCTTTTGACAAATTTTAAATTGCTATAAATAAAAATTTTATTTACGTAATTTCAATTCAAAATTTATAAATTTAAAATCGCCGATTTCTTTGCGTTTTTCTCTTCGATCCGGTCCACCCAGTGCCGAAACAGCCTCCGCGGTGAAACCTGCAAAAGAAAACTACAAAAATTAGCGAAAATCAAAAAGATTAGTTCAATAGTTCGAGCCAAGGTGTAGTAGGCAAGCGTTAAAACAGTGAAATTTCAACTGATCTGCCTCCTTTTCGCTCCGAAAAATTCTTTTATTGCAGCAATAAATTCTTTTATATAGCCCATATTGTTTTTTAGATATTTTCTGGCCCTTTTGACAAATTTTAAATTGCTATATAAATAAAAAATTTTATTTACGTAATTTCAATTCAAAATTTATAAATTTAAAATCATCGATTTCTTTGCGTTTTTCTCTTCGATCCGGTCCACCCAGTGCCGAAACAGCCTCCGCGGTGAAACCTGCAAGAAAACAAAAGGAAATTAGCGAAAATCAAAAAGATTAGTTCAATAGTTCGAGCCAAAGGTGTAGTAGGCAAGCGTTAAAACAGTGAAATTTCAACTGATCTGCCTCCTTTTCGCTCCGAAAAATTCTTTTATTGCAGCAATAAATTCTTTTATATAGCCCATATTGTTTTTTAGATATTTTCTGGCCCTTTTGACAAATTTTAAATTGCTATATAAATAAAAAATTTTATTTACGTAATTTCAATTCAAAATTTATAAATTTAAAATCGCCGATTTCTTTGCGTTTTTCTCTTCGATCCGGTCCACCCAGTGCCGAAACAGCCTCCGCGGTGAAACCTGCAAGAAAACAAAAGGAAATTGGCGAAAAAATCGACCACCACCGTTTGCGTGCCTTCTGTTACATTCGAAGCGCTTTGCCAGATCAGTTCTGCTTAATAAAAACGACTAGTTATAAATTCTGAATGAGTAAATTGTGAGACATAGCAAGTGTTCTTGCTGGCTTTATTTAATTAGGACAACTCACGTATTAAATTTTTAATTATTATTTTATTTCTTAACATTATACAATATTTTGACATTTTAGTGAAACTTTAATTGTTATAGTCCTTTTGGACGCCTTATTATTTTAAGCTAATTTTATTTAATTAGTTATTTTAATTGAACTAGTTTAAATTCTGAATTGATATATTTGCTGAGACTGTAAGTGTTCTTGCTGGCTTTATTTAATTAGGACAACTCACGTATTAAATTTTTAATTATTTTAATTATTTTTAACAATATTATACAATATTTTGACATTTTAGTGAAACTTTAATTGTTATAGTCCTTTTGGACGCCTTATTATTTTAAGTTAATTGAATTGACAAAGCCCTCGGACTAATATAAAATGTTCAAAGCTCCCCACAAACCAAGTGTGCAGCCGTGACGGAAGACTCTGAAAAGAGTTGAACCATCGGACCCATCAGTAGAAAAAGAAAAGAAATGGGAAAAACTTCTCACGTCAGAAAAAGCGTCAGGGAGCTCGAGACACGTCTCGGCTTTTCTTCTTAGATTCGGACGACCACCCAACCCAAAAAGCAAAAAGAGCAAAGTCCCTCTGGTGGCTGAAATTGACAAAAAACCGGGAAACCGAAATAACAATACCAAAACCGAGCGCAAAGGCAAAACCACTTGGTAAAGATAAAGCTCTTACTTAACAGCTCTCGGAATCTCAAGACAGAGATAAAAGAAAAATTATAGACTGCTGGTGCAATATGACTAAGGAAGTGGAAGGAGGCAAGGAGCTAAATACAGAGAAAGAAACAAGGAAAACAGAAAACACACTTGAGTTAGAACGAAACATATACAAAGAAAATCGAAGAACATAGCAAACTTCTTATTGAATGCAAAGTAGAAACAAATATTAAAGATCAAGACAAAAATCACAGGAAGAAATGCTCACTTATGCAAGTGTGGCAGCAAATCGAAGTCGAGCAACCTCAGGAACCGAGTGCCTCTAACATAAAAAGAGGTAGTTTCATAAATTTGCATTCCATTATTGTAAAATCGGATAACGAAAAAAGACACGAGTGGAGAAGTGATTGAAAAAAATTAGAGCGGCATTGGACATAGAAACAAACTGGATTAAAAGTAGATAAGAGTACGAAAAACGCAAAAGATCAGAAGAATTGATAGTGGCTTGCCCAACGGAACAAAGAGGGTTAGGAAGGTAGCGGACAAACTCAAAATTAATAGTCACGTGGGCTCCTACTCAATCGAGGAGACGAAAATAAGGATCGCTAGTAATTGTGAGGGACGTGGCCCGCTGAAATTAACACCGATGAGGATATTTTCGCAGCAATCAGAAACCAGAATAAACACTTATTGGATGGTCTGAAAAAGAAGAATTGAGATTAACGTGCGTTTTTCCAGAAAGAGGAACTAGAAACCCACACACAAATCATGTGTGGTTCTGCAAGTTTCTCCGCCTATGTGGCGGCGACTAGTTGATTTTGGTCGACTACACATAGACCTGCAACGGGTGGTGGTGGCTGATCACTCACCGCTAGTGCAGTGCTCTAAGTGTTGCTTGTATGGGCATGGCAAAGGAACACTGCAAAGAGACAGTGGATGTATGCTCACACTGTGGAGAGTCAACACACTTAAATCCACATGGCATTATAGCTGGGAACTTTGCCCTCTTGCAGTAACTGTAAAAGCGAAATTGGATCGGTCAAGCCACAATGCAGCGACAACGAATGCCCTGTGCGTCGAAATGGGATGCGTGGCCAGAGCAACTGTATGGCGTATTGTTAAAATTGAGACGGGGATTTGGCGGACAAAATGGAAAACTATTCTAGTGGTTCAAGCTAATTTGCAGAGGAAGGAGCTTGCAACCAATGAACTTATGTTGAGCGAGCAATAAAGGGAACGAGCCTAGCACTCATTAAGAACCATATGTGGGGGGTGGGATATGAGAGGACTACAAAGGAACTCGCGTATTTCAGTGTTCCCAAAAAGGAAGGAGTGATGAGGCAGCTATTGCTGTCTTCGACAATATCAGCGTCTCAATATCCACCACTCTTACCACACAAAAAAACATTACGGTGCTAAAATTGGAATAGGTGATATAGCGAAAATAGGATTTATGTCAATATATCCTGGAACCGAACACGCATAGGCAAATATTTAGATAAAATTAAAAAATATTGTCAATAAATTGGAAAAACTAAGGAGGTGATGTAAATGCCTGGAGCCCATGGTGGGGGTAGTGTAAAGAGGATGAACGTGGAGAGAAATACTTGTAAGTGTTCTTGATAGACTGGGCCTCCATTCAAACGTTCGGAGATGTGCCGACCTTCGATACGGTGAGGGAGGAAAGATATCACTTAACCATGTGAATATCACAGCCTGCTCGAAAATTCTTCTAGGATTAGTGGATGACTGGGAGGTAGACGAAAAAGCATAATGACAAGTTCCGACCACAACACAATTAAATTCAAAATTAAACAAACAAAAGCCAGGCGTAGAAATAGAACGAGCTACTGAATTTACAACGGTCAAAAAGCTAACTGGAGCCAGTTTCGCGTGAGAAACTGGAACAGTTACTAAAGAAGGTATATAAGTAGTACACAGATACAAAAATTGCTAACAAAGAACTATTAGAGAAAGAAGTCAAAAAATATGTAAACATTATTCAAGAAACATGTGACATATGATCCCAAAGAAAAAGAAAGAAATAAAATAGTCTTGCAGCAGTGCCGGAATATGAAGATCTTGCCATGCTAAAGAAGAGTTACATAACAAAAGCGCCGCATTAGATGTGCGGCCCTGTCCGAAGAGCATCCGTGATCGACGAGTACCTGCAAGCAAAAGAAATTGTAAGTAAAGCAAGGCCAGGTGAAAGAGCTGGAAAGGAATTCCTGTGCTTGAGCGGGACCCAAGAAGGGTTGTGGGATGGAATATATCCAGGTGGTGGCAGAACAACAAGAGGCGAAGACTTGCCTCTTTATCGAAAATGGAAAAACGCACTCGATAACGCTGAATCGGCAAGAAGTGTTGGCCAGGCGTTTTATCGAGGATGCGGTTGAGAAGCTGATAACATGAACGCATCAGCGCATAAGAGCATTAGCCGAGCAGGTGAATGCAGGATTGCCAAAATAATTTTGCGATCCTCCATTTACTCTTGTGAAACTAAGATACACGCAATGAACAGCTTCAACCCAAAAGCACCTGGTGGAGACGGTCTTACGGCTGATATCTGCGAGAACTATATCTCAAACCAAGTACGCGAATTTGAAGTAAATAAATGCCTGGAGCTTGGACACTTTTTCCCATCGTGTGGAAGGAGGCAGTGGTACTGGTTCTGCAGCCTGGGAAAGACTACACATCCTAAGTCTTACAGACCAATTGGGCTGCTACCTGTATTGGGAAAAATCTTGGAGAAAGATGGTCATAAGGAGGATCAGACATCATCAACCTGGGAGTAGTACTCATAATACGGCTTCACCACAAAAAGGAGTACCGAGACTCCTCTATGACTTGATGAAATATATGCAGTCACAGTTGAATAATAAAAAGATAGTACGGTGATGTCTGAACATGGGGGAGCCTTCGATAATGCCCTGTTGGCCGGCTATAAGATGCCACGTTGGCTGAGGAAAATGCCCCCATAAACATCAGAAAACTTATGGACAGCAGCTATCTCCAGGATAATTTTAAACAAAGCCTATACACACAGGAGGTGATGTAAATGCCTGACCATGGTGGGTAGTGTGTAAAGAGGATGAACGTGGAGAAATGCTAGCAAGTGTTCTTGATGAACTGGGCCTCCACATTCTAAACGTTGAGATGTGCCGACCTTCGATACGGTGAGGGGAGGGAAAAGATATCATAGCCATGTAGATATCACAGCCTGCTCCGAAAATCTTCTAGGATTAGTGGATGACTGGGAGGCAGGACGAAAGCATGAAGTTCCGACCACAACACACCAATTCAAAATTAAACAAACAAAATATTAGGCGTAGAAATAGAACGAGCTACTAGAATTTACAACGGTCAAAGCTAACTGAGCTAGTTTCTCAGAGAAACTGGAACAGTTGTTACTAAAGGAAAATTATATAAGTAGTAATACAGATACAAAAAAATTGCCAACAAAGAACTATTAGAGAAAGAAGTCAAAAATATGTAAACATTATTCAAGAAACATGTAGACATACAATCCCAAAAAAGAAAAAGAAAAATAAAATAGTCTTACCTGGTGTGGAATGAAGATTCTTGCCATGCTAAAGAAAGAGGTTGTAAACTAAAAGCGCTGTATTAGATGTGCAGCCCTGTCCGAAGAGCATCCGTAGTCGACGAGTACCTGCAAGCAAAGAAAATTGTGAAAGTAAAGCAAAAGGCCCAGGTGGAAGAGCTGGAAAGAATTCTGTGGCAGGCAGGACAGAGAAGGGTTGTGGGATGCCGGAATATATCGGGTAATTGGTAGAACAACAAAGAGGCACGAAGACCTGCCCTTATCGAAAATGGAAAACACTGATAACGCTGAATCGGCAAGAATGTTGGCCGAGACGTTTTATCCGAGGGATGCGGTTGAAGTTTTCGATAACGCTGAACATCAGCGCAGGCGAGCATTAGCTGAGTGGGTGAATGCAGGATTGCAAAATAATTTTTGCGATCTCCATTTACTCTTTGCAGAGCTAAGATACGCAATGAACAGCTTCAACCCAAAAGGCGCCTGGTGGAGACGGTCTTACGGCTGATATCTGCCGAGAGGCTATATCTCAAACCCAGAAATTTACTTGAATTAGTAAATAAATGCCTGGAGCTTGACACCTCCCATCGTGTGAAGGAGGCAGTGTACTGGTTCTGCGAAAACCTGGGAAAGAAGACTACACGCATCCTAAGTCTTACAGTAGACAATTGGCTTGCTACCTGTATTGGGAAAATCCTGGAGAAGATGGTCATAAGGAGGATCAGACATCACATCCAACCTGGGAGTAGTACTCGCCAATACGGTCACACCACAAAGGAGTACTGAGGACTCTATGACTTGATGAAATATATACAGTCACAGTTGAATAATAAAAAGATAATTACATTGATATCACAGACAGAGGGAGCTTGATAAATGCCTGCGGCCGGCTATAAGATGCCGATTGGTTGAGGAAAATGCCCCATAAACATCAGAAGGCGCAGGACAGCCATTCCAGGGATAGACAGGTGGGGAATGCCGATATGCAGGCGCGGGAAAAATCCAGCCCACACGTGAAGGGATGCGTACAGGGTTCCATCGGAGGACCAGTCTTCTGAACTTGCTCCTCAGACCCTCTGCTCAAGGAGTCGACAAAGAGACGACCAATGCCAGGCCTTTGCGGATGATATCGTCTTGCTGTTTACGGTGACACTTTGAGATCGAGAGGCGTGCGAACGCTGCTCTCGAACATGTGCGACAGTGGGGGAATCTGCAACAAGTTTAATTTCGCACCACAAAAACTAAAGCGATGGTGCTGACAAATAAATTAAAATATGACCCCCTACCGTCTGTGCACATGGGCGGAGTAGACGTTTGCATGTCAGAAGAGATCAAGGTGCTCGGTCTCACGATGGGACAGAAAGCTCACCTTTAATACCCACGGAGAAATGTGTGTAAGAAGGCCGCTGCCCTGGTATCTACAATTATCACGGGCTGCAAAGATTAGCTGGGGCCTTCAATTCCTGAAGTAACGAAGACGATATACGGCAGTCGGTTTGTAATCCTGTACGCAGCGAGTGTGGTCACCAGCAGCAAATAAGTTGGGAATCGTAGCTACTGAACACCATCCAAAGAGGATCTGCCCAAAATAATAAAAGTACACCGAACGGTCTCATTACACTCGGCCTAGTACTGGCTGGATTCCTTTCCCTTGATCTGAGGATCCAAGAAACAGCTCGATTTATAAAGCAAAAAAGGGGGAACTCCAGTCGGTGTTGGGAGACCGCGAGGTAGAGCTAAAAGCGAGGTTACAGAATGCCCCACCCCGCAACATATATGGACTTGCAGTTCGTGTGCCTGGTGAACGACGACGGAAATGAGGCTCACAACCAGGGCCTCCGAATTTTCACCGATGGGAGCAAAACAGGAAGGTCGGGCACTTTCAATCTGGGATGGTGCTGCTGAGATCCAAACTCATATAAGCTCAAACTATCGGATCACTGTTCCGTTCATCAGGCTGAATTGCTGGCCATATAGGCAACCGAGCGAATTTTCAAGTAGCAGAACAACATTTGGGGTGTACAGTGACCTGGAGATCAGCCCTTGAGACCATTGTCGACCGTTACTCCCAACACCCACTCGCAGTAAAGACCCGCAAAATATCAAGGGCAAGTATTTTGACCAACAAAAAGTATCCAACTTTGGATAAAGGCCCACGCGGGACTTGCTGGGAACGAGCGGGCTGGACGAGCTGGCCAACATGCTGCTCTATGTATGAAAAGCAAAACCGGATTACGATAGGGTGTCCGGTTTCTTTTGTTAAAAGGTTTGTCCGAAGGAAACCCTGATCAAATGGGAATACAAGATGCAGAGGTGAAACAGGCCAAATCACGAAAAATGTTTCTTCCGGACGCATAAGTGCGTACAAAGTTGTCAGAGAGACAGTGCTGTCTCCTCAGCGGTTCGCTGATGAGACTGGGCATGGCGGGTTCTCCGATTATCTGTATCGCTTCCGATGCAAAGAAAAACCTCGTGTATGCGATCCAGAACAAAGAGACAGTGCCACATATACTTTGAATGCCCTAGGTTCGATAGACAAAGACTCGAATTAAAGACGACGCTCAACACCAGTTTAGAAGCTGAAACTTTCAATGCTACTAGTCAATAAAAAAACAAGAGGAAAATTTTAAAACAAGACCTTGTTAAATGTGTAGGATAGTAGAAATAAAATGAATAAATAATACAATACAAATATTACAATACGCGCCTGAATGATATTAGATTTTACTCCGTGTCCAATTTAATAAATATTATCCCTATTAAATAGATATATAAAAGTGATTTATATTAATGTAATTATTGTTAATTGTGGCTTTTATTTAAGTACTTTAATTTAATTCAGCAAAAATTGCGAAAGCAAGTAGGACTGACGAGGCTTTCTTCCTTGTGCGTATAATTTGCATACGCAGAGTATCGCGTCGAAATATATTACACTTTTTAAGATTTTAATTATATTTACGATAAAATGACTCTGAATACATACGCCGAGGGCTGCTAGAAAAAAAAAAAACCTAACCCAACCTAACTTAACCCAACCTAACCTAACCCAACCCAACCTAACCCAACCTAACTTCCAACCTAACCCAATCCCAACCTAACCTAACCCAACCTAACCTAACCCAACCCAACCTAACCTAACCTAACCTAACCCAACCCAACCTAACCCAACCTAACCTAACCTAACCCAACCTAACCCAACCTAACCCAACTCAATCCCAACCTAACCTAACCTAACCTAACCTAACCCAACCTAACCTAACCTAACTCCAACTCTAACCACCGTACTGCGCAGATAATTTGGGCAGCGTAAACGTCGGCTGCGTTCCTCAAAACACAAGGCTGTAAAATTGACAATATTTGTGAAAAAGTGATGTGGTGATGTGTGTTGCGTTCATTAAACCTGGATTTATGTGGGACAACCTTATCCCTGAAGCGATTTAAAGAACTGAAACCCTAGACTTTGATGGTGAAAACAATACGAAGGTCAGTGTTTGCTTAAATGACTTCAGTTATCTAGATAGGTGTCGTTATCTATTCAATTGCGGGTACCGTTAAAATATTCAAAATCTGACGAAGTTATTAGTATTAAATTAGTGTACATACTCAAAACCGCATGGTTCAATGAAATTGAGACCACGCGGTTAGCACGTGTTTAACACCTGTTGCTGACGGCGTCAACGGGCCTGACGAAGACTCCCTGAAGACAACTGTTAGGGAGCTCCGCCACGCCCTGACTGAGACTTCCAGCGACTTGGTCCAGGTGTCTCCCGGAGAGCACTCTAAACCACATCCAAAATTACTGAGTTTGGGACCAAATGAGTCAGGATCTTGAGCCCTCCCAAAGCTTCATAACTCTAAATCCCCCATCCCCTTGACCACCTAACCCCCACTTGTCAGTTCCCAAATACCTTCTTTAAAGTAACGCCCACGAAACTCTCCCCCGCCCTCGTGCTCGAGTTGCCTCACCCCGCGAGATATATCTCGGTAGCGGCTTCACATAGTGTGACGGCTCATTTTAATCAGCAATTTAAGACCTTTTAATTGGCTCCGAAGGATTTGTCAATTTGTTAAAAACAAAAAAAAAAAAAAAAAAAAAAAAAAAAAAAAAGAGAAATTTTGTATATTATTATAGTTTAACCGTTTAACTCTGTACTTAATTTTTCTCTCTTTAATTAATTTTAGTCTGTACTCAGCGTCTCTACATAGAGCCATAAAGTTATCTTATATTTAAGGGTCATTGTAAAGATTTTATAAAGTGCTTTCTAAAGAATCCAAACACGACCCTATTGCACCATCTAAAACGTTAGTTATAAGACTTTATTTTTGTTTTACGCCATATCGGGACGCCATATTGGAAAATTTTAATCGCTTATAACTTCCGAACGGAAAGTCGTAGAGACACGCGGTTTTCAACATACCACGGTGCACGCTAAAGCCTGTCATCTTATACAAAGCTGTAAAACTTTACGCACAATCCGTGCATACCCTCTAATTGGCAAAAGTTAATGCAAAATGGCTTCTAAAGCAAAGATGGACAACTCTGTAGGAACAGCAAGGCCAAAATAACCGTGACTACTGCCGGGGTGATGTCTACTGGCACGACACGGAAACGAATTCTCTCTACCAACCCTCTGAGGAAATGCCCTGACTCACCCCCAAAAACGCGCGCACCTGAAACATACCCTCTCAACCCAGTTCCTCGACTCCAGGAACCTCGCTCGCGAGCATGACTGCCAAAGCCAACCGGCTTTATCAAGAGGCTAAGACCCAAATGGAGCAGTCAGGAAATATTAAAACATTTATTAAGGAACGAAAGTAAGTAATATTGTGGGATGTATGAGATTATCCTCCGACTAAGCGAATCAAGACAAACGCTGCAAGTACAACTAGAAAAGTCCCGAGCAGAAAATGCTGCAACACTTTTAAAACGGAAAGAGAACACGGAGCAGATGTCCAAAGCTCAGAACCTATGCTCATCACAATCAAACCTAGTGTCTCCACCTACCGAGCTAATGAAAATCTTATGAGTAAATTGAAGAGCACGTAAAACTGTAGAGGAAATATCACACACAAACTCTACCGAACACCTAAAACAAACCCTCAAAATAATATGGGATACTCATATGCTGAAGCGGCAGCAACTTCCAAAAAACCTAAACAGGTCCACTGGTGGTGGTATCGTCGAGCGAGGGAAAGACACCAGCGGAGAGGTTATAGATAAAATTAGATCTGTAATTGATGCTAAAAATGAAGGCATACAAATCGAGAAATTGAGAAAGGCAAGGGACCAGAAAGTTATTCTAGGATGTAACACAAAAGAAGAACTTGCAAAAGTTACTAATAAAATTAAGAATTTGGGGAAGTCTGCATGTCGAAGAGGTTAAGAATAAAGACCCGCTCATCATTCTAAAAGACGTTTTGTCTTACAACTCAGATGAAGATGTAGTGATGGCACTGAAAAATCAAAATCGTCACCTACTTGGTGACATAAAACTGAAGAACTGAGACTCGCCGTGAAATATCGACAGAAAGACAAGGAACTCACGCAAACCAGCGACGTCGTGCAGGTTTCCCCTTTGGTATGGCAGAGACTAACAGTAGCCGAAAGAGTTCATATCGACCTGCAGCGTATTCGAGTTTCAGACCAGTCACCATTGTCTGGAAAGTTCACGGTGTCTTGGTATACACGGACGTAAATCGGGAAAAGGAAACCGTCGATCTTTTTGCAGTCACTGCGGTGGTCCGCATCTGAGAGAGAGCAGAAATGCGCGACTGGATAGCAGGGAATGAGCCGTCCTGCCGGAACTGTCTCCATGCCAAATTAGATAGGAAAGAACATAATGCCTTTGATTCTGATTGTCCTATCAAGAAGATGGGAGACAATAGCACGCTCAACAGTAGCGTATTGCTAAAGGTGACAAGGAGACAGGAAGCTCTTCAATAGATTCAGGGCCCCAGACCCTCCAGACCTATAAAACCATACAGGCAAACCTACAAAAGAAAAGTTGGCAACACAAGAGCTCATGATAGAAGGCCTAAAAAACAGGATAGTATTCGCTCATACAAGAGCCGCATGTAGGTGCTCTCGGTGAAGTTAAACAATAGCAATGGCACTGGGTGGTCCAATGTAGTCAAAATAGGACAAAGCCAAACAAGGCGGCTATAGTAGTATTTGACGAGAATGTGGAGATTACGGAAACCCCACATTGACTACTGAAAATATAGCAGTAGCTATACTTAAAACGAATCAATGGACCGTTGGAGTTATATCCATATCTAGAGGACTATCTACCAATAGAGCTGTACTTGAGCACCATTAAAAATATAATGGGAACCATAGGAACCAAGAAAGTATTGCTGGGAGGGGATGGGAATGCGTGGAGTACATGGTGGGAAGTGTGACAGAGGATCATAGAGGAGAGGCTCTTGCAGGAACCTTGGAAGAACTTGAACTGCAGATCCTCAATATTGGTAACGAACCTACATTTGACACGATAAGAGGAGGAAAGAGCTACAAGAGTCATGTCGATATTACGGCCTGCTGGGGATTTATTCGGATCCGTGACTGACTGGAGAGTAGACAAAATCTTATAAGCTCGGACCACAATGCGATCACTTAATATAAATTTAGAAAGACCAACCTGAAGATAGAAGAAAAGCGACAACTAGAATTTATGATACAAAAAGGCTAATTGGTCAGCTTTTGGAGAAGAAGTAGCAAGGCAAATGAAGACCAGAAACTTAAATAAAATAGTAATAGATGACATACAAAGTAAGTTGACTTTAGAAACGACTGTTGGGGAATACATACACAGTATAAAAGAGACATGTTTAAAAACCATCCCCCTTATTAAAAATAAAAAGATAGCTAAAATACCATGGTGGAGTAAAGAGTTAGAGACATTAAAAAGAAAAATGAACACAAAAAAAAGAAGGATACAATGTGCTGCTACAAGTCGAAGAGAGTATGTAGTAAGAGATTACTGGTACAAGAACAAGTATGAGGAAGAAGTGATGAAGGCCCAGACAGAAAGCTGGAAAACTTTCTGCACAAAACAAGACCGAGAGAGCATGTGGGACAGCATATACAGGGTAATAGCTAAGACAACTAGAGGCAGGAAGACCAGCCGCTTGTAAAAATGGTGTAGCATTGACCCCGATGAATCTGCGAAGTGGCTTACTGAAACTTTTTTTCCAGATGATCGTAAAGAAGATGACAATGCAGATCATCAGCAAATTAGAATGGCACACCACTTTAAATCAATATCCAGTGATAATAGAGACCCCACCTTACAAAAAGCGAACTCATGTGCTAAAACAGCTCAACCCCTGGTAAGGCCCTGAACAGATGGCTTTACGGCGGATATATGTTCGCTGTACGTCAGGATCCGGAAGTTTTTCCTGAGCATAGCTAATAAATGTCTGGACCTGTCGCATTCTTCGCACCTTGGAAAGAGGCTAGCATAATAATACTGAGGAAACAAGGTAAAGATGATTACATTCGTCCCAAAATCCTATAGACCGACAGGATTATTGCTGCTCGGGAAAAAATTTTAGAGAAAAATGCTTATAAGAAGAATCAGGTGGCATCTTCTTCCCAATCAAATCCCAGGCACAGGGCTTCTGTACCCCCAGCGTAGCACTGAGATGCCCTGTATGACCTACTTCAATTTATAAATCAAAACCTGAAAAAACAAACTATAACAAATATAGTAGTATCCTCAGACATTGAAGGCGTATTCGACAGCGCTTTGGTGGCCTGCCATTAGATGCCGTCAACTTGTAGAGAAACGCTGTCCACAGAACCTAAGGAACCTCAATATTGAGAGCTACTTTGAGGATCAGAAGGTTCGTGCATGTTAAGTGCGAACCTGAATATACGAAAAAATGACAAAAGGATGTATTCAGGGTTCCATTGGGGCCCACATTTTGGAATTTATTATTGATCCTGTTGGATGGTTTAGTTGAACGAGGAGTTTACTGTCATATTCGCCGATGATGTCGTTCTGTTATTCTCTGGGAAACCACCGCATCGATAGAACAAGAAGCCAACGACACTTGCTTGCGTGGAATGACTGGGGAGTTACAACTTAGTTTGCAGCTCATAAGACCAATGGATGGTAACTCAAGGAAACTTAATGAGACCTCCCCAATATACACATGGGTGATGTTAACATAAGGTTGGTGTAGATATAAAGTTACCGGCCTAACAATCGATCATCATAGAGGCAGGCTGAGTTTCCAGAAACACGCCGCAATACGTAACTGAACGAAGCACAATGATTAATCGCTACGCTTGACAATCGGCCTATGAATTTAAAAATGTAAGGTAAGGATTGTAGATTTCATTGACAATCGGCCTATGAATTTAAAAATGTAAGGTAAGGATTGTAGATTTCATTAGGGGCAAATATTTGTGCAATAAAAATAAATGTTTCTAATCGATTCTTTGGTATTTACAGGTATGTATCAATATTTATCTACAATATTATCAATATTTATTTACTTCTCCGGCTAT
>JAGSMR010000433.1:0-30048 GCA_029286605.1 Sericinus montela
AAATGTAAGGTAAGGATTGTAGATTTCATTAGGGGCAAATATTTGTGCAATAAAAATAAATGTTTCTAATCGATTCTTTGGTATTTACAGGTATGTATCAATATTTATCTACAATATTATCAATATTTATTTACTTCTCCGGAAAGTGGGTCAAGAGGTCTTCATTGTCTTGACTTCTGCCTACGCCAGAGTGGGAAAATTGCGTAAAGGTATAAACCCTATGAGACCAATTAAGGAAGTCTAGGTTCAAATAAACGTTCTTCGAACTTTCAAATAAAAGTAATTCGGAGATATAGTTAATTAACATTACAGATTCATGAGATTAATGTCCGAAAAACCTCTTCGTTCCTCTGGAATTTGTTAAGTACATGGCAATGAAAAGGTCTCATAAATTATGCATAATTTCATTAAGTCCTGCAGTTGATTCGACTCGAGAAGATTACTTAATATCCGAATAGATTTTTGTTGATTTCGATTTTATTCTGAGAGATTATTTTAAGTACATCTTGTCGTAAATATTTAATAACTCCTATTAATTTACACTGAAGGAAGGAGATGTACTAAAGAGTGAATAACGTGAGTGAAAACCGATGTTTAGAGAACAAATCGGTGTAACCCGATCCAGTTCAAAGTTCTGAATAAAGCAGACAAGAATCCTCTTAACTGATTTACAAGGAACAGAAACTGATGAGTAGAAGAAAGGAGCAGATATGAATATGAGCATTTGATAATTGATCTATGTAAATATATATGTAAGTATACTGTACCTTAAGCTTGGACATTAAGACAGAGATAGTCTCACCACCTGTCACGTTGTTGTCTCCGGTGGCAGGTGGGTTGAAAGGACTTTAAATTCACCGCACCAGTGTTGGGAGTACGGCTATTTTTAATTATTATATTTAATAAGATATTTTTTTATGACACAAGCCGGTAATTTTCTTTACCTTTAAATTTTATCTGTTGTAAATGTTGCGGCAAAAATCTTGCGATTACTATAAAGAATATGTCCCCAGCTGCGGCGAGTTCAAAGGATTCGAACCTTTTTTTAAAAATGCGATCACATTTTTTTTCTATAGAACCTCTTTTACAACAAAGTAGCGGTACTATCTTTACGATACAAAGTTACAATGACTTTATTTCTATACAAATTTCTTTCGCATCCTTGACCGTCATAGAAATAAATGTGTTACTTAATGTTGGTAGAAATTTTCAATGCCTTTAAACAGTAAGTTTGGAGTAACTTTCGAGTCAAGATAGCCGAGTGGCTGAGTGATCGAATTTCAATCAAGAGACCCGAGTTTGATACCAGTTGACTAGCTCGTACCGAAGGTTTTACAAATGATTATAACCTTGGCTTGGAAGACGGCGAGAGGTTCGCTATCTATAACCTGTCTCGGCATCACCCAAAGCAAAAGGCCTATACACTTTCACTTTGTGAAGTTTAAATAAATAAATGTCTAGGTAGAGCATCTCTGTATCTGTCCGGGGAAATAGTGACCAAGTTTTTGTATAAGTGTTGGTGAGTTATCTCATTCTCGCTTTTCGCGTCGGTTATTCGTATGTTATTATGCATGTGTCTACTCAAGTACTAACAATGTCGTGAAGATATACATATTTACCGTACAGTTACATAACTATTTCTATTCAATAAAAATATTTAAATGGTATACTCTGTTAAAATTAGGAATAAAGGCAACATGTACAATGTTTTGTTTTTACGTCAGTATCATTAAATATAATTTACATATCTTAGACATGCTTTCTTGTAAAAGTGAAACAAAATTGTAAGTAAAAGGTTTTTCATTTTTCGAGCCCGTTTACGAAACCGTTTAATGGTTGTGTTGGAGGAAAGCGTGATGGGTATGTATTGGGTACGTTTGGGGACGAGAAAATGAATGAAAATGTTCTCCATTTGAAACCTGCTTGAAGTATGCTTGGAATGGAATCTGTGCGTAAGCCAACACAATGTTTGACCACAAAAGATCCATTTGTATACAAGACATGGTGAGTCTAGAAGGATGATTGATTTTGTAATTGTGGATTAAAGACTGAGGAAGAAAGTGCCCATTATGTAATCTCGCTGTGATGAATTGCGCATTTTTATCAAAAGTGCCGAAGACTTGCAATTTGGCAGGAATTAAATTATTGGGTATTGAAACCCAACAAGTCCCATATAAAAAATCTATGTCACTAAAATACTATGAAATCAAGGGTTTAGTAGACAGGTATAGTGACGTCACAGGTATTTGTGGAGCAGAAAAAATAAGAAAGCAGTTTAAATATTTCATAAAGTTTCCAATAATAATTTCCAATAGCACGAATAAATAAATGCACACAAATTTTCGGCTCACATTGCCTCTTTCTCTGCGGGTGCGCCAGCAATATGCACTGCAATCGATATAAATATATTCGAGGCTCTGCCAGATTCTTTCAATTTCTCTTCACCGGTACATGGCTTCTACGTTTGATAAAATGTAATACTATGTGTAGACGATCTGATAGCCTGGTTCGCAGTGACCCATATATATTTTTGTACTCAACTCATGGATGTTTAAATGTATACATTAATATTAATCTATAAATGTGTGTCTATGGTACCGTTAATGTAATGTTTGTAATGTATGTAACGTATGTACTTTAATATATATATTGTACCATAAGCTTGTACACAAAGACGGCGATAGGCTTACAATATGTCACGTTGTCCCAAATGCCGTGTGGTAACGACATAAGAATATTGCCACTCCCTTTCTTTCCATGGATGTCGTAAGAGGCGACGAAGGGAAATAGCCTTGAATATCGTTATGGCTACCGAAAGAGGGCGGGATAACTCTCTCTAAAAATATCAAACCACCACCACCAATTATCAGACTAAAGATAGGCAGCAGCGTCTGTGGTGCGAGTGGTCTGGTACTGCTATCGCCAATCCGCTTGCCAAGCATAGCGATTATATATCCTCCCTGGCGATTAGAGGCCTATGTTCTGCAGTGGTCTTTAACAGGCCGATATGAATGTGCATGTATGTATATATATGTATATGTATGTATGTGTGTATGTATGTATGTATGTATGTATGTATGTATGTATGTATGTATGTATGTATGTATGTATGTATGTATGTATGTATGTATGTATGTATGTATGTATGTATGTATGTATGTATGTATGTATGTATGAATGTATGTATGTATGTATGAATGTATGTATGTCCTAAATAAGCTTTGGTGAAAAGCCGATCAAGTAACGGTAAATTGCGTTAAAATAAAGAAGCAGGATGAAGTATATTAACACGGTTTAGTTTAAACGATATATTTATTTTTATTTATCTTCACGCACAATCCCTGACGGGGTAGCCAGAGAGAACAGATCGCCAAGTGTCACGATCCCTACATACTTCTTTCGCTTCTTTCAGATTCATCATCTTCTTCATACATGCACGTCTAGGTATCCGAGTACTCTTGACCCTCCTCTCTTCGAGCAATTTGCTCACATGGTCTTCGAAAGTTAATCTCGGTCTACCTCCTACGAAGCACCTTTTAATATTAACTTTCGCGCTATATATTTTCTTCACCATTCGGTCTTCACTCATTCGCTCAACGTGCCCAAACCATCGAAGCACGCCCTTATCCATTTTTGAGACAAGGTCATCTTTCAAACCTGCCATATTGCGAATCTCTTCGTTTCGCTTTCGGTCGGCCATGGTAAGGCCGCACATTTTACGAAGAGACCGCATTTCCACCGCATTCAAACTGCTTTTATGCTTCTTCTGGCATACCCAGGTTTCGCTGCCATATAACAAAGTCGGTACCAACACTGCGTTATGTATTGCAAGGCGTGCAATTTTCACAACGCCTTGCCTTTTGATTAACGCAGTCAGGGCATCATTGACTTTGATCCCGGCAGCGACACGCCTGTCCACATCTAAATCACATCTTCCATCCCGGCTAAACGCACTCCCCAAGTATACAATTTCATTCACCTGTTCTAGACATTCCTGATTTACCCAAATTTCGCACTTCGTTCTTTCTTCGTCCCTTTCAAATACCAGAACCTTAGTTTTATTAGCATTCAAACGGAGACCATTAATTTCACATTCTTCTTTCATACACGTGACTAATGCCTGCAGTTCTGCCTCTGATGGTGCTATAAGCACTGCATCATCAGCATAAAGCAGACAATTTACTTTTATGTCACCCAATTTCACACCCAAACAGCTATCTTTCAGCTTCTGTAAACAGCTGTCGAGATACAGTATGAATGGCCAGGAAGACATGACACAACCCTGTTTTACGCCCGTTTGGACGCTAAACATGGGTGACAGGTCAAACCCTACCCGCACACAGGCTTTACAGTCACAGTAAAGTGACTGCACAACCCTTAGCAATCGACCATCCACCATACCCCGGCAACAGTTCCCACATTTTCTTCCTTACAACCTTATCAAATGCTTTCTCAAGATCCACAAAAGCACAGAAAATCTTCTGGTTAGCAGCCAGAAGCTTCTCCGTGATCTTGCGGAGAGAAAACATTTGATCCGTGCATCCTCTTCCAGGTCTAAATCCGCATTGTGCCTCCCATAGAAATCTTTCCGATTTGTCTTGCATCCTACGTGTCAAACCTTCGAGTAAACTTTACTTGCTAAACTGGTCAAGCTGATCGCCCGATAGCACCCGCAGTCATAATGTGAACCTTTACCTTTATATAAAGGCACAATAACCGCGGATCGCCAATCATCCGAAACAGCCCCGTTCGTCAGCACAAATTGCACAGCAGATGAAAGCTGTCCCAGACGCGTGACCCACCATACTTGACCATTTCAGCAGTAACTCTGTCTAGTCCCGCAGCCTTACCACATTTCAAACTTCTAATCGCACATTCAATCTCTTTTCATACTGATGACCTCAGGTTCATCGAGGTCCGAGTCTGGCGTACCAGTCACGGCGTCACCCCCGGATCACTCACTAAGATCATCACACGCATACATCTCTCTATAAAATTGCCCAACGCTGCATGACGTCCGATTTTTCTGAGAGGACGTCATTGGTTCCCGAAAGCACTTTATTCATTCTTAAGGCTGTCGCACCACTCCGGGTCCTTCCAACCTCTTTCCAGAAGAGTTTGGAGTTCTCCTTGAAGTTGTGCGACAACCTTCGTCCGCTTCCATTCTACTCCTTTCACGCACTTCCTCAATCAATGCCTTCGTGTGAACTTTCTGGAGCTTATATCTTTCTTTCCTCTTCTCTCTCATATCCTTATCATTACTAGAGGCCAAGTAGTCTAACCATGCTTTCTTCTTCTTATTTACAGCTCCTTTCACTTCGTCATTTCACCATGCATAACCTTTTACTACTACCTCTTTTTCACATTTCCACTCACGTCTTCCGCTGCACTAACCATTCCATCTCTAAGGCTCTGCCATATTTCTTCCACACATTCTTCCTAACACCAATGCTGTCCAGCTGGCTACCCTTGCTTGATATTTATTCCTAGTGTCCGCTTCCTGAAGCTTCCAGCTTCGGATGCTACCGACCGACTGTGGTTCTGGTATCGCCGTCCGGTGGCGCCAACCCGCGAACAGACCCCTAAATCTAGTAATCACTAGGTAGTGATCCGTTCCCAGGTCAGCACCTCGAACACCCGCGTATCCATCACCTGTTTTCGCAGTCGGTCATCCACCAGGAATAAATCGATCATACTTCTCTCATTCTCTCTTGTTCTAGTATACATATGGATTTTCTTGTGACTAAACATAGTGTTTGTCACAAGAAGACCCTTTCCTTGCATACAGCCAGTATAAGCTTGCCAGCATCGTTAACCCTTTTATCGCCAAACATTCCAAGCACCGACTCGTTCCCTGGCCGAGCGGTACCAACCCATCCATTCAAATCACCACATACAACAATTCTTTCGTTTCCTCTAACCAAGTCTAGAACTTCTCTTACATTCTCCCAAACTCCTCCAGCTCAGCTCTGACGACGAAGCCACCGGCGCATAAACAGCCAAAAGGAATAACTTTATCAGTCCCAATTTAAAGCGAACCCAGAGAAGTCTCGAGTTCACAACCTTATATTCAGTTTATAACATTGACCAACCGAGACGACAGCAGCACCCCACTCCCTGGCAGGCGCTCTCGCTCTCCGGGACTCCGGACCATAGAGCTAACGCCCCGCCAGGAGCTCTTCAGTACCACTGCTCCTTCCGCTTGGTCTCCGACAAACACACGACATCTAATTCTCTTTCTTTCATTATTTCAATCAACTCATTCGTCTTATCTCTCATGCCTCTAACATTCCACGTGCCAACTCTGCACTCTGTCCTCCACCTTCCGCCGTGTCGGGCTGTGCGTGACGGGTGGCGGTCCCCATCGCCGCTTTGCGCGCTGCATTTCACACCAACGGGGACGAACTGGTGTGCGTCGCCTTGGGGACGCCCTAACCCTCGTTGGCATGGGTGCGCAGCTGTAGAATTGCAGCCCTGAAAGGGCTGGCAGGGGTCGCGACGAGCACTCTTCTACAATGACCCCTAGTTTAAACGAAAGAGGTATTTAAGGAGTTGACGATCTGATTTCTATCTCCAGTCAGAGATGAGGTGTGAAGATATGACAATTAAAACATTGCTCAAATTCCAAAAGAAGTGAACTAAAGTGCTTGTGTTATGTAATCAGAAATAATGAATGTACGACAAAAAAATAATTTTGTACTTTGACTCACCCGGCAAATGAACCCGGGATATCAGAGCTAGCGACACCATGAAAACGGTGTGTACAACACTTGTTCACGGAGGTTGCTGATATTTTAAAGTCCTTCAACCTATATTTCACCGAAGCGTGTTTGGGACAACTTGACAGGTGGTGAACCTATCACCGTTTTAATGTCCATACTAACCGTAAAATATATTTCTACATATATTCATATTTATAAAGATTCATATTTATGAATACTTATAAACGTACATGACTTGAGTGCAAACATTCACATAAATCACGCAAAGATTCGAACTCGAATGTCACTAGGGGAAATCTTTGCGATCATCAAACAAATGTTTGTTCCTAGCGGGATTCAAACCCACGACTCTTAAACTTTAAAGGCAGGGTCACATCCTAGTCTTCACGAGTTTAAAGAAGAAGAATTCTTTAAACATGTAATGGGAATCCCTTTTGCAACAGGAAATGTAAATAAACCTTTTTTTATCTTCAGCCATTTTCCACAACTTGGGTACGACGCCAGAATGTAGTGGCTACGACCCCCTGTTTTGATATTTGTCTATTTTGAATAGACGTGATAAATGGTGAGCCTATCGCCATCTAAGTGTCGTAGCTAATGACACAATATATCTATATACTGCAATAAAATTGCCTGTGTTTCTTCAGATAAAAAAAAAAAAACTTTCAAGCTTTTTTGGGTGCCTAATCTATTACATTATATTAAAATATTGAGCGAATAAATCACCAAGCTATAAATAATATTATAGGCTTAGCATGAATTCAGTCAGGACTGGTTTAAAATTTAAAAGCTATTAATTGCGGACCCTCGTCATGTGTTGGACATGATGTTTCCTTTTGCACAAATTGGTGAATATTTAATCTCAATTATTGTTAAAGACATTATAAATCTTTATATCTAGTGTATCTTATTCACGTTTTAAAAATGTCTTAAAAATTAGTAAATAAATGCATATATAGATATCTGATCCCAAAGCAGCTAAAGTACTTGTAAAGGAATCGGAACTAATGAAGGTATTCATTTCATTTATTTATTTATTATTTATACACCTTACTATATGTGAAGGAACAATGGCAGACATTATGCTAAAATCATTCTCTGCCAGTAAAACTTTTAAAAAGTGGGAAAACATTGAAGGAGGTTAGTAAAAAGTGATATTAAATAAAAAAACAACTTATAGTTTTTCCAAGTTTGTTTTATAATTTATTGTTTTATAGTTTCAGTGTTATAATTTTTTGTAAGTCACGATAGCCGAGTGGTTGGGTGGTCGGAATTTCGAGTCGAGAGACCCGAGAGCGATCCCCAGGTGGCAGGCTAGTACCAATGGGGTTTTCATAAACTTATGTACGAATTACATCGTTGGCTTGGTTATAAAGACGGCGACGGGCTCACCACCTGTCACGTTGTCCCGAAAATATCTTCGGTGGAAGGTAAGTCGAAGGAACTGAATTGTCTAGACTAGACCTCTGTCTACCCCTGTATTGGGAATTGCGTGAAAATATTTATTTATGTATATTTTTTTATATATATATATATAGAAAGAAGAAAGAAAGAAAAGAAAGAAAGAAAGAAAGAATATATATATATATATATATATATATATATATATATATATATATATATATATATATATATATATATATATATATATATATATATATATATATATATATATATGTATATATATATATATATATATATATATATATATATATATATATATATATATATATATATATATATAAAGAATATTCAAAACATTCGGTAACATGTTAGGTGACTTGATTCGGTGACACGGTGACATGACAGGTGGCAAGATTATTGTCCTCTTAGTGGTCAAGCCAACGGTGCACTGTACTTAAGTAGACAAAGAAAAAGCCAAAGATGTGTTAAAAACATGTGTTAAAAAAGCTGTTGATTGTTAGAAGTAACATCCCATATGTGTTTGCCTTGTTTGGCGTAGAAATATAAATTATATAAAAATTAGAAAAAGTTACGACAGCCGAGTGGAAATTCGAACTCGGATCTCTTGACTCAGAGAATTCCGAAAATTCCGGAATGTACGCAAGTATGAGATCGAGTTCGATCCCCAGGTGGCAGGTAAATAAATAAAAATATACACATGCACATACTATTAAAAATATAAGTGACAGGTTTAAATAAATAAAAATATATCTTTACCCCATTCCCGATACAGTGGAAGACAGAGGTCTAGTATAGACAATTATGTCCCTTCGACCCACATTCCACTGAAGATATTTTCGGAACAACGTGACAGTTGGTGAGCCGTCATATCTTTATGTCCAAGCCAACGATATAATTCGTACATAACTTTTGGCTTGGTACGAGCTGCCACCTGGGGATCAGGCTCGGGTCTCTTATCGAAATTCCGACCACCCAACCTCTCGGCTAACGTGACTCTAAGTCTATCAAGACCTTCTCAATTAGTGACTCATTGAGGTATCAAGTTGAAATAAATATATGTCGAATGTCCTCGGGGATTTAAATAGGACTTCTAAGTCAACGTATGAAATAGATACTGCTAATTATACGACATAGTTCTATTGTTTGTTGTAGTTATATAGTTGCGATACTCGCAAATAAATTTTGACTTTCTATTACAAACCGAAAAAATATTGAGCACGAAAAAGTAATTGCAATTTAATACAGATTTGTTTAGCTCTATCTATTTCTTAAAAAGTGTAGCTTGTCTACCCAGGCACTGGTGTATTTAATTGGTAAATTTGTTTAAAATCTTGAAACTTAAAAACATTCATAACTAAAAGAAAAATACCCTTAAATGAATGCTTAAATACCAAAGCGCTTAAACTAGAGAAGCTCGGCACCAAATAGGCTTTTGAATTACTTACTTAGTCGAAGTTTTCAAAAGTTTCAATGAAATCAGCCATCGCAGACGAGTCACACCGCGCATCATTAGCGTAACATGTCGCTGATTAAATGCTAACGTCTTTGTAACATGAAAGTGTAATTAATTTATTTCAATTAGGTTTGTTTTGAGCCTCATGAAAATGTTACATGTTAGTACAGTCTGGTAAATTATTGTCAACTCAAATTGTTATGATCTTAACGCATATTCCCGATTGGGATAGAAAGAGGTCTAAATAATTATGTCTTCTTAATCCAGATTTTATTGAAGCTTTTTTTGGAACAACGTGACAGGTGGTGAGCCTGTCGCCGTCCTTATGTCCAGGCCCGCGATATAGATCATATAAATTTTGGAAAAATCTTTAAAGAAAAACTATTTGTTAAAAGAAATTTTTAAATAATTCGAATCTCATGACTCGAATCCTGATCACACTACACTCGGCTATCGTGGCTTTTATTTCCTAATTCAGAGGGAGCCTGAGGTCTAGATGATTCAATCCTTTCGACACATATTTCACCGAAGCATATATTGAGACAACGTGACAGGTAGTGACCTCGAACTTGATTCTCTTGACTCAATTTCGGTCACCCCTACCACTTGGCTATCGAGAATTCATTTACTAACATTACTTTCACTTTACATTACTTACAAAAAAAAAAAGTCACGATAGCTGAGTGGTTGGGTGGACGGAATTTCGAGTTAATAGACCCGAGTTAGATCCCCAGTTGGTAGGCTCGTACCAATGGGTTTTTCAAAACTTATGTACGAATATCATTGGCTTGGACATAAAGACGGCGACGGGCTCACCATCTGTCACGTTATCCCGAAAATGTTCGGTGGAAGGTGGGTCGAAGGACTTAATTGTCTAGATTCGACCGTGGTTTACCCATGTTTTGGGAAGAGCGTGAAGATATTTTTAATTTATTGTAAATTAAGAAGAGTGCCAGTTTAAAAACAAAATGCTTAACAACAAAACCTTCCTTACTTCGTAATTTATTCATAGTCGAATTATTCAATTTGCGAATACATTAGTTCACAAAATCATAACTAATTTCATGCAAATTACCTCCATGAATATATCAAACAGTAATGAGTGCACTTTGATCAGTGACATTGCACCTGGGACTACGTAACTCTCTTTTACTGAAATGCATTTCAGTTTCATTTAAAATAATATGTTTTTTAAAATAATAAACATTGACAAAAGTTCGATTTCAAAGAAAACTTACTACTTTTCAGGGCAGTAAAAGCTATGGGCTGATTTTTTCTTAGTGGCATTAAAGTAAAGTGAAGATTGATAATCTCGGTGGACGAGCCGCGTACACACCTGTCTTTATGGTGTCATATTCTTTGTGCTTCCCATTTCAATTCCCAGGTCGATGAAACCAACCACTCTGGTTTATCTAGACCTCTGTCTACCCCTGTATTGCGAATGGCATGAAGATTCTTTTTTTATCTATATGCAGAGTACTAATTTTTGTATTTTTAATTTCAAAATGTTATGATAGTATTTTCAGAGTTACGGAAGGTTGTCAATTTTCTTACATTTTCATGAATGACATGAAAACTATTTATTTTAAAATTATTTATTTTATAAGTATTAGAGATTAATTCTCCAGAGGTGTCGAGTTTAGTGGTGGTAATGCATTGTTTACTATGATTTTAACGTAACATGTTGGAGATATTAGAAAATTGACTGTGACAATAAAAATTATTGTATATCATTTTCGTCTATGTTTCCAGATTTTTGTAAAAATGCTGTGTTGCATATAATTGTGTCAAGCACCGAATTCAGCTCTGTCGTTTTATATTGCGTTAGGTAAGCATTCATAACCCTCCTGCCGCGGAGGTTATAGTTAAGCGCACCTGAGCGCCCCTTCTTGTGTCAAAATCCCTTCTTGAGTCAAAATTTAGTTAAGTAGTGTTCGAAATTCAAACCGCCTTGTTCATTTTAATATAAACATACTGGGTGTCCGAGATTGGTTTGGTTAGAAAAAGATGGCGCTGTAATGCATTTCATAGATAACGATTCTGTGACGAATCGAAATAAATGAATAGTCACAGAGTATTATTATTTTTATATATGGGGAAATAACTAGCGTTTACTCGCTTCTCGGCATCAAATACATGTAACGTTGGGCCTGTAACGGCTAACACCCTGCGAGGTTCCACCATCGCTGCTCGTTGGTCATCCGCTTTGGCGCCGAAAAATCCGAGTTTGATACCTTGAAGGGCAGCGTACCAATAAGTTTCTTACTTATTGATGCACGATTTGTATCGTGGCCTCGGACACTATGGACGACACACTCATCTATCTGGTTGTCACTTAGAAGTCTTCTGTGAAAGTTGGGTCCAAAGGACTTACTTGTTCAGACTTCTGTCTAATCCAGTATAAGGAATAGTGTGAAGATATTTATCTTATTATTTTTAAATACCATGCACTAAATATTATCTAAAACTATGCACCCAAAGGACATTAAATTCAACTTGTCACTCATTAAGAATATACTTTAAAACAAATTCACAAAAATATGTTTTTTGTACAAAAGACAAAGTTGCGTCAGCAAGCTATTTGTATAGTAATAAATGGTTTTGATCGACGGTATTATGTGAACAGTTAATGTTTTATTTTTATGTCTTGTTTAAGGGTCGTTAAATTCGTTTGAGTTTAATTTACATCTTGAGCATTAACTCATTCAGAATGTCAAGTCAGCGTTATTTATAGGTCTGTCGTAAACTTGAAGGATTCACTAGAAACAGAACAACATTTGGTGCTTCGTTTGACGCTAAACATAGCTGACTGCATAGCCTATATCAGTGGCATAGTTTTGCTATTAGTTTGCATTATACTATTGTCTTTATTATACAACAATTCGGCAACAATTCCCGCAGATTATTCTTACTAGAGTAATGCCACCTCAAGATCCACAAAAGCTTAAAATTCAGAAGATTTTCCGTGATCATGCGCCCTTGTGCCAAATAACAAATCAAAGTATTTTTGGCATTACCAACATACATTTTAACATCTAAATTTTTAAACATGCAATTTATGATGCAATTTATGAATTTACTTTTATGATATCAGTACGAATAAGGATTTATGAAAATTAAACTCGGCGGGGTTGCAGCTTACTCGGAACGTGGATGGAATGTTGTAGAGATGCCCAGCGGCGCTTCTACGTACTGACCTGTTATTCGGAGTAGGGTTAAATGGTTAGAGACTTAATGTTGAGGCTGGGAGTAAAATAAGTTTCTTTTTTTGAAGTTACCTAATTTTCATTTACCACAAATAAAGATAGCCGAGTGGTTGGGTGGTTGGAATTTCGAGTTAAGAGACTCGAGTTCGATCCCCTAGTGGCAGGTTCGTACCAATGGGTTTTTCAAAAACTTATGTACGAATCATATCGTTGGCTTGGACATAAAGACGGCGACGGACTCACCACCTGTCACGTTTTCCCAAAAATAGCTTCGGTGGAAGGTGGGTGAAAGGGACTTAATTGTCTAGAATAGACCTCTGTCTACCCCTGTATTGGGGATTACGTGAAGATATTAATTTATTTATTTTATTTTAAAGATAAAAAGCCGAAACAATTTATAGCTTTTTGTGAAATACATATCTTCTCGCTAGATGCAATATTGGAGTAAACAGAAATCTAGAACGCTAAGTCCTACCTACCCACCTTTTATCGAAGAAGTTTTTTGAAGACAATATCACTGGTGGTTAGCTTGTCGCCGTTATTTGTTTTTGTTTTTTGTTTTTTTTTTTTTATAGAAGAGGGAGGCAAACGAGCAGGTGGCTCACGTGATGGTAAGTGATTACCGCCGCCCATGAACACCCGCAATACCAGAGGCATAGCAGATGCATTGCCCGCCTTACCGATCGTGGGACCGGTATGACTTTGATGTCTTTCTCAGTAAAAGATGTTTCGATGGTAATTAAAAACATGCATAAAGGCAAATCCCCTGGTCATGACGGTCTCAGCATCGAACACTTTAAAAATGCTGGACCACATTTGCCGCGAGTTCTTTCAATGTTTTTTAATTTGTGTCTTTGTCACTCCTATCTGCCTGAGGCTTTACTGCGGACTATCGTTGTACCAGTTCCCAAGAATAAGACGAGCAATGCCTCTGATAAAAATAATTATCGGTCTATCTCACTTACCACAACAGCAGCCAAGCTACTAGATAGTTTATTGAATGGAACTCGAAAGGCATGTAGATATTCATGATGCCCAGTTTGGCTTTTAGGGCAGGGTTGTCAACTGAAAGTGCTATTCTGAGCCTTAAGCATACTGTGAACTACTACACGAAGAGGAGGACATCGGTGTACGCGTGCTTTCTCGACTTGTCTAAAGCTTTTGATCTTGTAATTTATGACCGTCTGTGGGACAAGTTGGGGACCATGGTGTGCCGGTGGAATGCATTTCCTCCTCAAATTCTGGTATGCGAACCAGACAAATCAAGTGAGATGGGCAAGTACCATGTCGGATGCATACAGATAGAAATGGCGTGCGACAGGAGGTTAAGCTCACCTTTATTGTTCAATCTGTATGAGCTTATTGAACGGCTCAGTAACACTCATGTCGGCTGTCATATTGATGGTATTTGTTTTAATAATTTAAGCTATGCTGACGACATGGTGTTGCTGAGTCCCACAATCAACGCACTGAGGACTTTATAATAATAATAATAATAATAATCTTTATTGATAAACCAATTAAACAGAATCATGAATAACAGTGGTTTGTGACCCCTGAGCTAGGGATAAGATACCTGTGTTTCAGGGGCCACTTTCCTTGCCAGTAAATAGTTTAAACAAATTTAAATTTTTAATTAGTCTAACGAAAATTATAAAATTTTACAAAATTAAAAGAATTTTTAAAATATATTTTGTGTGCATGAGTGTGTGTGTGTGTGTGTATGTGTGTGAGCGTGTGTGTGTGTGTGTGTGTGCGTGCGTGCGTGCGTGCGTACGTGCGTGCGTGCTTAGTCAAATATTTATAGGTAATAGACTTTCAGTGCTTTTGAAATCGAACTTATTTAACCATTCAGTTACAATATTCTTGATATTAAAATTACTAACATTTCTAACGATACGGTATTTACTTAATTCATTGTATAGTTTTAGGGCAAGAAAATCAAAATGTCTTTAAATACTGTGCTATTTGCTCTTGGGATAGGATAACGGTCAATTCTTTTATGACTTTGAGTTACGTGAGGCACTGTAAAGCGATGAAACCTTCTTATGATGTTTAAAATAAACAATTTGCGTACGGATAGCACGTTAGCAAGCTCATAAACCGATACAGTTGGGTGGCGGAAAGGTAGCCGGAGCATAACTTTCAAGACAGTTCTTTGTGCACGTTCTATCTTTATTATGTGACTTTAGCTGCACCACCCCAAGAACTAATGCAGTAATTTATTACACATTCTCCTAGAGCTTTATATGTTTTATGAGGAGAGCTTTATTTACAAGTAAACGTAGGTTTTAAAGACATAAACCAGTTTTCTAAGTCTTGCAGAAACTGCATTAACATGGCCTTCCCAAGACATTCTGCTATCAATTATAACTCCAAGGTATCTGATAGAATCACACTTAGTCAGCAGGCTGCAGAGACAGCGATTTGTGCTTAGTGTGCGATTACATGGAAACGTGTGGATGTACAGCTTGAAATTTTATTAGGACCGGATGCCTTTGTCTTACTAAAGCATAAATATTTAGTTTTAGAAATATTGAGAGAAAGCAAACTATCTTCTAACCAGCGAGTTACAACACGTAACCCGTTTTCCGCACTACGCTTCACTTCATCCCAAGTATCACCATTAAATAGCAACACAGTGTCATCCGCAAACATTATAAGGTCAGCACCTGGTATCTGTAATTTACACAGATCATTTATATACATGAGAAACATCGTCGGACCCAAGGTGCTACCTTGCGGAATGCCATAGGAGCATGACAAGGGATCGCTTAAATAACTCTCTACCCTAACACGTTGCTTTCTATCAGATAAGAAGTCCTTAAACCAACTAGAAGCAACACCTCTGATACCTAAATTTTCAAGACGATGAATAAGAATTGAATTGAAACTGTATCGAATGCTTTTTAAGTCTAGAAAGACACCAATACTTTTTTCCTTTGTCAAGATATGTAGTAACCAATGAAGTTAATTTTAATACAGCATCCCCAGTAGATTTATGGGCACAGAAATCCATACTGGTTGTTGTGAAGAAACTTGTTTGTTTCGAGATATCCCATCAGTCTTTATTTACAATCTTTTCAAGTATCTTTGACAATGTACTTAGTAATGATATTGGTCTGTAATTTGAGGGTGATGTTTTATTTCCATCTTTGTATATAGGACAGACTATAGCTTCTGTAAAATATTTTGGAAAAAACGCCCTGTATAAGACTTAAATTACAATGAAAGCAATGGGCTCAGACAGAATATCACTGTGATTTTAATTAAAATGAAGTAATTGAGTCGTGACCGGAAGCCCCAGTACTTTTAGACTACTTATGATACTTTTAATTTCAGCTACATCTGTGGGATAAAAAGTACATAGATTTATGTGGTGTATCGATAATTTTAGCTTTCTTAGCCAATTCGTTTTCAGTCTCATTTAATTCTTTAAGTTGTTAACTTGCTAAGTCGCGCCCCACAGAAGTAAAATATTTATTCACTAGATTGAGAGATCTAGTAGGAGAATTAACCATTTTTAATAATTCAGAGGAGTTTTCCTATCTTTATTTAAATTACACATCTTTTATAATTTTCCAGGTTTCTTTATTGTTTTAGTATGTATGTGAAACTGATACTCATAATACTTTTTCTTTAAATTTTTATTATCTTATTGGTTAAGTTCCTATATTTAATGTAATAAGCTTGAAGTTCCTTATCATTTTGCCGTTTTTTACTTTTAATATGTATTTTATTTCTTTTCGAATAGACTTTACAACTCCAGGTGTTATCCACGGTTTTAACGGTTGTATTTTTTTTAGAATATTTGATGGTTACGTGAGAATCACTTATAGTTTGTAGTTTGGTTACTAGCATCTCAGCAGCACAATTTACGTCTGTAAGTTTGATACTCACTCCAAGTAACGTTTTTAATGCAATTTTAATGGCATTAAAATCATAAAGTTTGAATTTATGATGCGTGTTGTTATTTAAAGATATGTTTGTTTCAAAGTACGCTAATATAGGACAGTGATCAGTTAACTCCTCGAATACGAAAGTTCTCCAGCAGTTATTAGATTTGATCATGAAGTGATCAATACATGTGTTTTTCCGCGTTGCTAAATTTATACCTTGCTGTAAACCATACATTGCCATTAGGTTTAGGTAGTTTTGGACGTGTGGAGACAAACTGTCAGAAAGCAAATTTAGATTAATGTCTCCCGTTAATATAACGTGTGGTGTAGCAATACTTTTGTAGTACTTTACTTAAAGAATATAGATAATTGCTTGGATTTCTATAGCATGGAGGTCTATAAGAGCAAACAATTGTATATTGTGCTTTGATATCAAGAACCAAGCAATTTCCTTCTTGCATAGGTGGTTCAGCAGAGGAGATATTGAGTGTATTGTGAATGTATGCGACAATGCCATCATTTTGATTTAGAAAATTGTTAGTTTGGTACATATAGTAATTAGTCATTAAGGGTGGAACAAAATTCTTATTAGTCCAGCACTCAGTCAATACAATAACATCAACCTGAACATCAAGAATTGAAAGAAATGAGAGGAGTAAATCGTAATTTCGGTTAATACTTGATGTTCAATGTGAGTATTATAAGTTTGTCAATGGCGTTACATTTTTTATCAGAATTAATTAATTGTGAGCATTTAGATGGATCATCTAAGAAGGTGCAACACTTATTATTGTAGATTTCGTCAATATCCGCTAAGAAACTATTGTTAGATTTATTCATTATTTGGCTTAAATGATAAACAAAGCGCAGAGTAATAAAGAATTATTATCAGTAATTTACTATAAATACTTGAGTTCCTAGTAAATAAATTTAAAACAATATGAATTTTTTGAGCAAAATTTTTGGTTAAGTACGTGTTTAGTGTGTTCAGACGATTAGTTTTGTATGAATGATGTATGTGAGTGCATGATGCATATGAGAAGTGTACTTTGGGTGTATGAGTATAACAAATTTTAGAAAAATAGGAACATAATTTGTAAGAAAATATCAATAAGCTGTTAACTATTCTGCATAAAGTTAATTTAAAAATATATGAATTGAAAAGTTGACAACAAGAATGTTTTAAGAACATATTGCCTACTAGTAAAAGATAGTCACATTTGCTTTAATTTCCTAGATCGGCTTCGGTGTTGATTCTGATTAGAGGAGTACCTTCTTTTTTCGCAGATTTATTCTGCCGTGGGTAGTCCAACAAAACATGTAGTCATTGGTTTTGGCATACTTTCTTGTAGTAAGAAATAAGTTCCTCGTCTTACTAGTGAGGTACTCAGAAATATAGATAGGCCTAGATGGTCCTTCAATCTGCAGATGTTTTGTGCTAAATTTGTTACTTTTGAACGCTGTTATGTTTTTGTATGCGTTGAAAGCGATCTCGGTTAATACGCTATTAAATTCCACTATAATTGGTTTATTTTCCGATTTAGTAGTAATACGGTACACATCTTTAATTTCGGCAAGACTAATATTCAACTGTAGATGTTGTATTGACTTAATAATTATATCTGAAAGGTCGTCCTTACTTTCTGTAGTTAATTTAGGAATATTTCTTAGCTCTAAGGAGGTAGAACAGCTATACTGCTCCAGCTTCTCAAGTTTTTTTCTAGAGATTCAATATACAACATATTTTCCTTCCTTTCATTTTCCAATTTACCTAATTTGTCCAGTAAATGATCATATTTTCAGATAGAAAATCGATTGATTTATGCACTGCTGAGTTTTGTTCTTGTATTGTGTTTAGAATGCTGTAATTCTTCTGAAAGCTCAAAAATATGTCCTGTATTTCATTTTTAAATGCATTAAAATCATCAGCGTAGTCATTTCCGCGTTTTCTTTTAGAACGAACTGATACATTTGATGAGGAGTCCGAGTCCTGGGCCACTGAGTCGTAGTCCTTTGAAGGAACAGTTAATAATCGCTGCAGTGGAGGTGTGCGTTGCATTTTGTAAAGTATATAGACGTTTACGTACCAGGCAATCAGAGAATGTTTGTGCTATGTTGTCTTACTGCTGTGATGAACTATTAGATCCTTAAGTTAATGCACTGATTTCACACTTTCATAATTTTCGATAAACCAACGAAACTATTTAAGACCCATATAACGACAAACACGCGCGACTCAAACAGCGGCCTGCGAGGAAGTGAGATTAGTGTCTATATGTGCGACATATGCGAAGTAACATGCTTTAAGGTATAATGACCATAAAAGTAGAATAGTCGTATTTAAGGCAGGGAAATATCAGCCAACCTATGTGCCTCCTGTGGTCCTTGGTGAGGTGCCTATCAAGGCTGTAAATAATTTTAAGTACCTGGGCCACATTGTAACTGAAGACCTTCGCGATGACGAAGACATGGAAAGGGAGCGAAGGGCGTTGGCGGTCCGAGCCAATATGCTGGCTCGCAGGTACACGAGATGTACAAATACAGTTAAATTAACACTATTTAAAGCATATTGTCAATCTTTTTACTCAAGTGGCCTGTGGGTTGCATATACGCGTCGAGCTTACAACGCCCCACGCGTCCAGTACAACAACGCTTTCAGGATGCTGTTGCGGCTGCCCTGGCGTTGCAGCGTGTCACGAATGTTTGTGGAGGCGCGTACGGAACATTTCAAGCGATAATCCGCAAATAAACAGCCTCACTGATGCAGCGTTTGTGAGGTAGCAACAACAGCATTTTGAGGGCAATATTCAGAAGTGACTGCCCAGTCCAGAACCACTGGATAGGGATTGTAACTAGGTCACAAATTATACTTGTTCAAGTAGATGTAAACTAACAATACTAATATAGTTTTAATTGACATTGTTACTAACCGGATTACTAACCATTCAATATGGATAACTTTTTTGTCCGATTCAAATAAATTATTATTATTATTATTAAAATTCACCCCCCCAGTATTGGGGGAGGGGGCGGGGTGTGGGCCTCCGGCTACCTGCACTCACCAGACGAAACGCAGAAGTTTGTTAAACTTCTACTTGACGCCGGTATTCTGTGAGGTCGCGGTACTTCCCCGGTCGAGCCAGGCCATTCATGCAACAACAAAAGCTGATGCGTGGCTCTACCACTGTTATATTGTTACGTTGAATAAATTCCAAAGATATAACTGTAATATGATTTTTTTGAAAACACTCATTGGTACGAGCCTATCTCCCGCTCGGCTGTCGTGAATACTTACTGACGTCCAGTGTCACAGTCAAACGAGGTAGAGTACAAACAATCCTCTACTAAAAAGATCGGCCACTGCTTTTCCGAGGACCTAGCTCACCAGCCATAAAGTGTAACTATAAATTTTTAAAAGAATTTCTATTTTTGGGTCATATAAAAAGGTATCAAATATCGCCTACGGAGTATCTTTCAGCAGGCAGGAATTCGTTTTCGTAATTTCAGACAGCAAAGGAATTTTTGGAACGCAAATTGAAGTGACGAGTCTTCCTCGTATTACATGTTGGCGCACCTTAATGTGAATAGGACTGTCACTTAAGAAGTTTTTCGCTCTTTTTGGCTTTCGCTATGTCCAAACTAACTGCCAGGGCCTCACCCTTGCTCTCTACTGCCTCTGCCTGGAAGTGAGTGAGGTACACAAGAAGATCACCAGCCGAGCGACCGGCAGAGCCGTACTGGTGGTCACTGATCAACTGGTGCTCCTCTAAGTACCTCTCAAAGGCTGGCAGTTTGTAATGGACTCCATTATTTTGGAGAACAAGGAAGTGATGGCGATCGGTTTGTAGTTACCTGGATCTGAGCGGTCGCCTTTCTTAGGGATCGGGTGCACCAAAGCTGTCTTCCATGTCATCGGCACGACGCCTTCAGAGTACGAGTACCGAAAACGATGCGTTAGAACCGGTGTCAATTCTGGAGCACACATCCTCAGCACAATAGGGGACACCATCAGGTCCACTCGACTTCTGGATATCCAGGGAGAGGAGTGCTGTTCGCACTTAGCTCTGAAAGAACCGGATGTCCGGCATAGATCACTCTCTATGCACGGGATGGTCAGCAGTGAGTTCCCCCTGTCATCGAGAGTCGAGTTGGACGCAAAAAGAGAACCTAGAAGATCGGCTTTCTTCTTTGCGTCATGGGCCAGCGAGTTGTCTTCCTGTGCAGAGATGGTAGTGATGGCTGACTGAAATTCCTTGGACAGCCTTGGCGAGCGACCAGAACGTTTGAGTTCCTGAAAGAAGACGAACTAGTTTCTCGCCAATTCTGCCAATGTGCTCGGACTTTAATCCGGATGGGCACTTTACTCCGGATCAGGCAGTGGTCCGAAGAACCCAAAGGAAATCAACGGAGACCACATAGCCGTCCGGATGAGAGGTCAGCAGAAGATCCAGCAGGAAGGTGTATGATCCTCCACATCCGGAACCCGCGTTGGCGATGTAACCAGTTGTGTCAGATCATATGCTAGGAAAAGTCAAAAACAGATCTCCCCGCATGATTAGTGGTTCGAGATCGTAGCCATTCTGCGTGGTGGGCGTTGAAGTCGCCGAGTACCACGATCTCTGCGGATGGGATCTGCTGTAGCAGGGAATCTGCAGCCATTTAGATGAGTTCGATGAGTCAGTCAGTTTCGGCATTACCGCTGTGGGACCTATAGAGGCACCTATAGAGACCTATAGATGCGAGGTGGTCGTCGCTGTCTATGCGTAGCCAAAGGATGGACAGGTCCCTACCTTCAAGACTGCCGAGGCGTTGAGAACATATATCCTCTCTGACGTACACACAAACTCCGGCCCGAGGCGCAAAAGAATGTTCTAGATTGTACCCCGGGTAGGAAAGATAAGAGGTATCCGTCGGAGGAAATATCCTATATGCGTATCGGTAAGAAAGAGCAAGGCCGGCTTTGCCGTCTCTATATGGTAGTCTCTATATGGTAGTCCCCTGATATTGCAGAAATCCACGGCAAGCGTGGTAAGGGGTGCCGAAGAATTTTTGCTTCGTTTGCCTCGAACAGTATGGGAACAGAGCGGAACTCCCCAGAAAACAATGGACAGCAAGGGGGGTACCCTGGAGTAGATTTTTCTTCCGCTACCATGTTTTGGGGAGAGGGATGTGTGGGCCTCCGGTTACCTACACTCACCAGACAAAACGCAGAAGTTTGATAAACCTCTACTTCACGCCGGTATTCTGTGAGGTTTTGGTACTTCCCCGGTCGAGCCGGCCCATTCATGCAATAATAAAAGCTGATGCGTGGCTCTACCACTGTTAAAAGGATTAAGGACTACCTTAAGGATATTTTATTACAATAATGTTTAGATTTCAACAAGCAACATATTTCAGGAAGCGAGCATTTGAAGGAGTTTTTCTGAGAGTTTAGTTCATTTTTAACGAACATTTACGCGTATTTTATCAATTTACGCGTATGTGAAGACAAGTATCAATTTCACGTTGTGCAATCATATCTACAAGTAAAAGAAACTAGACCAGTACTGTACTGTATATTCATATAAATAATGTATTTTCATAAAACAAACCCGACCACGTATAACAAATCTATTTAAAGAACTAAAAATGAGAAAATAATCAAAATAATCTTCGAATTCAGACAACAACATTTTTATGTTATACTCATTTTGAAAACATTTGAGATAGTTACTCAAAACTAACACATACACACAAAACAGCGTCAAAGCGACTCATAATGGAAAGATTTTAATGGATTTTTAATCCTGCTTTGCGTAGCACAAGTGACTAAAAATGTATTACAATTGATGACATAATAAAGGATTCTGATGTATTTTAATATAATTCCACGAGCACCGCGACTCACTTCACTTCCATTGTCCATTAACGAGTTTTTGATCCAAAAATGACAGAGCGCCGTTAATGTGAATTCAATTCGGCTCCGCGCCAGCCGACTGCGCAAATTGAAAGGTTCCAATAAGAACAATTGTTCTGCCGAGCGAATTCAGATGTTATTACAGACCATTTCACATGACTGTGGCGTTAAACACTCATAAGTGTTTTAATATTAATTAATTTTCGTTCAGTTCGAAAATGCGAACAAAGATTGGGAAAATTAAAGCAAATAGTAATTGAATTCATACAATACGAGCTTTTTCATAATTTCGAGGAAGTTATTTTGGGTGTTTCGCCAACGAAGTTTGGTTTACATTCGAAGTGAATTTTCTTAAAACTAGGGTAATTAAAGTTTAGGACAATGGGACAGGCAAAACTCAATCGCAATATTAGTTTCCAAGCTAACAGCACAATGAACTTACATGGATAAATATTTATTAAGAGAGAGAGTTTGTGAATATATTAAAACCAGTGTTTGCCACTCGACCGCGGAAGTATTTAGTTTCAAAAGTAAGGTAATGATTACAATTTTGAATATTTATACAAATAAAAAAATACTATTAGTTTAAATGATATAAGAAAATACTTTTTAATACATAGTGTTATTATAATGTGTATTACGTCGGAGGCTATGGAATCCGTGTCCCAGAGGCGTTCACATCGGTTTTCATGATGTCACCAGATCTCAGGTGCCGGGTTCACTTGCTGAAAGGGTTAACGCAGAAACCACGTTTTCTACATTTTCTAGGGACTGGACGTTTGTGGCGATTTCCGATTCCATAACAAAAGTGCTTTATTTACTTGGTTTGGGGATTAAAGCAATTTGATGTCCATATACAAAACCTCATTACCTAAAACAACGACCTAGTGTTTTCACGTACTAAATAGAAATTATCGGAATATGAAATTTTACAAAGAATAGTCACGATAGCCGAGTGGTAGGAGGTCGGAATTTCGAGTCGAGAGACCATGGTTCGATCTCCAGGTGGCAGGCTCGTACCAATAGGTTTTTCCAAAAATTATGTACGAATTATATAGTTGGCTTGGACATAAAGACGGCGACGAGCTCACCACCTGTCTCGTTGTCCCGAAAATATCTTTGTTGGAAGGTGCGCCAAAGGGACTTAATTGTCTAGACTACACCTCTGTCTACCTTGTTTTGGGCAATAGCGTTAAGATATTTATTACTTATTTTCTTAGTGACTATAACATGAGTTTGAAACGGTGAAAATTTGCAAACACTTTTCAGTATTTCCATTTCAGAAAATGCTAAGCAATCGGAAAGCAATTTGCTATATAAAGTTGCTATGATTCTCTGTTTCCGTACGAAATTGTTGGAGCCGTGAGGAGCGGGTGAGTGTATAGGATATTTTATTCAAGAGATCCGAGTTCGATCCTCAGAAGATAGCCTCGTACCTATGAGTTTTTTTTTTCAAAACTTAAGTATGCTTGATATCGTTGGCTTAGATATGTAGACGGGGACAGACTTACCACCTGTCACTTAATCCCAAACTAAGCTCAGTTGAAAAGTCAGTCAAAAGTACTAAATTGTTTAGACTTCTGTCTGCCCCAGTTTGGGGAATGGCTTGAAGATATTTAATATATTTTCAATTGTTATCGCTCGTTTATGTAGCCTCACGAAACAGACTGATTATATCTGATTTAGAAATGGCTCGATGATCCGAGATGAAATCGAGTAGGGCCTCAGGTGAAGGCTTCTCTTTGTTGATAATATTTCGTTCGTTTGTTGAAAATACGTGTTCCGATTGTAATCTTGATGGACGATCTATTTGTTGCTGTATACAAAATACATTGGAACAATGGATACTTCGAAAAAGAGTAAATGGTGTGTCGTTTATTACGTTAAATGCTTTTAAATTATGCATTTTATTGATTTTATAAGGGTCTACACTGTGTTGGGCTTTCTATTGTTAAGTAAAGCAGAAACTCAAGCGTCGTAATGTCTAATGTCTAATATTTTAGGGCGCGCACTCCGAAATATAATGTTGCAGGTTCAGGCCCGCCATTCGACTACTGGCGTGAACCACTCCAGGCACTAACATTGCAGCTTAGTTGGAGTGGTTAACAGGAACGTTAATAACGTTATTTGGCATTGGTGGTATTATTAAATGAAAAACTTCATTACTAAACGGCGGTAGGTTAGATCAAACAATATTTTTTAAATAATTGATGATGAAGAAGTATTATTAGTGCACAGAGCTAGTAATGCTTCCACAATCACTTTACATCTTATCATCACTTTAAGTGCTTTTCATATCTACGATCACGGAATAATTCAACCTTTATCACAATATTCAGGAAGTGGTTGTGTATTTTCACGTGTGTTCACACTTTCCTGCTCTCATTTCCTTCCCGAGTTACGTTTGACCTATGTCGTGCATTCACAAAATATTCACTAAAATCTGTCGTGAATATTTATTGTTAGGATTGTCATTTTAAGCATACAAGTAACATAAAAATATGGAGATCTCTTTTATTAATAAAGTTATTTAGAATAAAAATGAATACAGAATATCTTCAGACATTCCCCGTACAGGGTAGTCAGAAATCTAAACTATTGTAGTGAACCCTTTAAAAAATCAAACTATTTTTTCATACTCTCCTATGGGAGGGTTTGCTATAATCAACATGCTCGGGTGTCATCAAATAATGTATGAATTGAACCCTTGATTTGAATACTAAGATGGCCACAGACCTGTGCCGTTGTCTCAAATAAGCTTCAGTGAAAAGTGTTTCTAAATTACTAAATTATAAGGATCTCTGAGATCCAGTATCTGAGATGCTTGAAGATAAGAATAAGCTATTGTGATGCAATTTTTATTGAAATTTAAGCATGTCAGACATGCTGGTGTTTTGTTATTAAATAAATTAGAAAGCGTAGGTAAAAAGATACCCTCAACATGTCAACGGATGCGTGTGGTACACAGTTTAAATCCCAATCTAGTATAAATATTCTTTACTTTTCGAATATTTTCTCATTAAAAAAATATTAATAAAAAACAGATTCTTTAACACAATATATAGTCCGTAGAACAATAAATAAACTCAACCGAGTGCAAGAGCACTTCGGGCACATTTCGATACTGAATCAGCTGATTAATGCTCGTTAAGTTCCATAATAGACGGCAGTTCGGAGCAGGACCCGCAGCTCGCTCGCCGCTGAAGCTATTAACGAGCGTGTCGGTGAATATGACGATGATTTTATTTCTTTAATCATCGAGAATGCGACAATTTAGGCATTAATTATTTCTCTTTAACACAAAAGTCACGATAGCCGTGTGGTTGGGTGATAGGAATTTGCATCGAGAGACCCAAGTTCGATTCCCAGGTGGTAGGCTGGTACCAATGAGTTTTTCGTAACTTATGTATGATTTATATTGTTGGTTTGAGCATATAGAGGCCCTCAGCTCAGTATTGGGATTATGTTTGTCCCAGTTTGGACCTGTCTGCCCCAATATTGGGAATAGCGTGAACATACTGTCTATAGTATATGTTTCAAGCAAAAATAACTACGTCAACATTCATTTGACAGCTAGGATAAAACAGACAGACACGACAGATATACACGTTAAACTTATAACACTTCTATTTTGCTTCTGGCTGTAAAAATCTACATGAGGGCACAGGCATCTCCCGTTCTTGCCATAATCGCCATGCTTGGCAGGCGTATTGGCGGTTGCAGCACCAGACTATAGCATACGTGAGCACTAAATTAGACCTCCGTACCGTCACGATGCTCTTTCCTCCGAGCCACCGCATGGCTAAAATTGTAGTACGTAGCCGAAATTGCGACATTTAAATAATTCATAATTTAGTGCATAATTTAAAAGTACTTGATAAAATTAACGACTCATAGGTATTTTTTCGTAGAAAATAACCCATTGGTCCAATGTATTTTGTTGGTAGCAACAAATAGATCGTCCATCAAGATCACAATCGCGCCACATTTTTCTATTTAACGGAATATTTTCAACAAAGAAAAGCCTTCACCGGAGACTCCACTTGACTTCTTTGATCTCGGTACCTCAAGCCATTTCTTAATCATTCATTTATCATGAAAATTCCTTGACACTAGTTAAACGAGCGAAAAAGGATTGATACTATAATAAAATAAAATCTTCTTACCAATCCCAATACAGGGATAGACAGAGGTCTAGACCCACCTTCCACCGAAGAAATTTTTTGGGATTAAGTGTCAGCAAACGATAACGATATTGTACATAAGTTTTGAAAAAAAATTCCTTTGGTTTGAGCTACCACCATGTGGTCATACTTGCTGTCTCTTGACTTGACTTGCTGATGGTGGCTCTTGGCGATCTTTTCTCTCAAGTTACCCAGTCAGGGGCTGTGCGTAAAGATAAATATATGTATTATTCCACAGATTTGCTGAAATTGTTTTTAGGCGCCTCCGTGGCTGAGTGCCATACACGGTGGTCGCCAGCTCGAAGGCCAGGGTTCGATTTCCGGTCGGGCTAATCTAAAAACTCTGGGTGCTTGTGGTGCTCTCATTTGTTCTGATTCCATAATATTAGTTCTTAAGCTGCTTAGTTTGGGATCAGAGCAATGTGTATGATGTTGTCCTTATATATGTATGTATTTAAATGTGTTATAAAAAATATCTTCACTCAATTCCCAATACAGGGGTAGACAGAGGTCTAGTCTAGACATTTAAGTCCCTTCGACCCAACTTCCACCGAAGATATTTTCGGGACAACGTGACAGGTGGTGAGCCCATCGCCGTCTTTATGTCCAAGCCAACGATGTAATTCGTACATAAGTTGTTTGAAAAACTCATTGGTACTGCCACCTCGGGATCGAACTCGGGTCTCTTGACTCAAAATTCCGACCACCCAACCACTCTGTTACAGCATGATACCCGTTTTTAAAAAGATTTTATCATTTCTTTAAAAGGTATGTGATTAATAATTAGTTTCTTGAACCTGTTAATAGGCAGGCTTTACACATCTACTGGAATTTAGTTGTAGAAGCGTACAAACAGCCCAAGAACGAGTTACTTACTTCATGGAGTTTACTAACAGGCGTAACCATCTCGTGTCTGTTCTTATTAACATTATGTACCTCAGATTTTGTTTTATGTAAATAAATTACTTTTAATTTAAGTATATATTCAGTGACTTAGGTTAATAAAATATTCACTTCTGTTAATTTTTCCCTAAGAGATGCTCTCTAACCTTGAATCTAAAATAAAATATCGTTTCTTCATAGACAGATCTTCTAAGTAAAATACCACGATATTATGCTATGGAAATAACTATTCTAGCCATTTTTGCAGTAGTCACAAACACCCAGACCCGAGAAAATGCAAAAAAAGGGGTTTTTCTATATTGACTCGACCGGAATTTGAACCCGGGACCACGAGATGGTAACAACTTTAAAACCGGTGTTTACATCACTCATCCACGGAGATCGTCAAATTCATAATTTTCCGAATATTTTTGTATAAAGGCATCTTTAAATACTCTATGTACGTTGTTTTGTACCAGGTAGGTAGGCATCTCGAAAATTGTATTAAAATAAGCAACGGGTGACAAAGCGATCGCCAAACGCCTGAATGATCATGAGAAGCCTGTAGAATCATTCCTGAAATGGACTTTCATATAGGCTGTTTTTATGTATATAAGCTCAACCAACTGTTCGTAGCACTATAACAAAATGAATAGTATCACTGAAATGGGTACAGCCTGTTCTGGTGATATCAGTATCACTTGCCGGATTAGCTCATTTTGTTTGGGCTAGCTCTACCACCGGATACTCTATGTACGTTGTTTTGTACCAGGTAGGTAGGCATCTCGAAAATTGTATTAAAATAAGCAAACGGGTGACAAAGCGATCGCCAAACGCCTGAATGATCGCGAGAAGCCTGTAGAATCATTCCTGAAATGGACTTTCATAGGCTGTTTTTATGTATATAAGCTCAACCAACTGTTCGTAGCACTATAACAAAATGAATAGTATCACTGAAATGGGTACAGCCCGTTCTGTGATATCAGTATCACTTGCCGGATTAGCTCATTTTGTTTGGGCTAGCTCTACCACCGGTTAAGATAATATACTGTAAAGATGTAACAGGATATATCAGAGCACTTTATAACATAACTGATATCTAGTCTTAACCATGACATAATTAATATTCTAATTGATATATAGACAAAGTAGAAAAACAAAAATAGACTTTAAAACGTTAAGATATTTGCACGTTCCTCGCCAGGTATCCGAGCTGTTGGTGCTACCGCACGGACCCCCCACGTCCTTTGGCGTCACCAGGTCCAATTAGTTCTGGATCTAGTCACGAACGATGCGATGCGTGATATTGAAACTGAGCTGAAACTCGAATTAAAACTATGTCCTCTCGAACTAAAATTTAGTAATAATTTAATATGGTGTTATATTTTTATAATAAATGGAAACTGACTTGTTTTAACTGTTTTATTTCTATTACAATCTACGCAAAAACGACGATAAGCTCGCTACCTGTCACGTTGTCCCAAAATCTTCGGGTGAAAAGGCGTTGTTTTGTACCAGGTAGGTAGGCATCTCGAAAATTGTATTAAAATAAGCAAACGGGTGACAAAGCGATCGCCAAACGCCTGAATGATCGCGAGAAGCCTGTAGAATCATTCCTGAAATGGACTTTCATAGGCTGTTTTTATGTATATAAGCTCAACCAACTGTTCGTAGCACTATAACAAAATGAATAGTATCACTGAAATGGGTACAGCCCGTTCTGTGATATCAGTATCACTTGCCGGATTAGCTCATTTTGTTTGGGCTAGCTCTAACACCAGTTAAGATAATATACTCGTAAAGATGTAACAGGATATATCAGAGCACTTTATAACATAACTGATATCTAGTTCCTAACCATGACATAATTAATATTCTAATTGATATATAGACAAAGTAGAAAAACAAAATAGACTTTAAAACGTTAAGATATTTGCACGTTCCTCGCCAGGTATCCGAGCTGTTGGTGCTACCGCACGGACCCCCCACGTCCTTTGGCGTCACCAGGTCCAATTGGGAGCCCTGGATCTAGTCACGAACGATGCGATGCGATATTGAAATTGAGCTGAAACTCGAATTAAAACTATGTCCTCTCGAACTAAAATTTAGTAATAATTTGTTGTATGGTGTTATATTTTATAATAAATGGAAACTGACTTGTTTTAACTGTTTTATTTCTATTACAATCTACGCAAAAACGACGATAAGCTCGCTACCTGTCACGTTGTCCCAAAATCTTCGGTGAAAGGTGGGTCGGAAGGATTTAATCGTCTAGACTTCTGTCTACCTCTGTATTGAAGGAATATATGTGAATATGTTTCTAAAATAAAAAGTAGCCTACGATCCACGTTACGCCACAAAAAAATCAGCTTTCTGCCTGT
>JAGSMR010000044.1:0-205000 GCA_029286605.1 Sericinus montela
CACCCAAACAGCTATCTTTCAGCTTCTGTAAACAGCTGTCGAGATACAGTATGAACAGCCAGGAAGACATGACACAACCCTGTTTTACGCCCGTTTGGACGCTAAACATGGGTGACAGGTCATGCCCTACCCGCACACAGGCTTTACAGTCACAGTAAAGTGACTGCACAGCCATAGCAATCGACCATCCACACCATACCCCGGCAACAGTTCCCACATTTTCTTCCTTACAACCTTATCAAATGCTTTCTTAAGATCCACAAAAGCACAGAAAATCTTCTGGTTAGCAGCCAGAAGCTTCTCCGTGATCATGCGGAGAGAAAACATTTGATCCGTGCATCCTCTTCAGGTCTAAATCCGCATTGTGCCTCCCATAGAAATCTTTCCGATTTATCTTGCATCCTACGTGTCAAAACCTTCGAGTAAACTTTACTTGCTAAACTGGTCAAGCTGATCGCCCGATAGCACCCGCAGTCATAATGTGAACCTTTATCTTTATATAAAGGCACAATGACCGCGGATCGCCAATCATCCGGAACAGCTCCCGTTCGCCAGCACAAATTGCACAGCAGATGAAAGCTGTCCCAGACACGTGGCCCACCATACTTGACCATTTCAGCAGTAACTCTGTCTAGTCCCGCAGCCTTACCACATTTCAAACTTCTAATCGCACATTCAATCTCTTTCATACTGATGACCTCAGTGTCATCGAGGTCCGAGTCTGGCGTACCAGTCACGGCGTCACCCCCGGATCCCTCACTAAGATCATCACACGCATACATCTTTCTATAAAATTCGCTCCATCGCTGCATGACGTCCGATTTTTCTGAGAGGACGTCATTGGTTCCCGAAAGCACTATATTCATTCTTTAGGCTGTGATTGTTAAGATTCATTGTTAAGATGATACGTATAATGACATTGTTAACGTACTGAGGAAGGCGGCGATACTCAGTTATTCTGATAAGATCCGGAAAAGGGGCAAGCATGTCATTGGTTGGAATAGGTATGTCAGGGACGCTCACAGGGTGGCTCGTGGGTTTTTTCAAATATGGGTTTTGAACGGTAAGCCTTCTAGTGGTCTTATTTATGAAAATATGCGTAAGTCTAGAAATAGTTTTAAATCTAAGCTCAAATGGTGCCAAAACAACCAGAAACAGATTAAAATGGATATAATGGCTCAGTGCCATTGAAACAAAGATTTTTCTAGTTTCTGGAAAAAAACCAATAAGCTGAACTTAAGGCCAAGTCATCCTGTGTACGAATTATATCGTATGCTTGGACATAAAGACGGCGACGGGCTCACCACAAGTCACGTGGTCCCGAAAGTATCTTCTGTGGAAGGGACGAAGGGACTTAGTTGTCTAGACTAGACCTCTGTCTACCCCTGTACTGGGAATTGCGTGAAGATATATTATACATAAATTAATTTATTTTATTTTTACTATGCATTTTTATTCCATGCTTAAACTGTGGAATTTGTAAATGTCTTAGATACATTTAAGACATAATATAGGGTTATAATGTAATGTAATCTTCTATGTTATATCAAACAATTGAGTTCGAAATAAGAGGTTGCAGCAACTGTCAATATGGCTACATTTTACGCAATCAGATTTTTTTTCAGTGATTTATGTTTAGATCGATATCTAAACAACTACTATTCTGAATGTTTACTGGGGTATTTAACAAGTTTAAGTATTACCCTCACCTGCGTCTTGACGGTCTGGTTCGCTGACCCTTTAAGCTACGGGTTCACATAAGAGTCATATTCAAATAAGAGTGAAAATTTAAAAAAGGCTATTAACTTTTGACTTTGAAGGGCCATTAAAAATAAAAAGCATAGACTTGAATAGATACGAAGTGCTACAATACTCGTGAAATTATTTATAGATTTTTTGATCAAATAATGTTTAAGATTTTAATACAGTTTTTTAGTCTTATTCTTGTCATCATTATAATAGCATTACAAAGCCGTTGCTTACTGTTTTGGTACAAAAAAGGATCTATAAAACTTTGACACTACTAAAGGTTCTGAGCCTCCTTCAGCTATTGTTTTCAAATTGTCATATTTTCATAGCATTAATAACTTTCGATTTATCTTTAATAAATTAATTAAAAAATAATATCTTCTCGCCATCCCTAAAACAGGGGTAGACCGAAGTCTAGACTTTTAAGTCCTTTCGACCCACCTTCCACCGACGACATTTTTTGGGACAACATGACTTGGTGGTGAGCCCGTCGCCTTCTTTATGTCCAAGCCAATAATATAATTCTTACTTAAGTTTCAAAAACCAGTCTTCCACCTGGGGAGAGAACTTTGGTCTTGACTCGAATCCCGTTCAACCTATCAAATTTTAACTAAGAAAACGGGTTGGTATGAACCTGCTGAAAGTATCAAACCCAGAGATTCATGCAGATGTTTGATAAACTTAAGTGTAAAAATTTAAAATTTTGTCATCTGGAACTTAATTATAAAATGATATAATTCTCTAATATAATTCTAAACTATTTATAACCGTGGTAAGTCGGACAAGATGAGTCCAATTTAATAAGCTAATTTCAATTTACTAATTTTCGAATTTATCATTCGAATAACTATTTTTAAAATAATAAAATACTCATCGTTTTTTTTTTTTTTATAGAAAAGGGAGGCAAACGAGCAGGTGGCTCACGATGGTAGGTGATTACCGCCGCCCATGAACACCCGCAATACCAGAGGCATAGCAGATGCGTTGCCTCCCTTAGAGTGCCCCCCTCCCCCAGAATTTGGGGAGGGAGGTGTGTGGGCCACCGGTTACCTGCACTCACCAGACGAAACGCAGAAGTTTGTTAGACTTCTACTTTACGCCGGTATTCTGTGAGGTCGTGGTACTACCCCGGTCGAGCCGGCCCATTCATGCAACAACAAAAGCTGATGCGTGGCTCCACCACTGTTAAATGGTAATGGTATGTTAGGTATATAAATAGAAGTATCGTGAAAGATACTTCTATTTATATACCTAACATTTTGGGCCGTTTCATAATTTATAACTGAACGCAGGATTGGTATTCATTGATTGATTAATTGATGCGAGGCGACTGAAATTGCAATGTCAATCCGACGTCGGGACAATTTTGTGATATTGATAAATTCACTCTTGTAAAAATCTATGTGCTATTCATATAAGAAATAAAATACAAGCAAAAACCAAATAATCAGTTCGTTTGGGATATTCTTAAATTTTGAACGTAATGTCAATATAAAACTAATCGGACACAAAATTTATACCAAACCGTTTTCTATTTTTCATAAATGGTATTCAAATCATCAAATTATAAATTATTTACATACAACATAAGCTAGATTAAAATAAAATCTATCATACCCGTACGTCTATCCCATTAAAGATAATCTCATCAACCAGTAATGAAGATATACGGCTCTCAACAATGTATGAACTGATTATTGTGGAATGTTTAGCTAAATATTTCATGGAGGTTTTAGTTCGTTGGTTTTGTGTAATTTGAATGAAATATGCCGGTGATTGTAACTGTGTTCCATTTTATTCACACGGACATCTCCGTTTCCTGATGTATCCACCAAGTACTGGAAATTGATATCAAATTATAACTGGCCAAGTTTTAACAGACCGGTGACGGGCAGCAACGTCTAAAATGTCTGGTACAGCAATCGTCAATCGGCTTGGCAAGCGTGGCGGTTATGGCAAACTTTCCCTTACATTAGCTTATATGAGTTTCCTCATACTGTTTCCTTACTCCGCGGTAGCAATAATATAACATCTGAATTTACGAATTTTGATGGTGCCAGCATTGAATCCGAGGCACTGCTGTAATTTGTACAGTGAACTTTAAGCTTTATTCTCAACCAAGCTCGGTTGTCGATAATTTAAATGAGTTTCATATTCATGAAATACAATAAAAACCTAAATATCCCCTTTAAAAAACGTATTAAATTTACCGCATGTTTTTACACTTCGAAGTCGTGTGGCTAAAAATCATTCCTAGATCCCGTTTAATTTTGCTTCATTAGAAGATCGAAGTAGAACCGCGCCTGTCAGAAAGTTGAAATTTAACTTTTCATTTTAAAGTTTAAATGGATTCCAACGAACTATTCCAGAAACTTTCCTATATCTGTTCTCTTGCCAATGAAGACTAAAATTCAGATTTTTTTACTAAAGTTAAATATAAATGCAGTCGTTTGGAATCGGAGTAAAAATTTGTCATTAATTTCTTTATTATTAGTGTCATAAGAAGAGATTAAGTGAAAATTTTTGAGAAATGGAAGTGGCTCCTAACACTCCTGGCGGGATAACTACTTCGAAACATATTAGTATAAAATGAAGCATGTCGGTGACGTGTAACATCACTCTAGTGCGAGGAGTTAGGAATGTGCTGTAATCGTATAGCAAGCGACGCGGTTATGGCTCCTTATAATAGACCTACTGGATAGTTTTTTACAGGTCGAGACCGGTTAAGTATAAATAAAGCGTTCATGGTACTATCTGTATATACCGATGTATATGAAGATAGTACCAGAATGAAAATAAATTGTTCCACCAAGCCGATTTTTACTGGCAATGTAAGAAGAGTTAGGATCTATAAATTATTTTAAAGTACTCGATAGCCTAGTTGGTGGGGATTCTGCCAGCGAAGCTAAGGGCTGTGAGTGCAAATTCCACTAGTTAAGTTTTCTAATTATTTTAAAAGCGTCTTTATTATTTTCAGTAGCATTTGGTAGCTACATACACATTGATAGCGTATTTCTTGGGTATTCTGTAGATTGAAAATGTCCCGTGTCAATGACAAGCCCTTCTCTGATCTTATCTATAAATTACTACACAGAGTAAATTAAGCATGGGGGGCTGCTCCTCTTAACGTGAATGCTGACGACAGTTAAATATAGGTTTACGCAAGTCTGGAGTAACGCAGATGATAGCCTCTGTTATTAAATTTGGACTACGTTGTTTAATCAATTATTTCTAACACGGAATAAGAGAGTAGTACATTACACTAATTTAAATTATAATGATGCACATAATTTAATAACAACACATTATATTAAAAAAAGAAGAATTGTTTGTTACTATTTTTATACTTCATCCTGTTATTATTTTTGATACTTGCTGTTATATTGACAATGCTATTTTAACTTTCACAAGGTATTTTGAAACATCTTCATAAATAAGAATACCTGTTTTGAAAATGTGGACAAATTGAATTCAGTAAAACAAGTAAGAAATATTTTATAGCAGAAAGAATTATATGATTTTTTATCGTCTTCGCGATGATGCGAATATTTGAATTTTATGAGTTTTTGTAAAAAAATCGAAAAAGACGAAAAGAAAAGAATTAACAAGATGTCAAACAAACAATCAAGGTTTAATTTGTGTTCTTTTAGTATGTTTCATTAGTTGTCTAAATCACTTTTGTATACATATACTATGTACATAATTTAAGTACTATTTATACATACATTATTAATAAAGTTTATAAATATATACTAATGAAATGAATAAGCATTATTTATTTATTTATTTATTTATCTTCACGCACAATCCCTGACGGGGTAGCCAGAGAGAACAGATCGCCAAGTGTCACGATCTCTACATACTTCTTTCGCTTTTTTCAGATTCATCATCTTCTTCATACATGCACGTCTAGGTATCCGAGTACTCTTGACCCTCCCCTCTTCGAGCAATTTGCTCACATGGTCTACGAAAGTTAATCTCGGTCTACCTCGACACCTTATAATATATACTTTGGCGCAATATATTTTCTTCACCATTCGGTCTTTACTCATTCGCTCAACGTGCCCAAACCATCGAAGCACGCCCTTATCTATTTTTGAGACAAGGTCATGTTTCAAACCTGCCATATTGCGAATCTCTTCGTTTCGCTTTCGGTCGGCCATGGTAAGGCCGCACATTTTACGAAGAGATCGCATCTCCACTGCATTCAACCTGCTTTTATGCTTCTTCTGGCATACCCAGGTTTCGCTGCCATATAACAAAGTCGGTACCAACACTGCGTTATGTATTGCAAGGCGTGCACTTTTCACAACGCCTTGCCTTTTGATTAACGCAGTCAGGGCACCATTGACTTTGTTCCCGGCAGCGACACGCCTGTCCACATCTAAATCACATCTTCCATCCCGGCTAAACGCACTCCCCAAGTATACAATTTCATTCACCTGTTCTAGACATTCCTGATTTACCCAAATTTCGCACTTAGTTCTTTCTTCGTCCCTTTCAAATACCAGAACCTTAGTTTTATTAGCATTCAAACGGAGACCATTAATTTCACATTCTTCTTCATACACGTGACTAATGCCTGCAGTTCTGCCTCTGATGGTGCAATAAGCACTGCATCATCAGCATAAAGCAGACAATTTACTTTTATGTCACCCAATTTCACACCCAAACAGCTATCTTTCAGCTTCTGTAAACAGCTGTCGAGATACAGTATGAACAGCCAGGAAGACATGACACAACCCTGTTTTACGCCCGTTTGGACGCTAAACATGGGTGACAGGTCATGCCCTACCCGCACACAGGCTTTACAGTCACAGTAAAGTGACTGCACAGCCCTTAGCTATCGACCATCCACACCATACCCCGGCAACAGTTCCCACATTTTCTTCCTTAGAACCTTATCAAATGCTTTCTCAAGATCCACAAAAGCACAGAAAATCTTCTGGTTAACAGCCAGAAGCTTCTCCGTGATCATGCGGAGAGAAAACATTTGATCCGTGCATCCTCTTCCAGGTCTAAATCCGCATTGTGCCTCCCATAGAAATCTTTCCGATTTATCTTGCATCCTACGTGTCAAAACCTTCGAGTAAACTTTACTTGCTAAACTGGTCAAGCTGATCGCCCGGTAGCACCCGCAGTCATAATGTGAACCTTTACCTTTATATAAAGGCACAATGACCGCGGATCGCCAATCATCCGGAACAGCCCCCGTTCGCCAGCACAAATTGCACAGCAGATGAAAGCTGTCCCAGACGCGTGGCCCACCATACTTGACCATTTCAGCAGTAACTCTGTCTAGTCCCGCAGCCTTACCACATTTCAAACTTCTAATCGCACATTCAATCTCTTTCATACTGATGACCTCAGTGTCATCGAGGTCCGAGTCTGGCGTACCAGTCACGGCGTCACCCCCGGATCCCTCACTAAGATCATCACACGCATACATCTCTCTATAAAATTCGCTCCATCGCTGCATGACGTCCGATTTTTCTGAGAGGACGTCATTGGTTCCCGAAAGCACTTTATTCATTCTTAAGGCTGTCGCACCACTCCGGGTCCTTTCAACCTCTTTCCAGAAGAGTTTGGAGTTCTCCTTGAAGTTGTGCGACAACCTTTCGTCCGCTTCCATTCTACTCCTTTCACGCTTTTCCTCAATCAATGCTTTCGTGTGAACTTTCTGGAGCTTATATCTTTCTTTCCTCTTCTCTCTCATATCCTTATCATTACTAGTGGCAAAGTAGTCTAACCATGCTTTCTTCTTCTTATTTACAGCTTCTTTCACTTCGTCATTTCACCATGCATCACCCTTTTTACTACTACCTCTTTTCACAGTTCCACACACGTCTTCCGCTGCACTAACCATTCCATCTCTAAGGCTTTGCCATATTTCTTTCACACATTCTTTCCTGTCAACAATGCTGTCCAGCTTTTCGGCTACCATTGCTTGATATTTTTCCATAGTTCCCGCTTCCTGAAGCTACCAGCTTCGGATGCTACCGACCGACTGTGGTTCTGGTATCGCCGTCCGGTGGCGCCAATCCGCGAACAGACCCCTAAATCTAGTAATCACTAGATAGTGATCCGTTCCCAGGTCAGCACCTCGGAACACTCGCGTATCCATCACCTGTTTTCGCAGTCGGTCATCCACCAGGAATAAATCGATCATACTTCTCTCATTCTCTCTTGTTCTAGTATACATATGGATTTTCTTGTGACTAAACATAGTGTTTGTCACAAGAAGACCCTTTTCCTTGCATACAGCCAGTATAAGCTTGCCAGCATCGTTAACCCTTTTATCGCCAAACATTCCAAGCACCGACTCGTACCCTGGCCAAGCGTTACCAACCCATCCTTTCAAATCACCACATACAACAATTCTTTCGTTTCCTCTAACCAAGTCTAGAACTTCTCTTACATTCTCCCAAAACTCCTCCAGCTCAGCTCTGGACGACGAAGCTACCGGCGCATAAACAGCCAAAAGGAATAACTTCGTCAGTCCCAATTTAAAGCAAACCCAGAGAAGTCTCGAGTTCACAACCTTATATTCAGTCATAACATCGACCAACCGAGACGACAGCAGCACCCCCACTCCCTGGCAGGCGCTCTCGCTCTCCGGGACTCCGGACCATAGAGCTAACGCCCCGCCAGGGAGCTCTTCAGTACCACTGCCCTTCCGCTTGGTCTCCGACAAACACACGACATCTAATTATCTTTCTTTCATTATTTCAATCAACTCATTCGTCTTATCTCTCATGCCTCCTCTAACATTCCACGTGCCAACTCTGCACTCCGTCCTCCACCTTCCGCCGTGTCGGGCTGTGCGTGACGGGTGGCGGTCCCCATCGCCGCTTTGCGCGCTGCATTTCACACCAACTGGGACGAACTTGTGTGCGTCGCCTTGGGGGGACGCCCTAACCCTCGTTGGCATGGGTGCGCAGCTGTGTAGAATTGCAGCCCTGAAAAGGGCTGGCAGGGGTCGCGACGAGCACGCTTCTACAACGACCAATGATGAATGATGATTAGAATTGAGATAAGGAAAAGTTTCGCTTCAACACATGCCTAATAATTAAAGTATTTCCATTAGTGTAGGACTAAGAGTAACTATTACCTTTTATTAATTTTTGATTTTCAGTTCCTTTGTTATTCAACGGATAAGTTTTTTTTTGTCAAAAAGCAACTTTATATTTTATGATAAAAACTTACTACCATCCCTATATAAGATAAAAATTTCCTCTGTATCATGTTATGTTATCATTACTACATATGTGTGCCAAGTTGCATGGGAGTTGCATCCTTATTTTTCACCTTAGAAGTCAAATATTTTTTTCAAATTTGCATGGTACTAATTCCAAAGTATACCTCATGCAACGAAAAAATTATAAATCGAAATCGGACTACTTTGTAAAAAGTTAGTTGTGTTCATACAAAAAAACAAATACACATGCTGATTTTAAATCCCAGTTTTTCAGCGGTAAAAAAATACAAAGCGACCAATTAACAACAATTATTGCGCCACGAGGAAACACAAAGACCTATCCAGTATGCTTGTCAGTATTTCCATGCTTTGTGTTTACAAAAGATTGGACTAAATTAATGAGTACCTGAGTATAAACAAATGTCGACTGCAAACAGGTCTCTTTATACAGAGAATACAATTCGCCTTATATAAATTATAAATTGTTAAATTAAGCAAATGCTCATGGGTTATGAAACGTAGATCCATGGGGGGAGAACTGAATTACCAAATTGTTTTATGACAAATTTTAACTGAGCACAAAGAAAGCACATTGCCTTCAACTTTTTAAATTTGATTCAATGCCTGTGTGATGAGATAGAGGATTCAGACACATGGTTAGAAACGCGAAATCAAAGTATAAGTTTTTGGTGTTACGTGATGAAATATTTTGTAGTGCATTGATTGATAATGCTATGATATGGACTGATATATCATATCAACTGTACAATAATAATAATATGTATATTTAATAATAGATTAATGTGAAAAAATTTGACGTCTGTCAAAGTGTCAAGAGCTAAGTATATTTAAATAAATTTATTTTAATAATTTTTACTATATTTAGGTTTTAAAATTATCGTAAAATGTTGATAAAATTTAAATAAATGTGATATTAAAAGGTTTTTATGATTTCAGATACTTTTTTTTGTCAATCGTGGTAATATTGTATTCCGGAGCTTGTCAACTGTCAAGGAATAAGTATATTTCTTAAATATTTGGAAAAACCTGGGAAGTATTTTAATATTCATGTAATATTCAATAATTATGTCTGTATTTCAAATATTACTTTTACTTTTAGTGCGCTGTACGGCATGCCTACATCTGATCAAAGGTCTACACTCTGTGGTGGTGTAACTGATTGGAAGTGGTCTAACTGATTGGAAGCGACGCAGCAGAACTTAGCAACTTTAAGTTTATTTAAGATATAATAATTAGTTTATGAATATCGCTCCTACCAACTCTCAACCGGAATTCCTACAATGTCGAAATTGTTCGGACGGTAGGCTTTTTAAAGGTAAAAGAGGCTTAAATATACATATTAGACGTTGTCATCCACAGTCAATTTCGGTTACACAGCCTCCCGTCCATGGCACAATCAGAGATATTAATCAAACCAATTTTCAAAATTTTTCGGACCAAATTCATTATTACCACCGTAATGTACCAATACTTAGGAGGATTCCTAGAGGTGCGAGGATGCAGCTAGCTAAAGCTTTATCAAATACCATTCAAAATTGTTTTACTTTTAACACTGTAACTAGTTGGCAAAAATTATTTTACTTTGCATATTTTCATTTTCATGTTGACAAAACGGGATGTAAGTCAATTACGTCCCAGCTTAAAAACAAATCTTTTCAAAATTTTGATTCACCGATTGATACATCCATAGCTCCAAGACCACACAATTTTGATTTAAAGAAAGTTGTCGAGTCTAAAGTTATGGATGGTGATTTAAAAAACGCATCGCGTATTTTATTTTCAGACGATATCCTGGCGCCTCACAATGCGGACACCCTTGAAAGCTTACATCAGAAGCATCCTAAGGCCAATTCCTCCTTGCTTCTACCCTCGCCCCCTGATCCTTCTTATCAGCCATTACAAGTTTCAGAAAAAGATACTTTAGAGGCAATTATGTCTTTCTCAAATGGCTCTGCCGGCGGCATTGACGGAATTACGCCTCAACATCTGAAAGATCTTGTAAGCGCGTCCGCCGGTGACGCCGGCCGAATTCTTTTGGGCGACATAACAAAATTAAGTAATTTTATGCTTTCTGGCAATGTAAATCCAAATTTTGTTAAAATCATATATGGAGCAAGGTTATGTGCCTTTAAAAAAAGATAATGGTATCCGCCCTATAGCTGTTGGTTCCACTTTTAGACGTTTAACTTCTAAATTAGCATGTAGGCACATCACCTCCGATCTAAAGTCAAAATTTCAGCCTATTCAGTTAGGCTTCGGTAGCAGAGGAGGTTGTGAGGCAGCTGTACATTCAGTGCGTACTTTTTAACGAATTGTCAAACAGATGTTCTCTTGAAAGTTGACCTTAGGAATGCCTTTAACTCCTCGACAGATCAACCCTGCTGAAGGAGGTTGCGAAACATACCCCGGAAATTTACCATTACGTTTGGCAATGTTACAGTCAAAACTCTAATTTATTTTACGAAAATCATTTAATTGACTCAGCCGTCGGAGTTCAGCAGGGTGATCCACTGGGCCCAGCATTGTTTAGTTTGGGAATTCAACCGATTATTTCAAAGTTGAAATCCAAACTCAATGTTTGGTACCTAGATGACGGAACCCTGGGAGGAAAGCCAGATGACGTGCAAAATGACCTTCAAAAAATTATTCAAAATTTTAAAAACATTGGCCTTGAATTAAATAATACTAAATGTGAACTTTTCATTCCTGACCGTTTGTCTTCTCATAGACACAGTTTGTTTCAAAATTTTAACAATATATCTCCTGGCATTAAAGTAACTGAGGCGGATTCTCTTTACCTCTTTGGAGCGCCGTTATTTATAGAGAGTATGAAACCTCTTTTGAAAGTAAAATTTGATCAATTTTTAGAACATGTTAATAAACTGTATATTCTAAATTCTCATATAGCGCTTACTATTTTAAAATATTGCGTTCTTGTTCCTAAATTTACTTATTTACTCCGCTCGAGTCCAGCATGGAAATGTTCTGATTTTTTAAAACAAATTGACCTTAATCTCAAAATAGCTTTGGAAAAAATTCTAAATTTATCTTTAGTCTCATCTAGCTGGACTCAAGCTACTTTACCTTTTAGATTTGGAGGTATCGGTATAAGAGAGGTTTCAAATATTGCGCTGCCGGCTTTCCTTGCCTCCGTACATAGTGTTCATGATTTGTCACGTAAAATTCTTAAGAATGACTTGGACTTGACCTTTGCTAACGAGGCAAGAGAAGCATGGTTGCGTCTCTGTTCCGGCGAGGATATTCCACTGGAATCTAACTCACAAAAACAGTGGGATATCCCGTTGGTTCAGAATGTGCAGAAATGCTTACTGAACAATTTTCACTGTGACAGAGACCGCGCCCGCTTTCTAGGTGTTTCGACAAAGGAATCAAGTTACTGGCTACATGCTTTACCATCAAGTAACCTTGGTACATTACTAGATAACGAAAGTTTACGTATAGCAGTAGGAATACGATTGGGAGCATCGATTTGTCAACCACATCGATGTCCTTGTGGCAGCGACGTCGACGAGTTAGGCCTCCACGGACTTTCATGCCAAAAAAGTGCCGGCAGACTGTCTCGTCACGGTTCCTTGAATGAGGTCCTCCGAAGGGCTCTTGTTTCCATAAATATTCCATCGGTTTTAGAGCCTTGTGGAATATTTAGGAGGATGGTAAGAGACCCGACGGCTTGACTTTAGTCCCTTGGGAGAGAGGCAAAGCTCTTGTGTGGGACGCAACTTGCGTCGATACATTAGCGGCCTCTCATATCAAGGGTACTTCGATAAGGGCCGGGGCGGCATCAGAGGCAGCTGAATCGGGTAAATGGCGTAAATATGAGTCTTTGAAAGGAGACTATATATTTGTTCCATTTGCCGTAGAGACAATCGGTCCGTGGGGTCCCCGCGCGATGCAGTTTCTAAAGGAATTGTATCCGCGACTTATCGTTGCCGCTGGTGACAAGAGGGCTGGCTCTTTTCTTGCTCAACGGTTAAGTCTAGCCATTCAACGTGGAAATGCAGCCAGCGTTCTTGGTACCATGCCACGAGGAGTAGGGCTCTACGATGATAATAGTTTTTAGTTAATAAGTATTGTAAATATTAACATAATTTTTTCTGTACATTCAAATATAATTATAATAGATTAATACATTGAGAGATTAATACATGATCCTTTTTTTAAGAAGGGGGCGAACAAGCTAGCGGTTCGTCTAATGTTAGGTGATTATCGACGGCTATTTAAATTCGCAGAGAAGGGAAAAAAAGATAATGGAAGAAGAAAGGAAAAAGATAAGTTTTCATCCAGTTACCTCATCGAAAACGCAGAAATTGCTCCTACTTAGAGGTAAAAATGTAAGTAATTACTTTAAGTGTTTGTAGGGATTTTTGTATCTATCTATACGTATTATCGTGCTACTTAGGAGCTCTTAGTAATAAAAATACGGGTGCGTAAGTGTGAATTAAGTCATTTAACATGGCTCTCTCTGCGGTTGAGTCGTTATACGACGCATGAATGTTAAAAAGCGAACTACAAGTACACCCTTCAAGTAAGTGGAATCTCAGAAACGTGTTGAGCATGAAAAACTATATTCGAAAAAAGAGCTGTAACAGCAATATTTTTAGAAAATTAACTCGACTTACCGGTTTTTTTAATCAAACAATAACGTTAAATATCTGCATTGCAACGAAAGTGTACAATAAGTTTCTTAGACATAAGTAATTAATTGATTAAATGACTTACCAAGTATGTATCAATGTTTCTAAAATTTTTAAATTTAAAAATACATGTTTTTTTTACCGTTACAGATTTTATAAAACAGGTAGCATGATGAGCGATCGCAGATCGCTCATCGCTCTCTGCGGTCGCTCATCGTAGAGTCTACTCGCTTGAGGATGCCTTGTTTTGAGGCGAAACACGTGTCGCGTTTTCGGTGGTGGTGTGTGTTACCTGGTTTGAGTGAAGTGGTGGTGGTGCATACAGTGGAATTGGTGCACACATCTGTGGAATTGGTGCACGCATCTGTGGGAGGGAGGGTGGTGCTCTTCTTCTTTTCGGACCAGGTAGCATATACCTTTTTATATTTTCATGCGGAGGGTTGCGAAGTAATTTTTTAAATAACAACTTTACAATGAATTTCCGCAAAGTAACGCCTGAGTCAATTAACTATCCCGAAAAAATCCAGATTAAATTTAAGCAACGGATCTGGTATTGCAATCTTCTGCTCTGCATGTGTGAGGATCATAGAAAACGATCTCTACGAGAGAGTATAAGAATTTCCCACAAAAGCTGTTAAATAAGTTAGAGGTAAGAGGTTAATTAGGTTAGTTAAGCGTGTTGGTGAGCGCATACAACGTGTTTCTACGCACTATTGTTATTCCTCTCGTTATCCTCGATTATCATAACCTCGTTTTTTGATTAGTAGGGAGCACATAACGCTGGAGATTAAAAGATATATTCTCGTAATATTTTTGTGATTTTTTTTTAGTTTTGTTTGTTGATATCAGTAATATTTCTGATCAGTGAATAATATCATATATGCGTAAGCTTTTCTGAACTTATATATAATATGCCTTAACTACCTGTTTATGTTTAGAGTAATTCTAAAAAGTTCATGTTAAGGTTGTTTGTTTACACTTTATTAAATTTATGGGTACTTATTAAACAGAATCGTGTTTCAAACAGTATATTGTCTAGTCAATTAAGTATAATATTATGTACTATGTAATAAACCATAAGCTATTTATACAATTCAGACGAATATCAGTAAGTACTCGTCAGAAAATCGTTTGTACGCTCCATAGGCGTAATTAACTCTAAAAGCTTTTATTCGTTTTCACTAAAATTGATTGTAAGGTGTCTTTACACCAGGGTGTAATCGAAGATTTTATATACTATTGTTATAATTGTACAAGATAGACAAGTCACGATAGCCGTGTGGTTGGGTGGTCGAAATTTCGAGGCGAGTGACCCGAGTTCGATCCCCAGGTGACAGGCTCGTACCAGTGGGTTTTTCAAAAAACTTATGTTCGAATTATGTCGTTGGTTAGAACATAAACAACGCGCCAGGCTACCCACCTCAGACGCACCGAAAATACAGTGGTAGAGCCACGCATCAACTTTTGTTGTTGCATTAATGGGCCGTCTCGACCGGGGAAGTACCACGACCTCACAGAATACCGGCGTAAAGTAGAAGTCTAACAAACTTCTGCGTTTCGTCTGGTGAGTTCAGGTAACCGGTGGCCCACACATCGTCCTCCCCCAATTACGGGGGAGCGGGGCACTCTAAGGGAGGCAACGCATCTGCTAAGCCTCTGGTATTGCGGGTGTTCATGGGCGGCGGTAATCACTTACCATCACGTGAGCCACCTGCTCGTTTGCCTCCCTTTTCCTATAAAAAAAATCTTCGGTGGAAGGTGGGTCGAAGAGACTTAATTGTCTAGACTAGACCTCTGTCAACCCCTGAATTGGGAATTGCGTGAAGCTATTTATTTATACGTATAAGATAGATGGTCATGACTACAATTAATTTTAATTTGAGACATCACATAACTTTATTTTAAATAATTTACAATAACTGAAATTGAAACTGTATAATCCACAATCACTTGAACAAAATTTTCTAGGATCATGTTAAATGACTATGTTATCAGTACAAGATAAAGATAATCAATTAAAAATGGTATTTATTTTGTCAAGATAGCCAAGTGGTTGCATGATCGGAATTCGAGTCCAGAGATTAGTCGTACCATCATAGACAGCGATTTATCATAGTATAAGAAATAAATACCTCAAAATCTTAAGATCAAATTTAACCTTATCCATATGACATCACTAATAGCACGCACTGACTGTGTTGCTTGTAATGACATATGGAACAGAGATGTGGTCCTTCACTGTTAGCCGAATGAAGAAGCTTAGAGTTGCTCAGCGTGCTATTGAAAGCGCTACGCTCGGTGTTTCTCTGTTCGATAGAATCCGTAACGACGAAATCCGCAGCAGAACTAAGGTAACCGACATAGTTGTAAGGATCAAAATACTGTAGTGTTATTACTACCGGTCTTTTACTATTAACACTATAATTATAGTTATAGTGTCAATAGTAAAAGACCGGTTACATAGCTCAACATGATGATAACCGCTGGGGTAATAAGGTGCTCAAGTGGCAACCTCATTTAGGAAAACACAAAGTTTGCTTTAAAAGTCGATATGGCGTATATCGACTATTTACATCTACTGGATGAATGTATCAGGTCGGTACTAAGCCCAATTTACTTTTTATGGTACGAAGAAAGAACGAAGTGCGAAATTTGGGTAAATCAGGAATGTCTAGAACAGGTGAATGAAATTATATACTTGGGGAGTGCGTTTAGCCGGGATGGAAGATGTGATTTAGATGTGGAAAGGCGTGTCGCTGCCGGGACCAAAGTCAATGGTGCCCTAACTGCGTTAATCAAAAGGCAAGGCGTTGTGAAAAGTGCACGCCTTGCAATACATAACGCAGTGTTGGTACCGACTTTGTTATATGGCAGCGAAACCTGGGCATGCCAGAATGAATGCAGTGGAGATGCGATCTCTTCGTAAAATGTGCGGCCTTACCATGGCCGACCGAAAGCGAAACGAAGAGATTCGCAATATGGCAGGTTTGAAAGATGACCTTGTCTCAAAAATGGATAAGGGCGTGCTTCGATGGTTTGGGCACGTTGAGCGAATGAGTGAAGACCGAATGGTGAAGAAAATATATAGCGCGAAAGTTAATATTAAAAGGTGTCGAGGTAGACCGAGACTAACTTTCGAAGACCATGTGAGCAAATTGCTCGAAGAGGGGAGGGTCAAGAGTACTCGGATACCTAGACGTGCAAGTATGAAGAAGATGATGAATCTGAAAGAAGCGAAAGAAGTATGCAGGGATGGTGACACTTGGCGATCTGTTCTCTCTGGCTACCCCGTCAGGGATTGTGTGTGAAGATAAATATATGGTATTTATAAACTCCAACGTAGAATAATAATAACAACAGTGTGTCCTAAATTAAAAGAAAGCATTTACAATGATGACAGTGACATTTTAAAGCACTGTAATACTTAACCAGTACACATAAAATTAAAATTTACTTTATTAATGTATGTTATGTGTATATGTATGTCGCTGGAAACCGGCTCTATTCAATTAGTGAAAATGCCATATCTATGGCAAGTGAATAGTCGCCTATCGAGTTTATTAATGAAGTGCCTAATAAAGTACAAGATATTATTAACTCTAATAATATAAAAAAATTATTAAAATATTATTAATTAAGTAATATGTGTCAGGAGTTCTATTTCGTAAAAAAAATCTAAGAATTTTTCAAACTGCCTTTTTCTTTTCGAGACACTTTTTATCGAATCTTATTTGGGACAAATTGTCGGTGATGACGGAAACGAGATTGTTTTTAATTGTAACGTTTCTATCTATTAGTTAGACATTACATCGCTAGCAGTTTAGAATTTAACTTTTGTTGCTTAAAAGTTGAAAGATATATTTTAATAAAAGTTGAAAGATAATTTTAAATATTGCAACTTTCAAAACTAATATGGGCGCAGCCTAACTGTAATGCAATCGGTTAGACTCGAATAAATTCGTGAGAATTCAAAGTCAGACACTTTTTTTAAAGTAAGCTGTGATTTTCTGGTTGGGTCTTGTTAAGATTAAAATTGCTGCTCGGTTTCGTTTTTTCGCAACAATAAAGTTTACGTTTTTTATTTTATTACTATTTTTCAATTTTAAATAAATCAGTATTTACTTTACCATCAATATAGGTTAAGAAAAAAGTAAATAATAAGTCACGATAGCCGAGTTGTTGGGTGGTCGGAATTTTGAGTCGAGAGACCCGAGTTCGTTCCCCAGGTGGCAGGCTGATACCAATGGGTTTTAAAACATGTACAAATTATATCGTTGGCTTGGACATAAAGGCGGCGACTATATATATATATATATATATATATATATATATATATATATATATATATATATATATATATATATATATATATATATATATATATATATATATATATATATATATATATATATATATATATATATATATATATATATATAGTCGCCGCCTTTATGTCCAAGCCAACGATGAAATTGTACATAAGTTTTTGAAAAACTCATATATATATATATATATATATATATATATATATATATATATATATATATATATATATATATATATATATATATATATATATATATATATATATATATATATAGATAGAGGACAACATCATACATACATTGCTCCGATGGACTGAGGACCGAACAGTTAAGTTCTTTCACCGAGGACATTTTTTGGGACAAAGAGATTGGAGATTGGAGGTGTGCTTGTCGCCATCATTATCCAAGCTAGGGATATAAATAGTAAATAAGTTATAAAAAAATCGATTGCTAAAAGCCTACCTCCTGGAGATCGAAATTGACTCTTTTGACTCGAATACCCATCACTTAACCACTCGGCTATCACAACCTTTAATTTATCATAAATGTTACCCGTTGCGAAATTCGAACCCGCAACTCTTAGCTTCGAAGGCAGGTTTAGTACTAGACTGTCGGGTCATCAAATATCATGGTGCCAATATTAAGTATGGCACCAATTTATAGTCACGATAGCCGAGTGGTTGGGTGGTCGGAATTTCGAGTCAGGAGACCTGAGTTCGATCCCCAGGTGGCAGGCTGATACCAATGGGTTTTTTTAAAACATGTACAAATTATATCGTTGGCTTGGACATTAAGACGGCGACAGGCCCACCACCTACCACATTGTTGTATCTTCGGTGGAAGGTGGGTCAAAGGGACTGGGGACTTAACTGTCTAGACTAGACCTCTTTCTACCCCTGTACTGAGATTTACGTGAAGATATTTATTAATTTTATTATTTTCACCAATTTATAGTCTTTATATATTGTTAAATGATTTATGGGTTAAAACATTTGAGATTTTCTTAGCCTTGCGTTGATTGCTGGGGAATTATTCATTCTATATATTTAAGCAATCAGTTCTTCCCAGTGATTGAACTAATACTTGTTACTAAGGATATTAGTAGTAATAGGAGTCGTAAATAACTAGTTTTTTCCCATGACAATAATCTATTCACTATATCTCACTGAAATTACCTCTCAAATTTCAATTACCTTTCTCCTGAAATTATATCTCACTTTTTGGTTCTCCGGTCCCGAGGTCCTGTATTAATTACTTGTATTGAGACATTCCACACATATTTATGGACCACGACGTAACTAGAATATTGTTCAAAGTTTTCCTGTATATATTAAGTGCATTTTTTCAGTTTACTCTTCTCCGCAGATATTTTTTCCTTCAGACTTTTTAAATTAACTCAAACTTTTTAAATTAACTGATGCTGATAAAAAAATTTCAAATATTTTTTTCACTTCCATTCATTTTCCAATGTTCCCATGTATTATGTATGTATTAATCTGGGATCGAGACAATTTAGTTCATTAGACTTACATTTCACAGGTTCTATTTTTTTGGACAACGTGATAGGAAAAGAGCGTGACGAAGTTTTATATAATATACTTACATAGTGAAGTAAAAAGGTAGCCTACATAGATAAACATTAGTTTAAACATGTATTAACATCCGTGAAGCGAGTATAATCATTCATATTTATCACGCAACTGTTTAGGAAATTCGGCGATTTGGGTTAGGGAACTGGATTCGAACCCGCCACGTTTTAGCTTAGAAGGCTATCGAACATCTCTATGGGTACGACAATCTAGTTCCAATGGATCGAAAAATTTTAATTCGGCTTGTTAAATTTGTTTGTAAACTATTATTTGTGAATGATGATCCATCAATAAATAAATATAAGAACTTTTAAAAAATTTGTTGGGTATGCATCACGCTTAATTAAGGTCTGGCAAGTGTAACGATAAAAAGAGGTACAATTAGTATCAATTTAAACATTTATGGTAAAAATGCCTTATTTTTTTTTAAATCAAGAGCACTGTAGGTTAACATAAAAAAAGTTATCCTAAATTCATCGACTTCCCGAACGGCCACCAAATTTTATTGGAGCCTAACTTAATAAGACACCGGTATGAGTATGGTACTATCGCTTTTTAATCATAATGTATTTTTCTATATTATAAGTGAAATGAAGCCACAAATTTATTACTCAAGAAGTATACATAAAATAACTCAACTTCATATAACACTAAAGCTATCATATAACACTGCTAAACGCCGATACATCCACAATAATGTTAGTAACGCTTCGCCATGTGATGTGTGGAAATTCCTTAATTCTATCGGTGTTGGAAGAAAACCTATCCTGGATTGTGGTCCTTCTATTTCTCATAATGATATGAACATTCATTTTGCTTCTGCTTCGGCATTGGACCCTACAATTAGATCTCAAACTATAGCTTATATAGCTACACTTCAATTTCCACATATCCCAGTCTTTGAATTCTCTCCTGTGAATCAGGATGAGGTCAGAAAAGCTGTTCTGGCAATCAAGTCTCAGGCTACGGGAAGTGATAATGTTAGCAGGGTCATGATAACCCATATACTTGAGTATATACTTCCTGCAATCACTCACATTGTTAACTTTTCACTTGATTCGGGTCATTATCCGTCTCAGTGGAAAATGGCTTTCGTGAGACCTCTTCCCAAAGTACCTAATCCTATTCTTCCTCAGCATTTCCGTCCTATATCAATTCTACCTTTTCTTTCTAAAGTATTGGAAGCCTGTGTACATAAGCAAATCTCTAAATTTTTCCATGATCATAACCTACTGAGTCAATTTCAGTCTGGGTTTCGTCCTGGTCACAGCACCAGTACTGCTTTACTTAAAATTACAGATGACATAAGAGAAGGTATGGAAAATAAAAAGGTCACAGTTTTGGTGCTAGTTGACTTTTCTAATGCTTTTAACACAGTCGACCACGATATCCTTATTGCAATTCTGGCCTGCTATAAATTCGCTTCTCCTGCCTTAGAGTGGTTCTCTACTTATCTTCGCGGACGCCAACAATCTGTTCGTTTGGGGGAAGAATCCTCACAATGGACTCAGCTTGTTACTGGCGTACCGCAAGGCAATATCCTCTCTCCTTTAATTTTCTCAATTTTATTAATTCTCTTACATCATGTATTGATTTTTCGTACCATCTGTACGCCGACGACTTGCAAATCTACGTGCAATCGGAATTAGACAGTCTCCACAGTGCGATTGACTCCTTGAATAGTAATTTAAAGTCAATATGCGACTGGTCATCGCGCTTTGGTGTTTCTGTTAATCCGCTAAAATGTCAAGCAATAGTGATTGGTAGCTCGAGAATGAATGGTAAAGTTGATTTGACAAAACTTCCTCCTATTCACTATAATAATATTGTGATTCCATTGTCCGATTCAGTAAAGAATCTCGGGCTGTATATTGACAACACTATGAACTGGGGTAAACATATTACTGAAGTTAGCCGGAAAGTTACCGCTACGCTGAGAGTACTTTATCGTCTGAAAAATTTTTTACCACATAAAACTAAGCTTATGCTTGTTCAGTCTCTTATTCTTCCAATCATTGACTATGCAGACGTGTGCTACACAGACCTTAATAAAGATCTCCTACTCAAGTTAGAGCGTCTATTCAACAGTTGTATTAGATATATCTTCGGTTTGCGTAAGTATGACCATATATCTCAATACCGCTCGCATCTTAACTGGCTTACAGTAGAACAGAGACGCAATTCTAGAATTCTGTTAGTTTTATTTTCCATATTAAATGACCCCGCTTTTCCTTCTTATCTTAAGGATAAATTCTTATATCTATCTTCAACCCACGATCGGGTTCTCCGTTCTTCTTCTAATAACAAGATTAGCATTCCGCAACACTTCACCGACTTCCTTGGAAAGTAATTTACTGTTCAGGCTATATTACTCTGGAATTCCTTACCCGAAAACATTAGAAAATTCCTAATAAAGAAAGTTTCAAAGGTCAGTACGTGAACACTTTTTAGATATCAAACAAGCTAGTAACTACGTGCAGTGAGTCAAAACGGATATATCATATATTTCTTATAATTATTTATGTGTGTAGGTACATGTGTATGTATGTATATGTTTGTATATATATGTATATGTATCTATATATGTATATATCTATTTATATCTTTTATGTATGTAGTATTCATAATTATAGTATTATTTACGTATTTAGTTATTATTCTATTAATTTCTTAATACTATGTTAGCACCTAAAACATTTTTTTTCCCAACGCCTCGGGTTGACTGGTAGAGAATGCCGATAAGGCATTAAGTTCGCCCATTGTTATCCTTATTTTTAAGGTGATACAATAAAGTTTAAATAAATAAATAAATAAATAAATAAATAAAGTGATAAACATGTATGTAATAATTTACAAGACATAATAACTTTTTGCCTTGGTTCTGTTGCACAATTTTGTTGTAGCATTATTCAAAAAGGAAGCTCGAAGAGGCATATTGGGCAATTTGGCAACGTTCGCGGCGCCTCGTTTTGTAGATAGAGCGTTATTTACTGCTGCTGTTGTAGACTGGGGTATTTCGTAACTTGAGTTTACCTAAATACCCTACTAAAATTATTTTTAAGTAATCACAACCTACTCTAACTCTCTATTATATCCTCCCAGCTTATCCGATAACAACTAATAATATAAAACCAACATAAATCTTTCTGTTATCATTTGTCTATGTAACTGAAAGTCGCCAAACATCTTTTACTCGTAGTTATTTATTGGCTAATGTAATCATTATCAATCAAATAATTTAAAAAGGCTAAACTCACTTATAAATAATCGGTGTAGGTACCGACCTTTCGGAGGTCATTTCGAGGTCATACCTTTCGGAGGTAATGTTCATGAGATATGTTATCGCTACATTATATTGACATAATTTGGAAAAGAGTTCTACGACCCATGAATATCAGAAAAATAACTCTGTTAAGAGATACTCGTTTCGTTCATGTTTGATATCCATGAAGAGTATGGACAATGCCCTTCTACCCGTCTTTCACCGCCGTATATATCTTCACACGAGACAGAGACGGAGAGGGAAGACAAAGGTGGTGGTGAGTCCGACGCTGTCTTAATATTCAAACCATCGATATAATTCGTACCTAAGTTTTGGAAAGAACTCTTGGCAGGCCAGGGGATCAAACTCGGTCTCTTGACTCTGGATTCCGATAGCCACTCGGCTATCGTGACTTTTTCACTATTGCAAGACCTTAAGAGGCTTAGTGCTAAGACTAGGCCTCTGAAGATCTGGTAATGGAATTAAATAGGATATGTACTTATATTATGTAAATATCAATTAAGGTAAGAGTGCTTTTTTATTACACACCAAAGATATATGTTAAGATTTTGTAATATCAGGAGTATATTATTAAAAGTTAAACGAGTATTTATTGTGACAAATGTTCTGGTATACTTTTTGTAAACCCATCACATTATTGCTAATACTTTGTATAGGGACTCGTTTGCAACGAAGAGTAATGGAAAAAGATATTTTATAATGAATGCTTTTTCACTCCACTCCTCGTATTCTTTTGTATATCTATATACTGAAATCACTTCTCGCTTATTGAAACGCATTGAAGTGTGTTATAATCGAGACTGAATGAAAATAACATTTGAAAGAAATGGAAGCAGAAATGTTAGATATGGAAAAGTACAATTTATAATAAGTTTTTTCTTAGATATACATACATATCTCTAGCGTTTTCGACGTATCATCTTTTAAATGTTTAATTTATACCGATGAGTTCTATTTGTATAAGACTGTGTTACGTAATTTTCAATTTTATTTTTGCAATTTAACTTTTTCTTTTCTTTTCAATGAATATAAATCAGTGATAAACTTATCAACTAATACCATTTTAGGTACAATATTAGTATCATTCACTATAAAAATAATAAAAAAAAAAACAATCAAATAATTTCTCTTAAAATCAAATTTGAATAATTAAATCTTATTTGAATAATTAAATCTCTTCAATGCCTATTGAATCAATTCGAAACGATTGTCTTATCGTTATTCAGTTGAAAGAAAAAAGTTTAAAGTTCAGTATTTGACTATTGTTCTACGTTCGTTCAACAAAATGATTTCGTAATGCTTGAAAAGTTGAACAGTGCCACCGAGGCAATACAACTTGTGTTGATTTGAATTTATAGTCGCGTTTGAATAATAATAGAAGTTTAAAATTGCCACTCATTGTATTCGTTTACTTTGCATATTATATATTAATATTTAGAAATAAGATTGGTCACTAAGTTTTACCACCGATCCAGGTAAAGAATGGTTGGGGTAAAACATGAACACAAACATGAAAAAAATCTTCACGGATTTTTTTGTATCTTTTTGTTTATCTTCACGCAGTTTCCCATACTGGAATAAGCAAACGTTTTGATTACGAAGTCTCTTGGGTTCACTTTCCCCCGAAGAATGCTTAAAATTATATAAATCTTCAAGTATTAAGTAGAATACAAAACAAAAAAATAGCTACGTTGTTAAAGTTTTCGAAAATAACGTGCATTTTTAAGTTAATCTCGACAAAGTCACTAGCGTATCTTGTACCTATAGAAACGCTACAAGAAGTAAGCATGTAGGTTTCCACTTCACTTAATTTGATGTGCCCCAGAACCACCACATCAGTGTTACGAGCATGTAGATTTTGCTGCAAAGAAACGACTATACGCGGATTCTTGTTGACACAGTTCATATTCTGCATAATGTTCTCAGAGAAATTGAGTTTAAGTTGGCTTTTTACATGTATTTAATATGTTTATATATTAGCCGTGATAGCCGAGTGGCTTGGTGATCGGAATTCAAGTCAATAGACCCGAGTTCAATATTTATAATAATCAAAATTCATTAAGCAGTATTATGAGTCAGGTTTTTGCTACACGTTTATGGTATTATTTTAAGTAGGAACTGTTTCTAGTTACATCTTAAAATTATTTCTTTAAAATTTAAAGTGTTAACACTAAGGCATAAATAAATAAAATGAAATATTATAGTATCGTAAACAATCAAAATTCAAATCAAAGCGCAGCAGAGCGCTTTTTTAGGAAACATTACGGTACCCTGTTGTTAGTGAAGGGTGGAAAGTGAAAGCTGCGACCTCTCCGCATTTAATGTTTTAGGCTATTTGTCATTTTTATCCAAATCATGACACGTGTTGGAAAAGACAAATTATTTTATTTAGTCACGTATAACTAAGTAATATTATAAAAGCTTATTTTCTGGAAGTCTCTTTACAGAACATTTGAATAAATATGATATACATTTATAAATGAATATAGTTTGATATTCATGTATAAATTTAAATATTATTTAAAAATATGAGTATAATAAATAATAATAATATATACCGTAACTAATTAATTTAAGGTGAGATCGGTACCTTTACATAAACAATGTGGGAAACAAGTGTCGTGCTTGTTTTATATTTTCGTGTGACATATATATTTTTGTATCTGGATGTTATAACTGTGATCGAAATTGACTTGCATAATATCGTCATAATTTAGATGCGTTCTTCCTCGATCGTTATTTTTTATACTTTTAGTGACAATACTTGCAAAACGAACACAAATACCCGTAAGAAAAACCCGCTTCGATCAATGGAAGAGAAACGTTGAGAACGAAACAAATGCACTGTATCGCAATATTTACTGTAAGATGACGGAAAATATTGGAATTCTCGTGGAAATGGATACTACTTGCTTTGAAAGGACTTTGAAAAGTATCGTTTGAGTGTAATGGTCAATCTTCCATATATATCAAGCGCTACGGTGTTTCTTCTTACTTGTTACTTCTTTTTAATGAATTAAAATTTTATGAAATTTTGCACATACTCGGTACGAGGATCGACATTTCAGAAAAGTCTACTAACAGGTGGCATTTTTTTATTTCAAAGCAGTAAAAAATATATATTTTCACACCATTCCCAATACAGGGCTAGACAGAGGTCTAGGCAATTGGTCCTTTCGACCCACCTTCTAACGTAGACGTTTTTTGGGACAACGTGACAGGTCGTGAGCCTGATGCCGTCGTTATGTCTAAGTCAATGTTACAAATCGTACATAAGTTTTGAATAACCCCATTAAACTCGGATCTCTTTGTTCGAATACGATCACTCAACCACTCGTCTATCGTGACTAATTTCGAAATACTAAGTTTATTTAATTATACTTATATTATAACAGCCACTTTATTGATATAATAGCAAAAGTCCGCCACTTGACCCTATCATGTACGTTTTGACCAATACAATTGTAGTAATTTCTACGATAAAACAAAAACGTGTTGTTATAGGTACTCCAGTGCGTACTAAATCCTTTTCATGAACATACAATCCAACTCAATATCTCGACGTTATAATCCTTCTGTGCAGTCATACAATCTACTTTTTGGTCTCGTGCATCTTAATGTTATTTCTTAAATATGTACCGCCAGTAACTAAAAACTTTGCTATTTTAAAAATAGATACATTTCTATATTAAGTTGTGACCAACCGTAAGTTCGGTTTCAGGCAAAGTGTTCGTGCTGCTAGTACGTAACTGTCGTAAACGTTTAAAATATTAATTTGTATTGTAAATTAATTTAAAATATTATATATTATATATAAAATAGTTACGATAGCCGAATGGTTGGATGGTCAGAATTTCGAGTCAAGAGACCTGAGTTTGATCCCGAGGTGGCAGGCTCGTACCAATGGGTTTTTCAAAAAACTTATATACGAATTATATCGATGGCTTGGACATAAAGACGGCGACGGGCTTACCACCTGTCACGTTGTTCCAAAATATCTTTGTAAGAAGGTCGGTTTAATCTACTTCCTTACTTGTTGTTTAACCCTGTCTATCACTGTATTGGGAATAGCGTGGAGATATTTATTAATTTATTTATTTTAATTTAAAATATACTGTAAACATCATAATTCAAATCTCAATTGATAGATTTTTTACAGATCCTATGTGATATTACCTAAATATGGTCACTGTATTTCTAATTTATATAGGGACAACATCACATATATTGCTCCGATCCCAATATAAGATGCTAAATCACTTGAGGTATGGGAATCGGAAACATCGAAGGCATCACATACACCCAGACATGAAAAAATGTAGAATAAGCGGTTTTTCTACATTGACCCGACCGGGAATCGAACCCGGGACCTCGAGATGGCGACCCCTTAAAAACCAGTCACTCGTCCACGGACATAAAAATATTTTTTTTTTTATAGAAAAGGGAGGCAAACGAGCAGGTGGCTCACGTGATGGTAAGTAATTACCACTGCCCATGAACACCCGCAAAACCAGAGGCATAGCAGATGCGTTGCCGACCTTAGAACAAAAACGAACGAACGACCGAAACGCAGAAGTTTGTTAGACTTCTACTTCACGCCGGTATTCTGTGAGGTTGTGGTATTTCCGCGGTCGAGCCGGCCATGAATGGGCCCATTCATGCAACAGCAAAAGCTGATGCGTGGCTCTACCACTGTTAGAATTGTTTCTATACATATATTTAAATAAACCTGAATGAATATGAATGAATAAGCAAATAAATGTGAATAACCTCACTAGATTTTAGTGTACAAAAGTTTTTTTTTTTTTTTTTCAATATGTTTAAGTATGTTTCGATTTTGGGCGTAGCATAGTATAGCATGAGTATTCCGCTATTTCATGACTGATACTGAAGAAGAGACAATATATGAGAATTTACGTAACTGATTGACACTAAATTCTTATAATATGAATCGTTACAGATAATCTTCCAGAGAAATAAATGTTAGAATTGGGCGTGGTTTGACGCTGTTCCTCTTAGCTCAGGGCAAATAACATTTTACTTTACATAATTTCGATATTAAGGATACAAAAACCTCGGGGAGCCACAAAATCCTATCGTCTTTTTTATCTTTATGCATTTCCTTTTACAGGGGTAGCCAGAGTTCTCGATTGTTTAGTCCTTTCGACTCACATTTTACAGGAGCTTATTTTCGGACAACGTGACTGTTGATGAGGCTGTCGCCGTCGTTATGTCCAACCTGGCGATAAAGTTCATACAAACTTTCAAAAAACTCATAGGTTCGAGCCTACATGCCGCCTGGGTATCGAACTCGGGTCTTTTAGCTCCGATTCTGATAACTCACCTACATATATGGCTATAATCATCTACATACTATTAAAGAAATCATAAATTTTTTTTATAAAAAAACATACAATTGAAAACCTCCTCCTTTTTGAAGTCGATTAACAAAAATAATTAAAGACTATAGAATCGATAAAGGAATCGAATAAAAATATGAAAAAATGTGAACGATCTTACTGCTATTTACTTTGTGAGTCCTGCTGTAATACGAGTATTTTCCTCTATTCAGAGGCCGGAAACCAAATTATTTTTGCCGAAGTGAACGAATTTTTCATGACTTGTTTAAATGTAATTAAATTATAAACTGAAACAAATCATATAGTATTCTGCGTTGGTCTGTTTTGTTTCTCTTTTTTGCCCTGTTTGTATTTTTTCCTTTGCTATATTTCAACAATACTGCAACTTACAGCTGTCTAAATAAGCTAAACTTTAAGGAATAGAATTCCCGGGGACCAAGATTTATAGGCTGTCCGAGCAAGACCGTCCTGTTTAATTTTGTATAACACTCGTAAATTTTTGTTGTTTTCGTGAATAGGTTGTCCAACAATGAACTTGGCGAAGATAGATGAATCTTCACAGGTCCATGAGTTTATTGTGCAGGTGATTTTTTTTTAAATCGTAGGTAATTTTGATTTCGCAATTTTTTGATGGCCATTGTCATTTTTAAAGCTCACCTACGAGAAGAGAGTAATATATTTTTACGTCATTACCGCACAGCATAACTTTTTTAAAAACCTAATTATTCAGTGTGTTAACAGATTCGAGTTTTTACTACGTTTATTTAGTTAAGTTTACCAAAAAATTCATTTGTATTTTCCTGTATCACATATAAGAGAAAGTATATTTCTAACGAAACTATGTGTCAATGTAGTCATCAACTTATTAAAAATATACTTTATACCAATATGGGGGTCATTGTAGAAGCGTGCTCGTCGCGACCCCTGCCAGCCCTTTTCAGGGCTGCAATTCTACACAGCTGCGCACCCATGCCAACGAGGGTCAGGGCGTCCCCCCAAGGCGCGCACACCAATTCGTCCCCCTTGGTGTGGAATGCAGCGAGCAAAGCGGCGATGGGGACCGCCGCCCGTCACGCACAGCTCGACACGGCGGAAGGTGGAAGACGGAGTGCAGTGGGCACGTGGAATGTTAGAGGAAGCATGAGAGATAAGACGAATGAGTTGATTGAAATAATGAAAGAAATAGAATAAGATGTCGTGTGTTTGTCGGAGACCAAGCGGAAGGGCAGCGGTACTACAAAGCTCCCTGGCGGGGCGTTAGCTCTATGGTCCGGAGTCCCGAAGAGCGAGAGCGCCTGCCAGGGAGTGAGGGTGCTGCTGTCGTCTCGGTTGGTCGATGTTATGACTGAATATAAGGTTGTGAAGTCGAGACACAGGTTTGAAAGATGATCTTGTCTCAAAAATGGATAAGAGCGTGCTTCGATGGTTTGGGCACGTTGAGCGAATGAGTAAGGACCGAATGGTGAAGAAAATATATAGCGCGAAAGTTAATATTAAAAGGTGTCGAGGTAGACCGAGACTAACTTTCGAAGACCATGTGAGCAAATTGCTCGAAGAGAGGAGGGTCAAGAGTACTCGGATACCTAGACGTGCATGTATGAAGAAGATGATGAATCTGAAAGAAGCGAAAGAAGTATGCAGGGATGGTGACACTTGGCGATCTGTTCTCTCTGGCTACCCCGTCAGGGATTGTGCGTGAAGATAAATATATAAAATATAAAAAAATACTTTATATCAATGATAATGTAATTGTCAATTATATTGCTCAAGTTAACTTACCTAACGGACTGCAAAACTGCGCTCTAGGATATATAAGCCTCTCCTTTAAAGAATATGTTATATCACGAGTGACAAACCGATTGGCGATTGGAAGCCTCAGTTGTTGCTACCTGTCTGAACTATTTAAGTCTAATATTTTGCTATACGGTTACCCCAGTCGCTAGCCATTGCTATTAGCTTAGTCGCATTTCACGATACCAATGGGAAGGATGGGGGGAAATAATCACTCTGATAGCGTAAGGGTATTATTTAAATGTAGTGTATTATTATTTTTTCTGGAAGTAGTACAATTCTTAGTATAATTAATTCAGAAGATCTTCACGCAATTCCCAATACAGATGTTAATGAAGTACACTATAATTATTTCTTGTGTTTGTATATATTTTCGGATTTAAAAAAATAAAAATAGTTGGATGTCGGGAAATAAAAATAAAAATAGTTTGTAAAAACTAATTATAAACGCGATAAAATCCGAAAACCGTTTTATTTACGAGTAAAATGTATAATGCACTATTTTACGTACTAAATTAAATACATAATACAAACAATCAAAATTTCAACAGTGTAAGTAATCTATTTGTTAGAGTTCAACATTGTGTAGTTTTTATTATTTTTACTAATAGAAAATACGAAATCTTGTATTTTGTAAACAAGAGTAAAAAGATTTGTTCGCTGCGGCTGCATTATGTCGCTAGCACCTGGATCGGTCTCATACTCCATTGTCACTGCCTTTTTCCAATCCATCCGCCTTGTATACTTATTTTTCCTTTATTTGTCAAGTTCCTCTTAACTTTACTTTTTATTAATCTTCTATCATCTCGTAGATCGCCTATTTTGGATAGCTTCAATATTACTATCATAAATAAATAAATAAATTGTACCAGTTGGTCAATTGTTTAAGAAGTCGAAATATCGAAAGGTGATCAGATTTCGAAACCGGTAGCTTTAATCATTGCTCTAAGATATGTCAGTCTCCGATTCGCATTTTACGATTCTGTAGTAAATTACAAATTTCATGGTTTGAATTGAAAAAGTTTTGTCTTTACGCATTTTAGCACTACAGGGGCCTAGAACATTAAGTCCTTGCGCAGTCCTTGGCTTCGAAGATACGATCGCCACCAACTAAACTATAGAGTTGAGTAGAGTAGAGTAGTGTAGGGTAAGGTGAGGTAAAGTAAAGTAAAGTAAAGTAAAATAAATAAGCTTTGTATTTAAGGAAAATCTAACAAAAGGAAAGTAAGGGAAATTCGGAAATCGTTTTGTAGTTATTCAGCTTTTGATTGAAGAATTTTTACAGCCGTTTAACTGTTGAGTACCAACTTCAACTTTTTTTCATCAAAAACGGCCAAACTCTCGTTGTAATAATCGGTGTAGGATTTTAGAATAGGAATTAGTTTCGGATCTATCGGAGGTCCTTCACGGTTACCTTCTCAGTAACCCCTTTCTGGGGTTCCGGAAAAACTGCTCCGGGGCTTGGCCCCTCTCAGTAGTAGCGGCGCCTATTTATGTAGGCTAAAGACGTGGCCAAATTTCCTTTGACCGGGATGAGATTTTTCATAAATCAGAGTGAGTGCAATAAGTTCGCGCTCGCATCCCGCCACGCACTGAGCGCGCAACACGAGTCTCGACAGGGTACAGGGCGCGTGTTGTGCTGGCGGTGACGATGAACAGCCGTTTTTAACTATTTGATTAATAATGTCTCACGAAAGTTTTAATAATTTAATTCAAATATGTAGTTCTGTTTAATTTTCTCTCTAGGTGAGCTCGAGGAAGTGGTTTATATTTATTTTCATTATATTTCAGACATTTACAAAATAAAAATGCGATATGGACGTTTTTATATTCAATAAGAATAAAGAAAATCTTAAAAATCCTCAGTCTCGTGATCGCTAACTGTAATCCTTAAACACCTGCGAACAAATTTAATCAGACGAAATTAAATTAAAGCCATCCTCAAAGATTGGACCCGTGATAATAGTATGTACTCTGTCTCCCTCTCTTTACACCATTTACACTGACATTCAAATAGTGGTTATACTACTAACACCCGGTTTCTATACAGAATCTTCAAGAGAAGATCAAAAATTGTCTTAGTTTGAAGATCTATCTTTCGATCTAGCTTCCTACAACTACCGATAGACTATCCGAGCTAAACAATGGATCGCAGACAATATTTCATTCCTGTTCTTTCCTTTTTCTGATGATGTTTTGTTATTAACGTGATTTTTAAATTATACAGGTTGTAATAAATATTCTAGCTGCTGTTCTAAGAACGTTGCGGGTTCGTATCCCGCGGGGGTAAACGTTTGTTTGATGAATACGTATGTTTGTACTCGAGTAGTAGTGATAGACGTTTATACGTATTTACAAATATTGATCTATGCAAATATACATAATGCAATATATAATGCAAATATAATGTTGATCTATGCAAATATATATGCATGTACAAATTACCATTAGGACATTAAGGCGATGATAGGCTCACTACATAAACGTCACGTTGTCCTAAAAAAGCTTTAGTGAAAAGTGAGTCGAAAGATCCCTCTCCTACCCCAGAATGGGAAAGTGAATGAAAATATATAAAAAAAATCATATAAATTATCGTTTGGATGTTTCTGTGAACGGATTATCTTCGTCAAACAAGTTAAAATTGCAAATTTATACCATTTATGACCATCTATTTTTTATAAATTACATTTTAATGAGTGTTACAAAACATACATAACGACCTACTAAAGTCCACCGCAGGACATTCCGCCTCTCCCAAGGAAAGGATTAGCCAAAATCTTCACGCTTGGCCGGCGGATTGGCGATCTGGTACTGCGTACCAGAACACTCGCACTTCAGACTCTGCTTCCGATCTTCGGTCTCATCATTTTGGTCTGACATTTTTAGAGATAGATATCCCGCCATATATCAGTTGCCATTAGGATATTCTAGGCTCTTTCCTTTAGACGCCTCTTACGACAGCCCCTGGAAGTAAGGGAGTGGCAACATTCTTACACCGTTACCACACGGCAGTTAAATGAGTGTTTAGTATTGTGTATTTACAACAATTATTTTGCAAGGGTGTATTTTTTAAATACATATGTTCTTTTCTTACCTTAATTTATATAAAAAAAAATTAATTTTTTTGACTGATATGTCAAATTTTATTTTTCTATTCAAGCAAGATGAACGACTAGTATATATACGACGACTACGATATTAATATGCAGGGATAATCACTGAATATTAATAATAAAATAGAGTTCAGTGGTTTAGCAATTAAAGCAATTAAAAAATATGTAACATATTCAGTCTTTTATGAAACAAACCAAAATATGAGGCACTTGAGATTGGTAAATACGAGTATTTCTTTTACTACTCGTTTGTTAATGTAAGAATGTTTAAAATAACTTACATGTGTTAATGTTTATAATTTTAATTTTTAATTATTTACAAAGAAAAGTATATTTTATGTCGTTATTTTTCTAAGCTTACTATAATGTAATATTCTTATACTGCTGCTGGAATTATAAGGACATGTGTCTAGTGACACTTTGAAAACCAGTGTGTTCCGTGTACACCTATAGTGAATTCGCTAAAATCGCTCCCGATTCAAAAATACCGCGCCACGTAGGCACTGCTGTCTGTAATCGGAATACATTATATTGGCTACGTCTAGTCTAGACAATGCTATTATTAGTTCTTCTCTTTTGTCGGTTCTTAGGACAACCTTACCAGGAAAGGAGAAACAAATCTCAAAATTTGACTCAACCTCTTCTTTTTCATATCTTAATATCATGTACTAATGCCATTTTTATTAATCCGGCTCTAAATCGTATCGCAGTAAAGGCATTTTTTTAAATTTCTTTTTCAATTAGATATAGAAAGGAATTGAATTTTATAAATTCCATATCGCTCTAAATAGCAGGGGAAAATTCATTTTAAGTTCCGATAAAAAGGCGCCCCAGCAACCCTCGCGTATTTTTCATTGACTATTGCCGTATATTACTTCTCTCTTAATAATTGGGTTCTAAGGAACAGATTTTTTTTATACTTCAAACTTAGTATAAGTTTGAAGTATAAATAAATCTGTTATTGTTATCGTATAGTAAAAATATTATTCAGTTGACTCTAATTGTATATCTATACACTTTAAGGTACCATTTTCTAAAATCTTCTAACTCGTTATTAAATATTTAGGAGAAAAATTTTTGACTACATCACCGATATGATTCTTACTACTACATCAACTTTTATATGCATTTTTAAATTAAAATAATTTCTTGGCTGATTTAAGCAAAAAACTTCTATGCACAGTCTAATCATTCAAAGACTAAGTTATAGTTTCTTATTGGTAAAATTATTTATAGAATCTGACTATTAATTTTCAAAATTAACCTCTAAAACATTTTATATCTCTTATATTTTTAGATGCCGGTCCCGACTTCTAATTTTAATAGACTGGCTTCAGTAAATTAGTATTATCTTTTTGCCTTACTGTTAATTCAGATTAATATTAATTTAGGTAAAAACTTCGGTGGTTCTGATGATACGGATGCTGACTTGGTTGATATTGAGAAAGTACAATATCTAAAAACCGTATTAACCATTTGAAAGGAACCATAAAATTCCTTATCTCAACATCGATTATCTAATCGTATATTAATTATATTTTAAAAATATATTTAAAAAATTTAAAAAAAAAATGTTTATTTTCTTAAAGAAATAGGTAACAGTAAATATAAACATATTCAGTAGCTTAGTTGGTAGTGATGCTACCTTTGAAGCTTAGGGTTGAGAGTTGGAATGCCATTAATAGCAAACATTTGTAAGTATATATTAATAGTTTTCTGTGTATGTACGTATATTGTAGTATTAGCTTAGGATCTTAGCGATAGGATCACTTATTTTAAACTCGTGGTTTGTGAATACTAGGGAGTGGTAGAGACGGCATCTCATCACAAAAGGAGAGCTACCGTAAAACGTATGTAATTTTTTTTCGCTGGAGGTGTTGTGGCCTTTACAGCATCATCGAACGAGACATATGAGAGCAAAGGGCCTTAACAGGATCACCAACTACGTTGTCCCAAATAAGATGCGGCGAAAAGTTGGCCAAAAAACTTCATTGTGTGGACCTTTACCTCTAAAGATCGAAATAAGAACATACATTTGTTTATTGATCTCGCAAAGAAGAAACAGGCGAAAACGGAGTATCTGTAGGAATGTGTTTTATTATATTTGGTTATATTGTGGTATTTGTTTTCTGCCTACCTCAGTATTGGGAAAGTGGTTTAAGGAGAAAAAACTATTATTATTATTACTAAGTAGATTACACTTATAAATCATGGGATAAGATGAGTTATACTGTTAGAAGGAATGTGGACAGCTATAACTTTAAATCGATAATTTGACCCTATGTAGTTGCGCAATAGTATCGCCCGATATAATACAGAAATATAAGTTCATGCCGGAGGAACGTGCTAATAATTACATATTTTAATAATTTATTTATATTTTTTTGCGTTCTTGTTCCTAAATTTACTTATTTGATATATTGAAATGTTCTGATTTTTTAAAACAAATTGACCTTAATCTCAAAATAGCTTTGGAAAAAATTCTAAATTTATCTTTAGTCTCATCTAGCTGGACTCAAGCTACTTTGCCTGTTAGATTTGGAGGTATCGGTATAAGAGAGGTTTCAAATATTGCGCTGCCGGCTTTCCTTGCCTCCGTACACAGTGTTCATGATTTGTCACGTAAAATTCTTAAGAATGATTTGGACTTGACCTTTGCTAACGAGGCAAGAGAAGCATGGTTACTTCTCTGTCCCGGCGAGGATATTCCACTGGAACCTAACTCACAAAAACGTTGGGATATCCCGTTGGTTCAGAATGTGCAGAAATGCTTACTGAACAATTTTCACTGTGACAGAGACTGCGCCCGCTTTCTAGGTGTTTCGACAAAGGAATCCAGTTACTGGCTACATGCTTTACCATCAAGTAACCTTGGTACATTACTAGATAACGAAAGTTTACGTATAGCTGCAGGAATACGATTGGGAGCATCGATTTTTCAACCACATCGATGTCCTTGTGGCAGCGACGTCGACGAGTTAGGCCTCCACGGACTTTCATGCCAAAAAAGTGCCGGCAGACTATCTCGTCACGGTTCCTTGAATGAGGTCATCCGAAGGGCTATTATAAAAAAAAAAAAATATCTTCACGCAATTCCCAATACAGGGGTAGACAGAGGTCGAGTCTAGACAATTAAGTCCCTTCGACCCACCTTTCACCGAAGATATTTTCGGGACAACGTGACCGGTGGTGAGCCCATCGCCGTCTTTATGTCCAAGCCAACGATATTCGTACATAAGTTTTTGAAAAACTCATTGGTACGAGCCTACCAACTGGGGATCGAACCCGGGTCTATTGACTCGAAATTCCGACCACCCAACCACTCGGCTATCGTGACTTTTGTTTCTTGTGAAGGGCTCTTGTTTCCATAAATATTCCATCGGTTTTAGAGCCTTGTGGAATATTTAGGGAGGATGGTAAAAGACCCGACGGCTTGACTTTAGTCTCTTGTGAGAGAGGCAAAGCTCTTGTGTGGGACGCAACTTGCGTCGATACATTAGCGGCCTCTCATATCAAGGGTACTTCGATAAGGGCCGGGGCGGCATCAGAGGCAGCTGAATCGGGTAAATGGCGTAAATATGAGTCTTTAAAAGGAGACTATATATTTGTTCCATTTGCCGTAGAGACAATCGGTCCGTGGGGTCCCCGCGCGATGCAGTTTCTAAAGGAATTGTATCCGCGACTTATCGTTGCCGCTGGTGACAAGAGGGCTGGTTCTTTTCTCGCTCAACGGTTAAGTCTAGCCATTCAACGTGGAAATGCAGCCAGCGTTCTTGGTACCATGCCACGAGGAGTAGGGCTCTACGATTATAATAGTTTTTAGTTAATAAGTATTGTAAATATTAACATAATTTTTTCTGTAAATAAATATTTATGAATAATGAAAAATATTAATCTTATGTATACCACCTCCATGGGCGAGTAGCGTACACGCCAGTTTTCATGTTGTTGTCAGCTCAGAGGTCCCGGGTTCGATTCCTGAACGGGTCAATGCAGAAAACCACATTTTCTGTTTTCTCGAGTGCGGGGATTTCCGGTGAGGTAATAAATAAAACTCGTGCTTTTGCTACTTACTTTGAGGTCAGGGCAATGTACAAAATGATGAAACAAAAATATTTTATTATTTACTCAGAGATATTCTTAATATATACAATTAAGTATGCTTGCATATTATTTTCATGGGTTAATATAATGTACGGGAGTGCTTGACAGCAGCTAATACTACAACATGAGCAGGTCGATTCGACTACGGCAGAACAACGGTCTTGCAATATATTTTAGCTTTTACGTTTTTTTTATTTAACAATATGTTTCTATTTATTCTCTCTTTTTTTTCAAATAACGATAAAAAAAGAAGACTAAATTGACAGGTAGATAGGTATTAGATGATAATAGACGAATTGAGCGTTGAAATATTTAATTGTTGTCAGACTGGTGGTGGGCAGCAGTGTCAGGTTGACAAAGTGCAAGGTGTCTAGTACAGCAACTCAAATCAAATCATTTATTTATCGAAATAAGAGTATACATTTGTTTATCTATGAGTGATATATTCTTGTAGCAATAAAAACAGGTGGCACATTTCCAAAAATACATATTTTTTTCTGTTTTGAGGAAAAGTAGTATATTTTGTTAATAGTGAATTCAAACATATTCAAACGACAAGCTTTCTTTCTTCAATATGTTTAACTTGAATTCTTTGGATCGTATCGATCGATCGATCTATGTATTAGGTAGCTTAATGTCCAGAATTGCTTCCACTATTTGCTAAACCAAAGTAGTGTATTAAACGTTGTGACGTCCAGTTTCCGAATGATCTATTTGGAGAATATTATTTACTCGCGCTTTGTGATCATTGAAAGCTAATAGTTATTTTAAAAATATATAGATAATAACATCGCAATTATATTATTTACAAACTGTGAATTAAGTGCTTTAAATATTATATACGCGACCGTGTGAAATAGTTCAAAATGCAAATGGTACTTCTAATATAGAAACATATTCTATATTATAATATATTGAAATTTTTCTAACATAATGTATCATTGTAGTCCAATCGATCAATGGAATGGAATCGAATCAATGAATGGACGAATATAATAGAATAAATAAATAAATATAAATATCTTCACGCAATTTCCAATACGGGGGTAGACAGAGGTCCGAAAGAAGATATCACCGAAGATATTTTCGGGACAACGTGACAGGTGGTGAGCCCGTCGCCGCCTTTATGTCCAAGCCAACGATGAAGTTCGTACATATGTTTTTGAAAAAGTCATTGGTACTGCCACTTGTGGATCGAAAAGTCGGACCACCCAACAACTCGGCTATCGTGACTTGAATATAATAGAAGAATATAATAGAAGAAGTTCTAAATATATAAAAGTGTGCATTAATAGGAATATGAAGTGTTCATTATTGGCTATATCAATGCGTGTATACACACATACATATATGCATCCATACATTCATATATATATATATATACATATATATATATATATATATATATATATATATATATATATATATATATATATATATATATATATATATATATATATATATATATATATATATATATATATATATATATATATATATATATATACATATATATATATATATATATACATATATATATATATATACATATATATATATATATATATATATATATATATATATATATGTATATATATATATATATATATATATATATATATATATATATATATATATATATATATATATATATATATATATATATATATATATATATATATATATATATATATATATATATATATATATATATATATTTATTTATATTATAATATATATATTTATATATATATATAAATATATATATATATATATATATATATATATATATATATATATATATATATATATATATATATATATATATATATATATATATATATATATATATATATATATATATATATATATATGAATGAATGTGTGTATATATTTATGTACATTTATTTCTCACTCTTATTCTCCTCCTACTTGTATATCTCTGTTTAGCCTAGTGGTTGACTGGGAAATTATGCCTTCAGGTATTAAGTCCGCCTTCATGTACTCTGTGTATAAAAGTTTAAGTAAATAAATTATTAAGAGCGCATGAATAAAAATAAGATGTTAGTGAGTAAATTTCATCCTTTATAGGCTTAATTTTACCTTATTACGTTTTGTACAGCACAAATTGTAACATCCTCAAGTTATTAGATAATCTAATTTTGATAAAAATCGATTTCAGTCAAAGTGTCGCTTGCTTTTAAAGATTTAAATGTAGGAAATTAACATCTGTTGTTTCTTACATCTGTCGAATAACATATGGTATAAAAGTCATTACCCACGCCTTGATAGCAAAACAAAAATAATAATATTCAATAATTTAGAGTTTATTTTTTGCGAATGTTTTATTAAGTTCTTTCGAAACTTAATGAAACACTAATTTCTTCAAACTTATTCTAGTTTAATCATTTAGGAACATGATATAACGCAAAATGGCGAGGATTATTTCATGGGTAACAGAAAATAAACAAAGAGATTAAGGATAGTAAATTAATTTGAAGAAAATTTATCAACTTATATTTATCTATTTTTACATATATCAAGAAAATAAAATTCAAGTGGGTTTGTTAAATATTACTAAGTTCAAAGTATATAAATATTACTAATTGAAAGTTAATTTACCAATAAATATATGTTTCGTTTTGATGACTGTTATTTTTTGCAATTTTTGGGGAGATATGTATTCAGCAGTGGACTCGTGAGACGCTGTAATTTTCTTTGGCATTAAGATTTGTTGTTTTTATTTTTAACGATGACTAATTTCATTTACTCATTTAAATTATGATCTATAAAATATTCCTATGATAAAAGTATTAGAATAATGATTCGGTTATACTGCACAATTTAACTGACATAATTTCAATTTGTAATTGCTTATTGTACTACTATTTCACAATATATTCATAGACACACCCCCTCCCCCAGATTTGGGGGAGGGGGTGTGTGGGCCTCCGGTTACCTGCACTCACCAGACGAAAGGCAGAAGTTTGTTAGACTTCTACTTCACGCCGGTATTCTGAGAGGTCGTGGTACTTCCCCGGTCGAGCCAGCCCATTCATGCAACAGCAAAAGCTGATGCGTGGCTCTACCACAAAATAAAAATACCTAGTCTTAACGCCGTGAGCCCTCGAGATACCTTCAGGGGAAGATTTAAAAAACTGGGATGTGTGTACATATAGAGAAAAATAGATGAGCTTACAGTATCAATTAAAACTAAAATCCAAAATAAATTATTATATAGTTATACAAGTTTAAATAAAATTACATAATATGTAAAATACATACAAATACATAAATATTCTTGTTAAGAATAGATTGTTCTAATCTAATCCAAAAATGCGATTCGTTGAACTCTGCTGTAATAAGTGAAGCTTAATTGTTTTTGACGAAATCATCACTCTGTTCTCTCCTATTATTTAGTAGCAGAGAGTTGAAGGGTAATACAGTACAATTGTAACAGTAAAATAAAAGCTAACACTTGGCTGTAAAAAAAAAAGATTCTTAAGTCGTCTGGAATTTTCATGTAGTGAACCAAATAGTTCTCATTATAGTAATAAAAGAATGTTGAGTTTGCTGCCTATGTTTTGCAATATCAGTCCTAAAAGGCATAATTTTAAATACATGCAAATGCAATTTCTGCAGTTATAGTAAGAGATTATTCCCAGCAGATGCCGACTGAGTTCCGGGTAATAAAGAGCTGTCGCTAGTGAATGAATGGGCTTGCTGCCGCTGGTGCCTTATTTGCCTTCCTTATATACAATATGGACGTAGCAAGTCTGTTATAAAGCATTTTAACAAGTGTATGTATTAGCCTCGTTTTATGTTATTAATCTTTTATATAAAAAGATTTTTCACAGTTTTTTAATTGCTTACATTAATACGTAATTCGACGTTACGAGTTTTATATTATTTATAGTATATTATTGATAGTTGGATATTTATACAGTGAAAGTCTCAGTCGAATGAGTGTAAATGGTGTAAGACAATTTAGGGGAATATGATGTTAATTAAGGTTGTGCACAAAATTACAGGTTATTAAAAATTGTAAAAAAGTCAAAGATACTAAATTGGATCAAAAACTATTTATAAGTTTATGTTATAGTTTAAAAAGTCATATTTCGAAGCAAAATGACTACCCTTTTATTACTTTTAGAAGCTGTAAAAGCTACACTCTCTTGTAGTATGTCACAAGAGGAATTTTATGCTTAAGTGGTCGCGTGATTTATTGAAGTGGTAAAAGTTTACGATCATTACTTTTTTCATAATATATAAAAATACTAATATTACATCTTCTATTCTTCTTTCTTTTTTTCTCTTCTTTTCTGAATCGTAGGCACTGGGTCGTTCAGTGACAGTCTTTAGGGGAGGCCCATAGTCAATAGTGGACTTTAGATAGGCGACGATGATGGTGATGATGATTATGATGAAAATATCCATGATTTTACATTCATATTCATTATAAAATGGTCGCCCCGAGCGAGATTCACACCCGCAACCTTTAGCATCTAAGGTAGGGTCAATACCAATGAGGCTATTGGTTCGTCAAACTAAAATATTTTGAGGGTGCAGATAAAATCTTTAGTAATAAATGCGAACAGTCATTAATACACTGACTGTATAGATATAATAGAGAGTCCATAAATACAAACATGAATATAAGCATGTTAATCGCCTCCACAGGATATAGGCTACTCTCGTATGGGAGGGTTTGTCAAAATCGCCACGCTTGATAATCGGCAGAAAATCAACTTATTTTTTTTCCGTATGTGAACGAGGCGAGTAAGGGACGATCTTCGAAAATGCAATCGGCTGCCGTTAAATGGCAGGATACCATTCCCGAAAATACATCAAACCAAAATCAACAGACAAGTGTAGGCAGCAGCATCTATGGTGTAAATTATCTGGTTCTACGATCGCTAATTCGCTTGAAAGCGTGGCAATTATGGCAAAAACTCCTTAAAGAATAGGCATTTGACAGGTACGCAAGTAATACTAAACTTGATTTTGCGACCTCCGTAGACGAGTCGTGTATAAATCGGTTTTCAAGGTATCGCTAGCTCTGAGGTCTCGTATTCGATTATATAAAGAAAACTGCTTTTTCTACATAGTCTTGGTTCTGGATGATTGTTATACCTTCACTATAGCTAATTCTATAACATTAGTGCTTTAGCTACATTGTTTGGGATCAGAGCCATTTATGTGACGTTGTATATTATATGTGACTATCTATTTATATTGTTATTAATTTATACTGATTTATTAGGCGCTTGATTACTTAATTTGTAAATAATCGTCCTAAAGAAATTACTAATCGAAGGATCGATGGATGTATTATTATCTCCATCACCTTTTCAAACCAAAGGTAGAATTAATATTTCCCCAGATATCGTTACGTTAATACAATGTTATTTTCTGAAAGCAGAATAATATTAATTTAAAATTTATTCCGCTACAGCGCATTAATAATTATCTCCTCAATTAAGAAGTTTTCTTGAACATTAACCTAAACCACGAGTACCTACGTTGATTTATAAAGTAAAATGCATACTTTTATTTAATACATTGTATGTTATTATATAGCCCAGCAAAATTTTGAAGAACTAATAAAATAATAAGGCAGTCCGTATAACCTAGTACTTCGATCTTCTCATTAGTGTACAGTCGTCCAATTATTGAAGTGATCCTCTTATTTCAGGAATATCTGTTAATTACTAAACTATTTTTAGTTTCTGTACATGCAATGACTTAAAAAAAATCAATGTATTTACAAGATATATCTTATTTTTAATTAGGGAGCTATTAAAGGTTTTAATATCGGGGTATATAATTAAATCTTGGTAAGTGTGTTAGAATACTTCACGGTATAATATAATGTGCTTTTCGACAGACAAGTGAAGCATTGATCCGCTGTTTAGTATTCTACTCGAATTTTGTTTGCCTCGGCAGCGTACTCAGAAAACCTCGAGCGAGGATTTCCTTAACAAGTTACCTAAGTAGGTTTGTATTAACACAAACAAATATTTGTAAACGTGTTACGCATTTGGGTTGCATAGATAGAATTAATAAAACGATTTATTAAAATATTAAAATATGTACGGTTCGTAAAAGTCTACTGCAGGACTAGTCCTCTCCAGTACGCACTCCTCTCCATACTAAACACTAAATCTTAGTGCACAGAAGAAATTTTTCAAGTTGTTTAAGTAAGATTCGGTTTCGGCAAAAAGTACAGTTTCGGTTTCAGATTCGGATGAAAATCCTGTTTCGGTCAGACTCTATTTTATACACCGAAACCTCTTAATAAATATTTTGATGTAATAAAAGAAAGCCATATTTATATAATGATTTCTTGTATTTACGAGAATACTACACATTTTGAATAAAACGATTTTCGGATTGTATCGCGTTTTTAAATTAGTTTTTACAAACTATTTTTATTTCCCGACGTTTCGGATGCTTTACAGCATCCGTGATCACGGGGACCATCGTTTTACTTAGTGTCTATAAGTTTTATTTATATCGCTAAATTTTTTTTAACATAGTATAATAAAGATAAAGCATATTAAAAATCCATGTTATTATGAATTCCCTAATTGTTATAACCCGAATAGTAAATTTTCTAGTAGTGCGAGGTGTGAATTGAGCTCAGTTTTATAACTTTTTAGTCAAAAATGTTTTATGTTTGAGAAGCCAAAAGTATCATAATTAATCCATCGAATTTATAAGATAGTTATTAATACCATTGTATTAATAATTTTGATTTGGTAAATTCGTTATTTAAATTTTCAAATGTAAACACATACCGATAAATTTAAATACATTTTATGATGCAATTTTCAATGAATTTTTAAATCATGCAAGTTATGCTGGATATTTGTCATTAAATTTAACAATAATTTCTTTTAATAATTTACTGAAAAAAACTTCTTAACAATCAACATTTCTTAACGTCACAACAAATAGAATTAAAAAAGAAAATCGAAAATGAAGTAATTTATGGAGGTGTCCTAAATTTAATCTAAAAAAATTCACTCACAATGCTTACCCGTTGCTTAGGCACAATGGTTATCCCACCGCCGTAAATATAATTCTCGATGTAGTATTCGATTTTTTTTTCTGTATAGAAATATCCTATTGTTGAAAGTATCGTAAATATAACCAAACAGATTAATTTAAATTATTTACAATTGAAAGTACTGGCTAAAAACTTTTCAAATTTGTTTTTTTTTTTTAATTACGTCTTCACACATTTTCGCAATACTCGTGAAGACAGAAATTCAGGCAATCAAGCGTCCTCGGCCCACTCGTCACCAAAGCCCATTTGGGGCAACGTGACAGGCGATGAAAATATAAGGTTTCATATAAAGATATTTACATATATATATATATATATATATATATATATATATATATATATATATATATATATATATATATATATATATATATATATATATATATATATATATATATATATATATATATATATATATATATATATATATATATATATATATATATATATATATATATATATATATATATATATATATATATATATATATATATATATATATATATATATCACAAACATTAATATTCATCACGCAAACGTTTACAAATTAAGTAATCAAGCGCCTAATAAATCAGTATAAATTAATAACAATATAAATAGATAGTCACATATAATATACAACGTCACATAAATGGCTCTGATCCCAAACAATGTAGCTAAAGCACTAGTGTTATAGAATTAGCTATAGTGAAGGTATAACAATCATCCAGAACCAAGACTATGTAGAAAAAGCAGCGGGATTTGAACCCTCAATCTTTATCTTCGAAGGACGGAAGCTTAACTAGGTTAATAGGTTCTCATAAAGATTTAATTTTAATATGATAACAAAATAGTTTTTATAAGGATTTAACTGTCGCGGCTACTGTCTACCCCTGTATTGGAAATGACGTGAACATAATTAGTTCTTACTTTATTAAATCAAAGAGAAAAAATGTTTTTAAAGTTTCAACTGACATGGGCGGAATTTGAACCCGCGACCTTTGCCGAACCATGGCGGTATGCTTTAAAATTAATAAAAAAATCAGTAATAATTTTTATATTGCTAACATATTACCACTACAGTTTCGTTTAATTAATCTTGATGCAGAATAAAATCTTACTCAATTTTATCAATTGCGGCCTCATTACCTCAAATATATCTATAATTTGGCTATTATTATTAATTTGGCTTTAGAAAACTGTAGCAGAAATATTACTCATCGTAATAAAAACCCCTTTCACTTAGTCGATAGCACTTGTGTGTCCATAACAAGGTAGGAAACTATACGCAGTATATTTCTTCACCATTCAATGCCATAGTTTAAATTTATTTAGTATTTTCACCGTAGTTTAAAACATTACCGTCCGACAAAACTCTGTGTTGCGTACAGAAGCACACCAACTGCAGTCTTGATAATAGTAGCAACTGGGGAAAGTATAATTTATGAATCATCAACACGATAGATCAACCTAGATAGAAGGTAGTGAGAGGATCACTACCATCTAGCAAAATAGGAAATACAGCGGTATGACTTGCCGTATGTTACTGGCGTACATTACGTCCGGTAAAAATTCACTATACGAGTGTTAAGTAGGGAACGAGGTCAAAATCGAGAGTATGCCGAGTAGGGTTGCGTACCTTATACTCAGAATAACCAAGCGGTATTCGCTGAAGGTTATACAGGTCTACGCACCAACCTCGACACATCCCGATGAAGAAGTGGAAGCTGTGTGAGGATATCTCACGAGCCGTGCATTGCTCTAAAACCCACTACACGGTGCTGATGGGGGACTTTAACGCAAAACTAGGCACAGAGAGATTTGATTGTGGGCAATTTTGAAGTAGGGCACCGGAACCCAAGGGGCCAACAGCTGTCCGACTTTATGGAGAAGGAGGGACTCAAAGTCTATGGGGCGAGACATACGTAAATTCAATACGACGCTTATTGAAGAAGCGATCGAGCGAAACCAGGGCTCCAAAGTCTTCGCCAAAGATCTGTCTATCGGAAAGAGCCAATTGACCAGGTTGAAGATCGAAACTGGTGCAGTTATTTCCGCTAGGGCGGAGATTTTGAGTGAGATCGAGGGATTTTATGAACAGCTGTACACAACGTCACTGAAACCACACTCTAGTGTAAGTAGCGACTCTAGAGCCAAGCTTACCCAATACTACAATTATCTGCGTGATACAATCCGTAATGAAGACATCCGCAGCTGAACCAAAGTAACCGACATAGCCGTAAGGATCAGCACGTTGAAGTGGCAATGAGCTGGCCACATAGCTCGTAGAACTGACAACCGTTGGGGAAGAAAGGTTCTCGAGTGGCAACCTGGTACAGGCAAACGCAGTGTTGGACGACCTCCACGAGATGGGAGCGGCGACTTGCAAAATATTGCGGGAAGTTGATGGACGCATGTGGCTGGGGACCGTTCACTGTGGAAAGTTTTAAGGAAGGCCAGTTTCAGCAGTGGACTCTTGATAGACTGTAAAGAAGAAGAAGGAGAATACACAAACAGTACCGTAATTAATTATTCTTGAAAAGTGAAAGAATTGGTGACAAACATGAAAAGCATAAATCATTATACTAAGGCATTTGGTATTCTATCAACGAACCTAACATTGACACCACTAGCACTACTTGTGAGGGTTACTACATAGAGTAAATAGCAAAATATCTTATAGTAAATTAATAAGTGACGGGTATTCGACATAGGGTGGAATGCTCTAATCAATGCCTCTTTCAAAAATTTTGTTAATAGACTTGGACACTAAGATGGCGGCAGGTTCACCCCTTGTCTCCTTGTCCCATAATAAGTTGTAATGAAAAAACTAAACTTGAACCTATGGTATTGAGAAAAAAGATTATGGGCTCGTTGTTGTTTTTGGTAATAGGGAAGTTGAATTAAAATTTTCAAACATTTTCAATAATATTTATTTATTACTTTATTTAATGAAGAAAGATTTTATTTTCAAATTTATTTAAATATTCAATAAACATAATACCTTAATTATGAATATATTTTAAAGGCGTCATTAAGTATCTACTCTTTATTTTAATGAGAAGAAAATTTTAAGTGGTCTCAAATTCTCATTTTAAGGGGATACTTTAAACCTTTTTTAGACTTGGTTGAATATTCTAAGATATTTGTTTCTGTTTAAGTTATTTTGATTATAATTGAAGTTTGTTTTTATAACGAAGATTTCATTAATTAAGGTTAGTAATGCTTCCGGTTTTTCTAACATATTATGTTTAGGAATCTGAAATTATGTATAGGAATCTTATGAAATGAGATATAAAAGTAAAATAAGTAGAAATGTATAAGCTTAACTATAAACAAATAAATATAAATAAATATAAATATCTTCACGCAATTCCCAATACAGGGGTAGACAGAGGTCAAGTCTAGACAATTAAGTCCCTTTGACCCACCTTCCACCGAAGATATTTTCGGGACAACGTGACAGGTGGTGAGCCTGTCGCCACCCTTATGTCCAAGCCAACGATGAAATTCGTACATAAGTTTTTGAAAAACTCATTGGTACTGCCACCTGGGGATCGAACTCGGGTCTCTCGACTCGAAATTCCGACCACCCAACAACTCGGCTACCGTGACTTAACAAATAAAGATCTGTCAAAATTCTTCAAAAAAAAAAATAGAGTCAATACATGAACGTTTAGATTTAAAAAGTAAGTGAACGCTACACAAAGCTCTGTCAGATAATGGATATTGCTTTTGTTGCGAGTTTCAAAGAAGCCTACCTTGGTACCTTTCATAATCCGACTAAAGCTCAGTCCAAGTACGATATCGTGTTTCTCTAGAAACATTTTAAAGGAACGATAGAAAATTTCTTGAGACATAAGAATCGGTTTCAAGTCAAGTTTCCAGTGTCTCTCAGCATAAGATATGATTCCGCCCTTTATCGTTTTACGTCTGTGATCGTTATTCCTATATAACAATGAGAATAATGTGACTAATTTGAAAGCCTGGTAATGACGTAAATTGAGATTTTTAGGATACTACCTTTCATCCGCATCTTCGCAAGTAGTACGGTTGTCGTACCAGAGCCTCGTAACCTAGGCGGTGCTGCCACTGGCAGGACTGTTTAATTATAAAGAAAATAAATAAATATCTTCACGCAATTCCCAAAACAGTGGTAGACAGAGGTCAAGTCTAGACAATTAAGTCCGTTTGACCCACCTTTCACCGAAGATATTTTAGGGACAACGTGACAGGTGGTGAGCCCATCGCCGCCTTTATGTCCAAGCCAACGATGAAATTCATTTATTATTTATTTGTATATTCTTTATTGCACAATATATATATATATATATATATATATATATATATATATATATATATATATATATATATATATATATATATATATATATATATATATATATATATATATATATATATATATATATATATATATATATATATATATATATATATATATATATATATATATCATCTATATATTACCTATTACGTAGCTATTTTTAGTAGCTTCGGTGAAAGGTCAATCAAAAGGACTGGTATGATTGTCCATAAAACTGTCTACGTTTGGATTGGGAAAATGTGAGAGGATTAAAAAATATACATGAATCTTTTTCCTTATTAAATTTCGCTTCGTAGTTATGAAGAAACATGCGTAACAGGCTGAAGCATTAAGCGATTTTACTTTAAATTAAAACATTACAGAGATTTAATTAATTTAAAAATAATTTCGCACACATTGCTGTGCTCATATGCGTGTCTTGATTATTCATTTTTAAACTACCTTACTTATATTTACTTAGAAATGCAACAAAATTGATTTTATGAGAAAAATGTCGCAGCACAATTTATACCTAGATATATTTTCATATGCATTATTTATTCATATTGGAAAGATTGTCAAGAACAATGACATTTAAATTAAACTAAAATTAATTATTTAAGTGTAAATTAATATAAATTAAGATGTAGCACATAGAATAATTATATTTACTTCAATTAATTAATATTCCAGTTATTTGTAGAAATGTTTCGGCAGTTAAAAGACCTTTGGGAGTGTTCCTTGAGGATAAATATACTTTACACGTCGTATAAAATAACAAAATTCATTATAAATTAAGCTTACTTATAAATTCAGTTTAGAACAGCTCTCCTTTATAGTGATAATGAGAGCACTTCTAAATTGACTCTGAACAGTTTATTCATTTAGATGATCAAAGTGCTTAAATTGAGATCAACTTGAATTTCAGTAAATTAACATTAATTGTCATGTTATAGATAATATGTATATGTACATACTGAAGGTGTAAATATAAAGCCAAAGACTTAATTTTCGTCGTTATAATTTTAGGCTTGCCTCGTCTATAAAGATATCTAAGAGAAGGAAAACGTGGAGAAGAGAGTATTACTCTCCATTTCTTTGGACCAGGACATGCCATTTATTGTTTTTACATGCGTAGGTTTGCAAAATAATTTAAAGCTAACATCTTCCTGATAATAAATTTTTGCAAGGTCTCACCTAACATTATTTTATCTAGTTTACTACTTTTACTATTAGGCTTTATAATTTAAAGACAGCTCTTGATTAATTTCCAACCTGCCATGTATTTAACTGACGGGAAGTGAGTGATGAATTAGAGCTGATTTTATTTTTATGTTCACTGTTCAAAAGTAATTCTTAACTTCAATGGTCTCTAGAAAGGTAAAAGCAATGGAGTGATGCAACTGTATTGATGATTGTTTTGATTGTTAGGTCAAATATCATATTGTAAAATCATCGTAGTCTCACACCTTTTCTATAACAACATTTATCAAAATAAGAATGTCGATGACAGCGATACTCAAAAAACAACCTCGAGTGACGTAAAAAGGGAATGCCTTTATGAAATTACATTTCGCCTTCGCTTAAAGTAGACATTGACAAATGACATGAGTGCCGTTCCCCGCAGATATCATTTGGCGTGTTTCAAGAGATGAACATAACCGGCTGTAAGACAAAACTTTTTCTCGTTAAAGCAATATATTATAATTAGTGTCATAAAACTTTTAATAAGAAAGCATACGAAACATTACAATTTATCAAAAAGAAGCATTTAATAAACAATAACATTAGTAATTATTAAGGACAGTCAAAATATATGCATACAATGCATATGCTCATGTTACAGTTTGATATGAATAATAGTTATCAAATAATTTTTAGTAAAAAAATTTTTCTTATTTTCTAGGAAAAAATGTTCCTCTTAGAAATATCATAAATAAATAAATATAAATATCTTCACGCAATTCCCAATACAGGGGTAGACAGAGGTCAAGACTAGACACTTAAGTCCCTTTGACCCACCTTCCACCGAAGATATTTTCGGGACAACGTGACAGGTGGTGAACCCGTCGCCGCCTTTATGTCCAAGCCAACGATGTAATTCGTACATAGGTTTTAGAAAAACCCATTGGTACGAGCCCGCCACCTGGGGATCGAACTCGGGTCTCATGACTCCAAATTCCGACCACCCAACCACTCGGCTATCGTGACTATATCAAATTACTAGAATTGGTTATTTTCTCATATTTACGATCACCGTCTTTCTTAAAAGAATTCTGATAATGTCTTATAAAACATTGTAAAAACCTTTCTCATTTCAAGGTCGAGATAAGCGTAGTGAGTGGAAAAAAAGTGCTTTAGTACATATTATTTTGTAAAATCTTCGTCAAATTTATTAAAATATATTAGATATTATAACTAAGTTATTCTCTTACTATTCTTATTTCATATTATTCTATTGAATGTTCTCTTGTGATAAAGTGAGATAGAGACAGACTATGCGAGTATGTTTTGTGACAATGTTAAGTTTTCAGTACATAATTTTGAATATATATAAATAATATTTATATTATTTTATATTGAGTCCTCCAATCTCTGTGAATGAGAGGGGTAAATACCGGTTTTCTTGATGTCGCCAGCTCTAAGATCCCAGGTTCGATTTCCAGTCGGGTTGATGTAGTAAACCACTTTTTCTACATTTTCGTATCTGGGTGTTTGTTCCTTTGTTGTTACTGATTCCATAATACATGTGCATAAGCTGGTTTCCTTTGCGATCAGAGCAATATATGTGATGTTGACCCCATCGATGTATGTATTGATTTTTGTATTCAATCGTGTATTAAATTAATACTTCGCATGGATATTAAAAGTAAAAAATTTCAGTGTTTTCAAAAATTTATTCAGAATGTCGCAATATTAGAACAGTTATACAATATTATACTTTAGGCAGAGGTCCATACAGTAGAATACATTTTACCACATTTAGTAGGTAGGCCTGTCGCTGTCTATGTAAGCAAATAATATACATACGTAGATGTATACTTACATACTATTTAATTAAAAATATAAACAACCATGACTTGAGTAACAACAAACATCATATGGGCTATGGGGAATTCCAAGTTATTCTTCAGGGGTGATAATGCGTGTGCTAATATTACCTTAACCGCATGGTAAGAAGAATCTATTTATTTATTAGTTAATCATTCGTCGCCCATGAATAGGTTTTTTGGCTGAAAATCAGCGCTCTGTGAGACTATAGTCACACAGCACATGGTGAGCCAGCGCCTTTTCGGCACAATGTACCTTGTTTATATTCTTTTATTTTTTTAAACTAAATGTTATTGTTAATATGTATGAACTGCTTGTGCTGATAATTGTTATATATGATTGTGCTATAAATGTTATTTCAATTCTATTCTATATTATATATTCTGTTCAAGGATATTATTTTCATTTGGTTTTCAGATGTCAAGATGCATTAGTACTTACTATTAGTTGGACTTGATTGTCCCTTTTATTACACTAATTGTATGGTAATTAGTGTAAAATATCATAATCAAATGTAACATCCATCAATCATAAATGCCATACTTCATGCAATCACATTGATAAGTTGGACATTTTTTTTATAAATGTTGCTATCTGTATTAACATAGTCTGATGGTCTTCAGACGCGATAGTATATTTATTTGAATTTCTATGTTATACAATTTGTTGTAATATTATTCAAAGCGACTCGAAGAAGCATGCCAGGCAATTTGGCAACATTCGCATTGCCTCGTTTCAGACTGTTATTTACAGCAGCTATTGGAGTTTGAGGTACATCGTAACTTCTGCTTAAATGCCTTGTTATAAGCCCTCGCGTGATACTCTCCGAAATTATCTCAAATAATTTTAAAAAATACCCACATTAAATTCATGAATAATATTAACATAATTTTAATACGTATCTCTAATGTAATATAATAACATCTCTATGTTATACAAAAACATGTTTTTTTTTTATTTTTTACACAATACTAGAGTAGGCAGAGGTTTAGACAATGAATATTTTCAACCCTCACTTCACCGAGTATATTTGGGACAACGTGATAGGCGGTGAGCCTGTAGCTTTCTTAGTGTCTAAGCTACAGATTAGTTATATATATACTTACATTAATATTTATAAAACTTTATATTTATTATAATTACATATTTACTTAAATTAATATTAACATAAAACTTCCACAACTCTAGTAAATTTGCGTTCGGGATACGAACCCGCAGCTCGTAGCTTCGAAGGCACCACAAAATTACTAAGGTTTATTGAACACTTTTTTAAAATACACATAACACATGCGTCCGTAGACTTTTAATCACAAAAAACACTTTCCTGTATTTTGGTAAGAGTGATTTATTACCAAAATACAGGAAAGTGTATTTTGGTAAGAATACCAAAATACACTTTCCTGTATTGGTTGTAGTTACCGGTGATAAAAAGCCCGACAAAAATAATAATAAAAGGAACGTGAATGAAAGAAAGATGGAGCTGCCATTCTGAGCAACATCAAGTTCTTTCAAATGTACATACATAAACTTCAAATGAATACCTACATCAGAAAATACAACACATTTTATTGCTTGAAATTATTCCAATTATCGGCAAACTTAGTAAACGATGGACGTTACTATGAAGTTAACTTATTAAGATAACTCAATTATTAATAGGCTAAAGTTTCGAGGAAAATGGGTAGTGGATGTGAATACTATGAATTTTTCCTCTATTATTTCCTTTTTTCATTTAATATTTCACGAAACACAAATGTAAGAAATAAATATTCCTATATTTTTATTTATTACTTAAGTTTTTTTTTATGGTATGTGACTTACTTAACGTAATAAATATTTAATCTCATTATTAAACTAGAAAGTGGCGTGAAAAACGGCTAAATTAGGTAAACATAAATATAAATAATACAAAATTTATATCTTCACGCAATTCCCAATACAGGGGTAGACATAGGTCTAGTCTTGACAATTAAGTCCCTTTGACCCACCTTCCACCGAAGATATTTTCGGGACAACGTGTCAGGGGGTGAGCCCGTGGCCATCTTTTATGCCCTAGCCAACAAAAGTTTTTGAAAAACCCATTGGTACGAGCCTGTTACCTGGGGATAGAACTCGGGTCTCTGGACTCGAAATTCCGACCACCCAACCACTCGGCTATCGTGACTTTTGATATCGTGAAACATAAATATGATTTTATGAAATAAGACTGTAAAAACTATAAAAAGTCTTCTTTCGTATTGATTACGTTCTTCGTTCTATGTAATATTTGTATCGGTACCTGGCTCAAGGCAGTAATAGTAGGTGTAATATTTTCTCATTAATTTTTGTTTTGTAGAACGTGTCGTTAGGGATCCCAGTGACCGGTCTTATCTCAGAAGACATTCTTTTTGCCAACCCGTGTATGTAGTTTTTGAGGTATATAAGAGCTTTTAACGTATGCTATTAATCAAAATAATAAAGGATTAATAATAACTATTAAATATTCCCAGTACGTATATTTAAAAAAAAAATTAAAAACATGTTTGGGTAAAAAGATTTACCGGCTTATGAATATTCAGAAGTAATTAACTGCCGCGGCGCTATCGAAAGCATAAATTTGCACTCACGGCGAGTTTTCGTTAATCCTCGAACGGTTAGATTACTCTGTATGTGCTTATAGAGTTGAATATTATAGAAAATTGCAATATTGAATTTTAATTAGAATAGAATGAAATACAATAACTTTATTTGCGCATATACAACACTTCACTATTAAGACGATAAAGATTAATTAAAAATATAGCACTGATTGAGTGGTTGTATATATAAATATATATTTAGCCAGGCAGGCTCGTACCAATAGGTTTTTCAAAAGCTTGTGTACGAATTATATCGTTGGTCGAAGGGACTTAATTGTCTAGACTAGACCTCTGTCTGCCCCTGCATTGGGAATTGTGTGAAGATATTATTATGTGTTATGCATAACAATATCACAATAAAGGAATATATATATATATATATATATATATATATATATATATATATATATATATATATATATATATATATATATATATATATATATATATATATATATATATATATATATATATATATATATATATATATATATATATATATATATATATATATATATATATATATATATATATTCCTTATTAAGTATATATATATATATACTTAATACCATTTATGGTATTTCTTTTTTAAAATCCTCCAGGGTTAACAGAGTTCTTAATTAATTGAATATCTATCGCAAACACCTAAATTACAAATAAAAAGAGTTAAAACACTCATAATGCGTATAATGCTGGAGGAATCTCCTTAAAAAATACCTTCACGCCATTTCCATTACAGAGATCATTTCGAATCTCCTTCCACCGAAGATATTTTAGGGTCAACGTGACAGGTGGTCAGCCCGTCGCCGTCTTAATATCCTAAGCAGCGATATAAATCGTACATAGGTTTTGAAAAAACCCATTGGTATGCATTTGCCATCAGGGGATCGAACTGGGGTTTCTTGACTCGAATTCCAACCCCCAACCACTCGCTTATCGTGACTTTTACTATCTTTACCAGTGTTCTATAATAAAATTTCAAAGAATTTATTTAATTTTTAAAATACCAGACCAAAATAAAGAACTTTTACCAATCTGTTTCAAGTTGTCAAACGTGACATTATGGCCACATCTCTCCAACTTGAAAGGCCGGAGACCTCCAGAGCGAGTATTTACAGGCCGTTATGACGATAATATGATATTCGAGTGTTTGCGTCATCTGAATTTGAATCAGGAGTTTAATACCCTGAAGGATATCGCAGGAATGAGTTCTTTATGAGCTTATACCGTTGGCTTGAGAAGGTATTAAAATTCATTTAGACCTCTGATTATAGTAACAATGGTAGTATTCTGAATGCACACTATTAAAAAATATAATGATATTGGACCAGTGATTTCTTTACGATTTTCTGTATCTATAACGACAGACGTATATGGGGTCACCGCTGTGGCCCCAGTCAAATTGAACAAAAGGTAAGCAAACAATAGGGACATGGCTGTACCATTCAATTGTCGATTCTTGCAGTACTTTTGAACCCTCATATCTTTGTAGGCAGAAGAGCTTAAAGTCTGAAAGTCTGCTTAAACAAAGTATTAAATTTAATTTTACTGTTGGAGTGTGCCCACATACATACCTATATACATTTCTATTAATAATTTTTGTGGTGCCGTCTCGTAGATCGAATTTATTATGTAGGCCACCATGCCTTTTTAATACGTAAACTTTTTAAGTTATCAAATACATTAGAAATACTAAAAAGAATAATGTCTTAGCAACAAGAGGTTGTTTCTTCAAGAGCTATGCCCGTGCTGTTAAAAGTTCTGGATATCAACTGTTTTTTTTTAATCACTAGGTTTTGTCGCAATTCACTACGACTTTTTATAGCTGTTGTCGGTATTTGGGCTCTTATAAACTACTTTAGCACATGTCAATCAGAAGACGGTGTCGTATTCCCAACCACATATTTCAAAAATTTTGAATGATGGCGCTCAAACATACTAATAACGTGAATTGTTAACATACAAATATGGTAAAGGATGATCCTCAAACATTTTAAATAACCAATGACGTTGTTGGCCCACGAAGGAAACGATAGAGGGTTCGAATCAGATAGAGAAATATTTTGTTAATGTAACTACTTGTCATAGATGTTTATATATTTATTATATACATCGTAATCTTTTTACATAATTTATCCATATAAGCAACGTCGCAGGTGGTGACCCTGTCACCGTCTTTATGTCCAAGTCATCGAGATAAACAGTATATAAGTTTTTAAAAACACTTTGGTACGCGCTTGCCACCTGGGGAACGAACTGGGGTCGCTTAAATCGAATTCTGATCACCAAACACTCAGCTATCGTGACTCAATGGTATATACATAACAATATATTAATAAAAAATTATATTCTAATGTTCCTAATATCCTTTCCATCAAGAGGCAAATCGCGATTTGGAACCCGCAACTCCAATTTTGCAACGTAAAGCATTTCGCTATCGACGTTTAAATTCTTTGATGTAGTTTATTGTTGTTTATTTCGAATCTTAAAAAAACATATCCACTCAAAAAAAAAAGCTAATTTTGGCTTTTTTTTATAACGGACATATCTGTCGGCTTTTACAAAGCCGACAGATATGTCCGTATTGCAACTATATGTCATTGTGGAAATCCAATAGGGAAGAATCAATCACTCCACACCGAATTGAAAGATCAAACGGATAAGTAAACAAAATTGCGTACGAATTGTCCTTTGATCAATACCTGGCGCAGGTATTTTTAGTGCTGTTGGAGAACTGAAAATGTTTGTTAGATTCATTGCCTTTCGTTTTTCCAAAAGTTTTAGTGTAGTTTGCTTTAGTTATGATATAGGTAACGTTTCGTGTTCTCTCTGCTCTCCGTAGGTTATATGTTAAGGCATAATAACCATTAGAAACCAATGACGACCACTATGGACGAGAAGTGTACCAGTTTTCATAGTGTCGCCAGCTCCGACGGCCGTGTTCCTTTTCTGGTTTTCTCCAGTCTGGGTGATTGTGGTGCCTTCCTCGTCTCTAATTCCATAACATAAGTGCTTAAGGTATTTTCTTTGAGATCAAACATATGCATTTGAAGTGGTTCCTATACAATATACCGCAATAGTCCTTTTCCTTGTAATAATAAGATTACATTCTCCGTAAACATTTTTAGAATTAGAACAATTAATATTTATGTTGTATTAATTTTTTTAGAAAGAGACAGCCGTACTTTCAACACTAAGATGACCAGAGGTATCGAAGTCAAATGTATAAAACGTATAAAAGTTTTAACTTAACTCTGATCTAAAATTCCTCATAAGTGCCGATGGAAAACCAATCGAGTATCAAGACATTTTCTTTCTTTAAACTTATGCTGAATTACATCAATGTAGGTATTTTAAGTAATAAATACTTAACTAATGTAGTAATAAATATTTAAGTTAATCTTAAAATCCTATGCTTCTATTGTGAAGGTATGACAAAAAGTATTTTTATGGATTCATTTACCATGAAAATATATGAATATATATCTTATATACATATTTTTCTACTGGGGTAGACCTAAGTCTACACCAGTATTGGTAAACCTCTGTCTACCCCAGTAATATGACAAGATATTTAACTGAAGCTTATTTGTTTTACTGTAAAAAATTATTATCAAACAATATAGTTAAAAGCTGTTTCCGGTCCACTCAACGCGAGAGGTGATATGTGAGTTGACCAGGTGATATTTTTGCACGTTGCATTCGAGTATAATAAAGGAAAATAAAACGTAGTTGTGCAACGAGTCGAAATGCTGTAAAATGCAATTTAATAGTTCAGATTGAATGTACAAATAAAGATTGTTCGATGACAATAGTTTTAAATGTTTCACGTTGTTTAGTTGGCATTGAAGTGCATCATTGCTATAGCTTCGTAATAAGATTTTAATTTTTTTCCGCTATGCAACATAGCAGTTGTCTGTTATATTAATATAAATATATTACCCAGACAAACCTAGACCTTTAAGGCTGACAGACCTATTCAATAAAATCACTCACAACACGTACTTTCCATCTTCATCGATATCTAAAATAACGTAAATAGGCCTCCAGTAAGGAGCATTTGCCTTAATTGCTACGTTTGGCATGTGAATAACTGATCGCAGTATCAGACATCGTAAAGTCTAGAGTTATTTCACTTTCATAATGTTAGTACAGAAAACGCATAAATCCTTATAAACAAATTGACTGTCACAATCATTTACTTATAAATTAAATATTACTTATTAAATAAAACATCTGCTTTAATCCTATTTTCCCTAAGCTTGTTTGGAACAGCGTAAACCTTTTGCTATTATAGATATCTAGCCTACCGTTTCATTACTATGAGTAGTCCACAGAGGGGTTAGTGAATGAGGGATCCATCGCAAATCCGCCAGTCACTCGGTTACATATACATTGTTGCAGTCATGATTGTACGAAGGGTTTTAAGCTTGGACCACAGCAAATACAAGAATCAAAAGTTGTGTTATCGCATTTATAATATTTAATATAAACCTTCTCCCTACATCCCCCAAAGAAAGAGCAATACAATAAACATATACGAGTTTTTTCATATTCGAAAATTCGGTCTCAAAACTGAATGCCCGTTTCTTTTCGTCATTATATCCTGGTAATTATTCGCTGCACTTATCTTAACTGATGAGGTAAAGACTTCTAATAGAAAGAAAGAGATGGTTTGAAATACTTTCAGACTAACAGTCCATTTTTTACTGAAAATCCCTTTATGCACTTCCAGGATTTGTTTTTTATTTAATTTGTAAATGGCATTAATTTTTAAGATAATTATGCTTTACTAAAATTTCTATTCATTAATATTTATAAGTATAAATGTTATTCATTACGTAACGTAATTCATACGTTACGTAATGAATAACATTTTTATATTGATTAAAATAAATCTATGATCTTATTGCAACATGTGACATAAATTCTGAACTTCCTCATGGGCAGCCGTGCGTGACGTTAAACGGCGCTCATTTTTCTATGGGTTGAGGAAAATTTCAGTCGTAATTCAGACTCACATATTCTTTAGCTGGAGACTACGAGATTATCTGCGGGAAAATAAAAGGAGACACAAGTATCATCAATCTTTGCCTATACGTAATATCCTTGAGTGGGGCGAATAAAAAGTACATTTCAGCAAGAAAAAGTCAATGTATATTGAGCATCTACTTTCTTTCCCACATACACAGCGTTTGATGGATTGGTTATTGTGATTAAATTGCATTGAATGTTTCTATTTTGAAACAGATGTAAAATAATAAAAGTTATTCGAATTGATAAGTTGATGATGAATTCCCAATTATATGTGAATTGTGGAGAATTATGCGGTATATTTTCACTATCCCAAAGAGATCATATAACATTTTATAAAAACCAAACAAGTGCAAATCTCCCGGTAAAAAATTTTCCACCCTTAAGTTAGTTATTATTTACATTACATTACTGTAACGAAACCATTCTTAAAGAAAATAAACAAAACCTTTGTACTGTCTTGTTTTTGCGATAAATGTGGCGAAAATAAACTTGTTTTTGCATTGATATCTATATATCAAGACTTAATACAAAAATAATATTTAAACAGAAACCATAAAAATTAATGATTAATTAGACTTATTTATGAAATCTATAAAATACAATAATTTAGCATGTTTTAAGAGTAATTTCAAAAGCACTTAATTTGAAAGTCCATTTGTTGAGCTTAAAAATTACATTAGTATTTGAGACTACTACGTTTAAAAACTTTGCAGTAAATATAACAGGTTCAACAGTAAAAAAATAATAGCTATTGGAATTTAACAAGTAGTAAAAAAAGCATTTAATAAAGTAATTTATCATTCATTTTAGCATTGCATCGTAATACAGAATTATTTTATATCATCTTATATTATATTATTAAATATATTTAGTTCCCATATCATAGTAAAAAAAAGTTAACAAAGGCGTTGTTTCGCTGTAGACCTCCTAAGTAATATAATCACAATTTTTTTCTTCGCGGAGTTATAAAACTAATCCTTTCCTTAATAAGTTTCACATCAAATTATATTTTAAAGGATACTGCAGAGAATATTATTAAAGTAAATTTTCTTATATTTTTGTAAATTTTAGATTATATATTTATATTATTTAAGCCTGCCTTCAGAATAAAGTGCAGTTTGATACCCCAGGGAGCAAGCCTCATTTAAATATAACATAGTCTTAATCTGTATATTACTAAATGAAGAGAAAACTTTGCAAAACTATGTTTGAAAAAATGTGTACACAGTATGTAAGATTATGTACATGTACATGTAATTTTTACATGGAGTTGTGTTTTATGTATCCGTTGACACTAAGAGTGAATGAACCAAATCTATTTATAAAACACAACTCTAGGATACACGCCTCTCCCGTAATTACAGGTATTTAGTTTTGTCTTACCCTAACTGGAACACTTGGTCAATACCTGTGTGTTTAGTACTCTATCTTCTTTTTTTGTTAAAAAAGGGAGAAAAATCAACTAAATATAATAATAACAATAATCTAACTGAGACTAGAATATGTAAACAAATATCCCCCTATAATAATAATCTCCTGGATCGAAGACTGGCATAATATAAGTACTCATCGGAGACCATGCTTGAAAATGATCGCGGTAAGTCTGTTGGGACAGGCCCATCATTACGGAAAGGTCAAATCTTGCGAACAAACTTGATATCGTGTTGATGGGCCGGGCACAGTCACGACTATTTTTGGTGGACATTACGATCCCATATCACCAAAACCTCGTGGAAGCCGAAACGAAGATACATCGTAAAAGGAGTCTATAAAATAATTTTCAGATCATACAGAATACGGCTATTCGTTATTGTTTCCCGTATAAATATCGTCCCCACTTACGAACATAGAAGCACAGGATGCCACCACTTCACGTCGATATTCTGCAAAGCCGGCGAGTATGCCCGCCCGTTCCGCCCCGGTCGAGTTTTCCTATTCACATAATAACAAAAGAAACTGGTCTGTACTCTGTGAATTTCTTGGGAATTTATTAAAATTTTGTTCATAATCTTCTTCAACAGTCAATATGTATGTGGTAAATAGGAGTAAAATAAAATAGACAATTTTAGCAAATTAGCTCCTTTGCATAAATCGTGGGCAAAACATAGTCTATATACAAAACTCTTAGTTTGCCATCGGTATTCAACGGAAAATTATGACATGATCCTCGCAAAGTTATTCAATCGTACGTAATGTCAAGAAAGACCTAACAGAAAGTCTAACAGATAGACCTAAACAAACTCTATTAAACTCGAACAATTCTAATTGATTTGTTTAAAGTAACCACAGAAAGTTACTGCAAATATTCGAATATTTTATAAAATATTTGTTATGCAATCCATATACGTCCTAGAGGTTGACCTCTATGGATTACATTTAGTAACTAATGTTATAAGCACTAATGTCTTGTAGTATAATATGTAGCTTGGTTGGCGTGGACATTTCTGATAACAGCATTACCACCTCTTTTTGTTATTAAATTAAAGAGAAAAAAATATTCACAATTTTAACCGACACGGGCGGGGTTCTATCCCGCGATCTTTGCCGAACCTTGGCAACGCTTTTACCTCTAAGCCACCGTGAATTACACGCGTCAGGTAATTTTTACAAAATTTCAATTTTAAATCTCTTTCTGTGTTTATGGCTGTTTTTGGCATCGGCGCCATCTTCATGATTAAATTATAGCTTAATATTCACGATTATTTCTTATTTTTGCCAGGAAATATTAATAAGATGACGCCAACTAATGCCAAAAATAGGCATAAATAAAGAAACAAATTTAAAATTTCAACTGATGCGTGATAGGACACGGTGGACACGTGGTTTGCCACGGTTCGGCAAACGTCGGGTTCGAATCCCGCCAATATCAGTTGAAATATCAAACATTTTTTCTCTTTAATTTTATAACAAGAAATTCGCAAAAATCAAGTATTTGCATAAGTAAGTAGAAGGCGCCGATGCCGAATTGTTCAGTCTACTTAGTTCTTCTTCTTCTTCTTCCTGCCCTTATCCCATGCTATGTGGGGTCGGCACAACATGTCTTCTTCTTCCACTCTCCTCTATTTCCCGTCATGTCAATACTCACTCCTTTCTTTCTCATGTCTTCTTTCACACAATCCACCCATCGTTTTTTTGGTCTCCCCATAGCTCTTCGTCCATCCACTTTCATCTCTAACATTCTTTTGCCTATATTACATTCTTCCCTCCTCATTACATGCCCGAACCATGCTAACCTACCACTCTTCATTTTCTCTGTCACTGGTGCTACTTTCAAGCTTCCCCTTATATACTCATTCTTTATGCGATATTTTCTAGTCACTCCACACATCCATCTCAACATTCTCATCTCTGCAGCATGCACTCTTCTTTCATCCGTCACTTTCATTGCCCAGCACTCTGATCCGTACAATACGACACGGTCTCACGATCGTTTTGTAAACTTTGCCCTTAAGTTTAAGAGGCATGCGTGGATCGCAAGTTATTCCCGAGACCTGTCGCCATTTCATCCATCCCGCATTTATTCTATTCTTTACGTCCCGGTCGACATTGCCGTCATTTTGGATCACTGACCCAAGGTAACGGAATTCGGAGCAGACTGGTAGGAGAACACCTCCAAGGCAATATGAGAAAAACTGGATGGACTACTTAAGTCACAGAACATGTGTTCAGTTTTGGTTCTGCTTATTTTTAATCGGACACTTTCCAGTTTTTCTTGCCATTTTCCCAGCTTGCTCTGTACCTCAAGTGCATTTTCTCCGACAAGCACAATGTCATCAGCAAATAGCATACACCAGGGTGCTTCCTCCTGTATGTTCGATGACAGAGCATCCATAATCTGATGGAACAAATAAAAACTTAAAGCCGAACTTTGGTGTAAACCTACAGACACATTGAACTTGTCTGTGATTCCAGCCTCAGATCGGACGCAAGTATTGGCTCTATTATACATCGCCTCAACAAGCCGCACATACTTCTCTGGCAGCCCTTTCTCCCTCATACACCACCACAGAACCTTACGGGATGCCCTATCGTATGCCTTCTCCAGGTCCACGAATACCATATGCAAGTTCTTTTGCACAAGCCTGTATTTTTCAATCAGTTGCCGAAGTGCAAATATGGCATCCGTTGTTCACCGGCCCGGCATAAACCCGAATTGGTTCTGTGTTACCTCAGTCTCCTCTCTCATTCGTTTTGCTATCACTTTTTCCCATATCTTCATGCTGTGTGATATGAGCTTTAGCAATCTTGTACATCACCCTTCTTTTTAAAAACGGGCACCAGTGAACTGTTGCATCATTTATCGGGGATCACCTCTTCTTGCAACAACTTATTGAAGAACAAAGTCAGCCACTTCCATCCATCTGCTTTCAGATACTTCCATGCTTCTACTGGTATACCATCTGGCCCTACTGCTTTTCCATTTTTCATACTCTTTACTGCCATCCTAACTTCGTCTTCAGTCACCTCTTTAACCAGGCCCATATTACTCCTAGCATCCTCTAGTACTCCATTCCACTGATTTTCCTCATTCAAAAGTTTGCTAAAATAGCTCTTCGAACGTTCTTTTATGCTCTTGTTTTCCGTCAAAATCTTCCCCATTTTGTCTTTCATATATTTCATGTGATTCACATCTCTTGCATTCCTTTCTCGCTCTCTAGATATTCTATACAGATCTTTTTGGCCTTGTGGAGTTTCCAGGAAATCGTACTTATCTTATCCTGTACCTCAGCCCTTGCGATTGCAACTACTTTCTTCGCCTTCTTCTTAATAACTTGATAGGCAGACCTTTTGTTTTCTTGATCTGTCTCAGTTCCCTCTTTCAAACTTTTCCATTCCTTAAAAGCATTCTTCTTTTCTTTCAAAATTTTCCGCACCTCTTCATTCCACCACCATGTGTCCTTATCAATCTTCCCTTTCCCCTTCTTTTCTCCAAAAACATCCCTTGCTACGTTCCTTACACATATCGCCATCTCATTCCAGCAATTATTCACTCCAATCTCTGCCATATCACCCATTTCTACAATCTTATCTACTACTCTTTTCCGAAACTCTTCGGCTAACTCTCTGTCACTTAGTTTGTTCCATTGCGTTCTAGGTGGGGGTTTAGAGTTCTTTTGCATACATTTTACTTTAAGACTCAAGTCTAGAATCAACAACCTATGCTGGGAAACTAGGCTCTCACTGGGAATTATTTTGCAGTCTTTGGCCGAGTTAATTTTGCTCCTTTTCATAAGAAAGTAATCTATTTGTGTAGAGTGCTGGCCATTACGGAATGAGATAAGATGTTGATCTCTCTTTTGATACTAGGTGTTTACTACGGTTAAGTCAAAGGCCAAAGCTGCTTCCAGTAGAGTTTCCCCCTGTTGGTTCCTGACTCCGTAGCTATAACCCCCATGTACTCTTTCATATCCGTCACTTGTTCTTCCCACATGACCATTAAAATCCCCTCCTATATATATCTCCTCATATTCTGGTATCGTCGTAATTACAGCATCAAAGTCCTCCCAAAATTTTTCTTTCAAACTATCGTCACAACCGATTTGCGGTGCATACAGACTCACTATATTTAAAACCAAATTTTCAATCAACAACTTAACTACAATAACTCTATCATTCGCTCTCTTTACATCCATCACCTTATTCTTAAGTTCTTTATCTAACACTACACCCACTCCATTTCTTTTTCCATCACTTCCACAATAATAGAATTTATAACCCGCCCCGATTTCTCTTGCTTTCTGTCCCTTCCACTTCGTCTCCTGCAAACACGCAACGTTTATACGCCTCCTTTCAAAAACATCCGCTAACTCTCTTCCTCTTCCAGTCATCGTACCTATATTCCTACTTGCCATCCTCAGTCTTACTTCCCGGACTAGCTTCTTACGCTGCCCCCGTCCTTGGTGCAGCAACCCTCGTCCATTTCTCACAGCCGCCGGGTGCTGCGCCTGCGCGTCGCCTGCGGGGTACGCCCTAACATTGTTGCATATTCTATCTCCTGTTGTACTCATGTTGTGAAGTATTTGGCAATGTTTTCCGATCGGCCGCCTGCCTGACACCAACCCTCCTTGGGAATTCTTGGTTTGAAGAAGGATAGATTGAATATAGGAGGGAATTGGGAGGGGATGGGTGGGATAACAGTGCCACGGAGACAGAGAGATGTGTGACACTGGAAGCTAGAGCGGTCCGGGGTCGCGTACCCGTAGTGGCTCCAACCAGTTATCGGACAGATAATGTGGTGGATCCACCCTCTGGACTATCTACTTAGTTGTACTTATTTAATTGTCTATATTATTGTGTGGTGTATAATAAAAGTATCTGTGCACAAATTGTATATTATTGTCTAACTTCTACCTATTAAGGAGTACTGTGACTTTTATCATCAGCTCAGCATTGGATCAGAGGATTAATAGGCACAAAGAACTTAATTTAATCTCAAAAGAGGTGAATTACTATAAATACTTGTAAATTTGAAAAACTTTATTGATTTTCTTGGGTTTCCACCCTCAGATCCTGACACGGTGGCAATGGGACCAAACTGGAATTATACCCTTTTGACAGTACTAATATTTACGAATATTACTAATGTTAGATTGCGCACTGAAAAGAAGATCCCCACCCGTCAAATAGTGCCAATTAAGAGTAAAAAATTGGGTCCAAAAGAAGTAATTGTCTAGACTACTGTCTATTCCAGTATTGAGAAATTTTATTACTCCAGTATTGAGGAATAAATTAATATCTTATTAACAATTATAAATTATAAATATTTTTCGTACTAATGTTTTTTTAATAAAGTGTCGATACAGAAGAGAATGAGGTTTGGTACCGATAAAGTTTATGTGAAGTAGGCAGATGACATATAACGACCAGCAAAAATCGACATCTGGACATAGACCTCTCCAGTGACTGGAAGTAGCTCCATGGTGATGTTGGGTACTATCGCCAAGCCGCTTGTTGAGCGTGGTGATTGTGACCAACGGGAGGCAGATTACACGAAACTACAATCAATACGAATACGATATCTTTTTAAAATACATCTATAAATAAATAAAACATTGAATGCATACAAATTTACATACTGTTATTGGCAAACACATAAGTAGTGTTATTCAGTTAGCACATAATTACATAACGAAGACATCCTCAGCAGAACCAGGGCCGACCGATATAGCCGTAAGGATCAGTACGTTGACTTGCCACTTGACAATGGACCGTGCACATAGCTCGAAGAACTGACAACCGTTGGGGAAGAAAGGTTCTCGACAGTCAAACGCAGTGTTGGTCGACCCCCCACAAGATGGAGGGACGACTTACAAAATGTTGCGGGAAGTCGATGGATGCAGATAGCGGAGGACCGTTCACTGTGGAAAGTTCTGGATTCTTGATAGGTTGTAAAGAAGAAGAAGTATAATTAATAAAATAAATAAATATAAAGTACTTCACGCAATTCCTAATACAGGGGTAGACAGAGGACAATTAATTCTCTTCGACCCACCTTTCACCGAAGATATTTTCGGGACAACGTGACAGAATATTTAAAAGAAGAAGAAGAAGAAGAAGAAGCCAATGGAAGTCACGATAGCTGAGTGGTTGGGTAGTCGGAATTTCGAGTCGAGAGACCCGTGTTCGATCCCCAGGTCGCAGGCTCGTATCAATGGGTTTTTCAAAACTTATGTACGAATTACATCGTTGGCTTGGACATAAAGGCGGCGACGGGCTCACCACCTGTCACGTTGTCCCGAAAATATCTTCGGTGGAAGGTGGGTCGAAGGGACTTAATTGTCTAGACTAGACCTCTGTCTACCCCTGTATTGGGAATTGCGTGAAGATATTTATATTTATTTATTTATTTATTTATTTATTTATTTATTTATTTATTTATTTATTTATTTATTAAGAATAGGAATATTTAAAATATATAATACTACAGTCGAAGCAATCTTAGCATTGCAAAACTATTTTTTGTTAGTGTAAAGCGTTATCGGATTCACGTGAGCTTATACTCGTATGTGTATGAATATAAAGAGACTTTATTCGACCACTTAATTAGAAAGTGGCTCATTTACCCTTAACGTGGGTCATAATATCTTAAGTCCGCAAACCGACACGCAATTACTGTCGCCGCTCATCCGCAAAATGTTGTGAATATTCACTGATTTCTAGATTTTATGTTATGGGTATATATCTAAATTCAAATTTCAGTTACTACTCTAAAGATCTTTAAATTATAATCAGATAAGGTAAATAGAAAACTTATCTTATGAAAGTCACGATAGCCGAGTGGCGGTGTGGTCGACAAAATATATCGTTGGCATGGATATAAAGACGGCTACGGGCTCACTACCTGTCATGTTGTCCCGAAAATATCTTCGTTGGAAGGTGGGTCGAAGGGACTTAATTGTCTAGACTAGACCTCTGTCTACCCCTGTATTGGGAATTGCGTGAAGATATTTATATTTATTTATTTATTTATTTATTTATTTATTTATTTATTTATTTATTTATTTATTTATTAAGAATAGGAATATTTAAAATATATAATACTACAGTCGAAGCAATCTTAGCATTGCAAAACTATTTTTTGTTAGTGTAAAGCGTTATCGGATTCACGTGAGCTTATACTCGTATGTGTATGAATATAAAGAGACTTTATTCGACCACTTAATTAGAAAGTGGCTCATTTACCCTTAACGTGGGTCATAATATCTTAAGTCCGCAAACCGACACGCAATTACTGTCGCCGCTCATCCGCAAAATGTTGTGAATATTCACTGATTTCTAGATTTTATGTTATGGGTATATATCTAAATTCAAATTTCAGTTACTACTCTAAAGATCTTTAAATTATAATCAGATAAGGTAAATAGAAAACTTATCTTATGAAAGTCACGATAGCCGAGTGGCGGTGTGGTCGACAAAATATATCGTTGGCATGGATATAAAGACGGCTACGGGCTCACTACCTGTCATGTTGTCCCGAAAATATCTTCGTTGGAAGGTGGGTCGAAGGGACTTAAATGTCTAGACTAGACCTCTGTCTACCCCTGTATTGGGAATTGCGTGAAGATATTTTTTATTTATCTATTTACCAATCTCTAGCAATCTCTAACACAGTATCCACAACTGACTGTGATGATCAGTAACAATTAGTAGTAGTTATTTTTATGTAAGTGTTTTACTTTTTTGTTTAGGAAATTGATTGATATGTTTTCTAACAGATTCAATATGCTCTTTATTTACATTCATTAAGAAAAATAATATCAGAATATGTCATAGAGAAACGTTAACCGTGTTTCGAATTTATTATACTGATAATATACTACAACTACTAAATGATACTAAAAGTCCAATGAAGGAGCCCCTTAAATCTCTCTGTAAGAGAGGATTTGTCTTAATCGCCCCGCTTGGGAGGCAGATTAGTGTTCGCAATACCGAAATTTCGCACCTAAGACGTTGCGCGTCACCAGTCTGATTTCTCTGAATAATCAGCAGTAATTTTCTTTTTTTTTTTATATTACTCGGTAGCAATTGTTATTTTTAAGGTCATTTGTTCTTTATGCGCATCATATAATATCCAAGAAAATAAAGTCACGATAGCCGAGTGGTTGGGTGGTTGGGTGGTTGGAATTTCGAGTCGAAAGACCCGAGTTCGATCCCCAGGTGGTAGGCTCGTACCAATGGGTTTTTTGAAAAAACTGATGTACGAATTATATCGTTGGCTTGGACATTAAAACGGCGACAGACGGTGGAAGCTAGGTCGAAGGGGCTTAATTGTCTAGACCTCTGTCTACCCCTGTATTGGGAATTGCGGGAAGATATTTATTTATTAATTATTTATTTATGTAATATCCACAGATAGGAATGGCAGCAGGGCGTATAAATTTACCTCTAGTAATTTCTTACTACACGAAATATATACATATTAAATATCTCTTCTTGGTTCTGCAATCCATGTTTTTATTTTCAAAAAGTTTTTCGTTTAACAATATGATTTGATTTTGATGTAATGCTTTTTTCTCAATCAGAGCTACCTTATAAAGGATCGGTGGTAATTTGAAAAAAAATATGACTTTTGACGAGTAAAATTTTGTTCCTATGACGAAAAAAGTTTTGGAAACAGTCATTTGTTTTTTTCCTTATAATTTTTTTCTTGTGCGTCGCTTTTTACCGCAAAATGGAAAAGATGAAATATTGGTATATTTATGAGTACGAGTTCTACCGTGGCACTCGTGCTGCAGAAACAGCTCGAAGAATTAATGATGTGTACGGCACTGGTGTCGCAAAAGTAAGCACGGGACTTTTTTGGTTTCAACGTTTTCTTTCTGGAAATTCGACCTCCAGAATCAACTCCGTGGTCAGTCGAAGATTAAAGTGGAAAATGAAGAATTGAAGGCTATTGTGGAATTGGATCTATCACAAAGCACTTCAGAAATAGCTGCAGGCTTCGGAGTAAGCGATGAAACTGTATTAATCCACTTGACGTAAATCGGGAAAGTAAAAACTTGAACAATGGGTACATCATGAACTTACTGAATCGTATTTGCAAACACGCGTCGACTGCTGTGTTATTTTGCTCAACCGATACAGTAATTAAGGGATTTTAAATCGATTACTTGTGATGAAAAGTGTAGTGTGTACGATAATTGGAAGCGCTTATCACAATGGCTGAACTGGAGAAACAGTCAAATCTTGCTCTAAAAGAAAATTGACTCAGAAAATGTAACTTGTGAGTGTTTGATGGACTATCGCCGGTGTCGTTCACTACAGCTTTCAAAAATCTGACCAAATGATTACGGCATATTTCTTTTGTCACCAACTGCGAACCATTACGGAAGAACTAGCTGCCACTAACAACAGAGATTGGTCACACTGCTGCTTCACGACAATGCAAGACCACACACTGCACAACAAACAGCCACTAAGTTAGATGAGCTACAATTGGAATATCTGCGCCATCCACTGTACACACCGGACCTTGCTCAAACAGATTATCCATTTTTTCCGGAATATGGATAACTTACATCGTTACAAGGAAAAAAAAATCAACTCTGATGCGGCAGTTTTCAAAGAGTCTATTGATTCTCGCCCCCACAGTTTTTTAAGTAAAGGGATCAATAAATTACCCATGAGATGTCAAAGTGCATAGATAACAAAAGTATATACTTTGATTAAATAAACTAAATCAATTAAATAAACTAGAGCACGATAAATAAAGTTTTAAGCCTTCTGTGACTTTCAAAATCTGTCGCATATCTAATCTTGTTTCTCCGAAGCAGTTTTAGAAAGCCCAGGCGGGCGGCCTAGTGTAATAGCAAAAGTACTCTACAAAGGCAAAGCGTCACGTCTTATCTGGCTGCTCCGAGCAACTTTGAGCCACTTTTAATTGTCAAAGTTGTAATTGTGCTAACCCTTATTATACAATTGTGGCGCGGAACTGAAATAATTGCTTTAAAGGAAGTTATTATGATCGGTTAGTAAGGAAACCTTGTGTAGATAAAAAATTCTTTCTATCGACGGTAACCAAAACTACGAAAAATGTATTTAGTGCCGTTTGGTGTCGACGTAAGACTATTATACCACAGTATTCTTCAGCTGGGTGTCGTTGGAGGACTAGGTGTTCGTTAGAGACTAAGGGTAAAAACCTTAAGAATGTTGTCTGGTACTGCGATCGCCAATCCGATTGCTATGTGTGGCGATTATGACAAACGATTGAATATCCTATTATGGTCATGGGATGTTATATTTGTAAAAAAGATATCTTCATCTTTATTTTTTCCCAATATTGGGGTAGACAGAGGTCCAGAAAATTATGTTTTTTAAACCTACCTTTCACCGAAGGCATATTTGGGGTTAACGTGACTCGTGGTGAGCTGGTCCAAGTCTTTATGTCCAAGCTAATAATTTATATCGCACATAAGAATGAAAAACTCATTGTTACTGCAGATTGAACTCAGGTCTTTTGACCCGAACTCCGATCACCCAACCACACGTATCGTGACTGAATATAGTTATGAATTTAAATGCCAAAGTTTTTAATTTCTACAGTATTAAGATTTAGTATTAGAAAAATAAAAAATTACTTTAATCGAGACCGGGTGAAATGATATTAAAGAAAATATAAAGTATAAAGGCCGATTTATTACTATCGACTCACATTCCATCAAAGCGTATTTAGGGCTGCAACAGGTTCGACATACGTCTTGGAAAAATTTATTTGTGGCGTTTCTCTGGGGATCGAAATTAAAATCCCGGTTCAATATCCACGAGACGAGACAAAAACCACGAGAGAGAGAGAAAGAGAGAGAGAAAGTAAAAGCAATACACGGGCAGCAATATCTCTTTTATTAATAATATATTGGGATAATAAATTAACTAGTGAGAACTAAGGGATAAGAAAAGTGTAGATCCATTCAATAATGGATCCACACATTTCTGTGATCATAATGTGCAATCACATTCACTTTTAGCGAAGACAAAATGCGAAGTAGCTTGATATAGTATAGCTATTCGTTAATTTCTATTACTTTCTAGATTTCGTATAAAAATAAATTATTTTATACTCTTAGTATAGAGGTTACAATAAAACTTTCTTCAAATGTTGGTCGCAATCGTGGATCGTTGCCTACGTGGGTTTAGAGTCCAAGAAGGTATAGGAGTCCATGTTAAAGCGGATGTAGCCATGAGGGAGAGGTAGAAGGAGAGGATGTATTCTCATTCCAGTGTAAAGGAACACCGTGCGACTGGTGCGAGTCTGATATTATGATATCAGCTGTCCTAAACTCCGTAATATACATACATGGACGGTATTTCCTCGTGTATAAAAAAAATAAAAGTGTGTTTTGAGGCAATTTTTTATTTTTAAATTAAATTAAAATGTTGTTATTGCTATTTCAGAATCATGAAACATCGAGACATAAATTTAGCAATTTATGTCACCAACACTTTATGTAATGCCACAATGAACGGGAACTACGATGCTGGTCGCTTCTATTAAAGTTGAGAAATAGGTATTTCTATGATTAAATGAACTGCATCTAGAATGAAAAGAAATATAATATGTTCCAGGCAAATAGTAGTGTTTTGTATTTTATTCAACTATGTACATTGTAACATAATAAAAACAAATATAGGCCACTATTATCTAATGTCCCAGGTCTGCTAAACTTGTTCGAGCATCATTAGTAGAAAACACAGACTTATTTGGTTTTCGCATTTATTGAGTTTCCGCAACATATCGACAACAAATAATTAACATATGTCACATAACATATTATATAGAATTCACTAGAGTAACGTTGTTCCTCGGCGTCTATCTGTTCTACTATATAATCTATGTAACCTTCATCCTATTACCATTTAATCTTTTCATCTGCGACTGAGTCCGATCTTTATTCGCGGAGATATCTTCGCACATTGTTTTGCAGAGAAAACACGGCTTCTCAATTAAATATTGCTGTGGCCATCCGCGCAATTCATTTGATTTAATAGGAGGTTTTCTTTTAAATAAATAAATACATCCATAGATACGAACAACATCACATACATTGCACTGATCCCAAAGTAAATATCTACAGTATTTGTGCTATGGTATCAGAAATAACGAAGGTACCACAAACACCCAACTCGAGAAAGTTTAAAAAAAGTATTTTCTACATTGATGCGACCGGGAATCGAACCCGGGAAGTCAGAGCTGGCGATACCTTGAAAACCGGTGTGTACGCCACAATTAAATAAATTGAATTAAAAATCTTATACAAAGTGGCAGCATAAGGTTATATAAATAAATCATGTTAAATTTAATATTAAAAGCAAATTATTCCACCACTTAATTAGAAAGTGGCTCATTTACCCCACATCGTGGGACATAAATCTTGTGTCCGCACACCGACATGCAATTATTGTCGCCGCTCATCCGCAAAATGACGTTAATGAACAGTGATGTCTAGATTCTACTTTATATTAGATTAATTTTAACTTAAGTTTTACAAACTAGACGTTTTATCAAATAGCTTAATTTTTTTTGTTCTCACGTAGTAAAAATTCAAACACTTAAAATTCACTTTTAATTATTCCACATTTATTTATATTAAAATACCTGACCGGTTTTGCTTTATGGCATTATCAAAGGTTTCTTATTACAATTCCTTTATAATTATTTTAAGTTCGACCAAGAGACAACAATTGTGAGTATTCAACATAATAAACATTTGTATAGAACCCCTATTTGTAATTTTTTTGTTAGATTTCTTTGCGAATAGTAATTTACAAAACTAGAATTCGATTTTGGTATTATTTTTGTTAAATACGTTCGATGCACTCCAAATAATTTAGCAATGAATTGGTATTTAAAATTTTTGTACACGTATCTTGTCTCTGCTAAATCAAATTAAATTTTGTTCGTGTTCAACTATTAATAATCTTCATGATGGGAACAGCAATTATCCCATAAGAGTTTTGCAGCGACTTCGTAGAATTACAAATCCAGTATAAGACAAGAAAAATATATACGAAGAATGCTTTTTTTACAACTAGCTATTACCCGCGGTTTTGATCGGGTTAATGTCTTTAGGTGTCTGTCAGTCATAATAATAAGTAACTTTTTTTTATAAAAGAGGGGGGCAAACGAGCAGGTGGCACACGTGATGGTAAGTGATTACCACCGCCCATGAACATCTGCAATACCGGAGGAATAGCAGACGCGTTGCCAGCCTTTGAAAAGGGTGTTGGCCTCCGGTTACCTGCACTCACCAGACGAAACGCAGAAGTTTGTTAAACTTCTACTTCACGTCGGTATTCTGTGAGGTCGTGGTACTGCCGCGGTCGAGCTGGTCCATGCATGCAACAACAAAAGCTGATGCGTGGCTCTACCACTGTTAAATTAGCGCATTATTTTTCAAACGATGCGCTACTTTCTTTACTCTTTGGGACTGAAATGTGGTTGGTGAGTAAAAACACAGGAGATGGCTAATGTGGTGGCTATGAATACGGACGATCCTTTTATGCTCCACTTCTCTCTCGATAAAGTCTACCATCGAATCGTTGCGATTTTTACTGATCAAAACTTTACAAAGAAGAACCCTAGCTTCAGTGCATGATTAAACTTAACCTTTGAACTCTTTGTCATAAGCGGCTACGACTAATCACAGAGACCGAAGACCTAAAAGCGATCATCTCTAGACTCTTTAAAAATAACGCCCATAGTTACACGTAGTTTTGCACCGTTTCGTTGTTTGTATTATTTTCGATGTACGGCAAAATGGCTCCAATAAAAAATAGCTTTTATACAGCGTTTTCGTGAAAAATGCAGTAATATTTTATGTTTGCTCATCTCACTTCGTATTTTAGTAAAATATTTGTAGTGGCTAAGTAAAACCTTTTTTATTTTTAAATTATATCCAACAATTGACGATAATTGGTTACCCGTGTGGTACAGTGTAAGAGTACCATTAATACTAATGGTTGTATTACAATTATGTTAAACCATTAATACATTATAAATGTGTTGTAAGAGGTGGATAAGAGCAAAACCTTAAAAATAACATTTTTTAACAACAGATGGCGAGATAACGATCTCTACAAATACCGAATAAAAGTTTATTAGCCCAGTGACCGGCAATAGTGCTAAGGCACTATTGCCGGTCACTGGACTACACTAATGTCCTGCAAGGATGAGGTCTATTTCCTGCAATGGACTTTAACAGGCCGCTATGTATGTGTGTATCTATGCATGTATGTATGCAATAATTTATCAGAATATAGATTTTTATCATTCAAATTTTTGACTTAATAATATTATATATAAATAATAAAATAAACAAATAAATACCTTCACGCAATTCACAATACAGGAGTAGACAGAGGTTTAGTCTACTCAATTAAGTCCCTTCGACCCACCTTCCACTGAAGATATTTTCGGGAAAACGTGACAGGTGGTGAACCCGTCGCCGTCTCTAAGTCCCAGTCAACGATAAATTCGTACGTACTTAAGCGTACAACTTGGGGATCGAACTCGGGTCTCTTGACTCAAAATTCCGACCACCCAACCACTCGGCTATCGTGACTTGTCCTAATAATATGATTATTTTAGATTTAAGAACTTGTAGGTAATAGCCGACTGTTTGGAAAATTAGGATTAGAAACAGGAGAAATCGATACCGAGAAGGAAAGCTGGTAACAATAAATTTTTGAAATTTTGATATGCTTTATAAGCTCGGGTTGGTTGACAAGGATAGCGAAAAGCTCATCATCTGTCACGTTGATCCAAACAAGCATGCCTTAAATACCTTGAATTTTGACGCGCCTTTGGGATTCTTCAAAAACTTTAAAAAAAAATGTAGGATTAGACATTAAGACGGCGACGGGCTCCCCACCTGTCACGTAGTCCCAACAAAATGTCTTCGGTGGAAAGTCTACCCCTGTATTGAGAATTGCGTGACTATTTGTAAAAATAAATAGAAGGAAAATAGATCGTTATTATATTTTTGAGTAATTCAACGCAGGCAAATATTACATTTAAGTCGCAAAAAAGGTGCATTCGTGCAATGTTGAATATCAATAAACAAGAATCTAGTTTTCTGTATTTTTAAAAATATAAATTGCTGATGGAAACGTCTGCGCATATACGAAAGTGTAAAGTTCGTAAGAAATGACACTAAATTATTTAGAAAGGTATCAAATGTAATTATTCGTAATTGACGAGATAGACATAAAATCTACATACAAAAGATAAAACAACACTAACGTCCAAAAGTGTATGCTGTATGGCTCCTAATATATACTACAAATTACCACAAACTTGGAGACTTGTCTAGCGGGTTACTTCAAAATAAGCTGAAAAAACTCCTAACTGAGAAATGTTATTATTCAATATACGATTTCCTAAGAGAGATTTTCCTTTGTAGTATACATTTATAAATTGTAATCGACAATTCTTTTTATTTTTTTTTTTTTTTATTTTTCTTCACGCACAATCCCTGACGGGGTAGCCAGAGAGAACAGATCGCCAAGTGTCACGATCCCTACATACTTCTTTCGCTTCTTTCAGATTCATCTTCTTCTTCATACATGCACGTCTAGGTATCCGAGTACTCTTGACCCTCCTCTCTTCGAGCAATTTGCTCACATGGTCTTCGAAAGTTAATCTCGGTCTACCTCGACACCTTTTAATATTAACTTTCGCGCTATATATTTTCTTCACCATTCGGTCTTCACTCATTCGCTCAACGTGCCCAAACCATCGAAGCACGCCCTTATCCATTTTGAGACAAGGTCATCTTTCAAACCTGCCATATTGCGAATCTCTTCGTTTCGCTTTCGGTCGGCCATGGTAAGGCCGCACATTTTACGAAGAGATCGCATCTCCACTGCATTCAACCTGCTTTTATGCTTCTTCTGGCATACCCAGGTTTCGCTGCCATATAACAAAGTCGGTACCAACACTGCGTTATGTATTGCAAGGCGTGCACTTTTCACAACGCCTTGCCTTTTGATTAACGCAGTCAGGGCACCATTGACTTTGTTTCCGGCAGCGACACGCCTGTCCACATCTAAATCACATCTTCCATCCCGGCTAAACGCACTCCCCAAGTATACAATTTCATTCACCTGTACTAGACATTCCTGAATTACCCAAATTTCGCACTTCGTTCTTTCTTCGTCCCTTTCAAATACCAGAACCTTAGTTTTATTAGCATTCAAACGGAGACCATTAATTTCACATTCTTCTTTCATACACGTGACTAATGCCTGCAGTTCTGCCTCTGATGGTGCTATAAGCACTGCATCATCAGCATAAAGCAGACAATTTACTTTTATGTCACCCAATTTCACACCCAAACAGCTATCTTTCAGCTTCTGTAAACAGCTGTCGAGATACAGTATGAATAGCCAGGAAGACATGACACAACCCTGTTTTACGCCCGTTTGGACGCTAAACATGGGTGACAGGTCATGCCCTACCCGCACACAGGCTTTACAGTCACAGTAAAGTGACTGCACAGCCCTTAGCAATCGACCATCCACACCATACCCCGGCAACAGTTCCCACATTTTCTTCCTTACAACCTTATCAAATGCTTTCTCAAGATCCACAAAAGCACAGAAAATCCTCTGGTTAGCAGCCAGAAGCTTCTCCGTGATCATGCGGAGAAAACATTTGATCCGTGCATCCTCTTCCAGGTCTAAATCCGCATTGTGCCTCCCATAGAAATCTTTCCGATTTATCTTGCATCCTACGTGTCAAAACCTTCGAGTAAACTTTACTTGCTAAACTGGTCAAGCTGATCGCCCGATAGCACCCGCAGTCATAATGTGAACCTTTACCTTTATATAAAGGCACAATGACCGCGGATCGCCAATCATCCGGAACAGCCCCGTTCGCCAGCACAAATTGCACAGCAGATGAAAGCTGTCCCAGACGCGTGGCCCACCATACTTGACCATTTCAGCAGTAACTCTGTCTAGTCCCGCAGCCTTACCACATTTCAAACTTCTAATCGCACATTCAATCTCTTTCATACTGATGACCTCAGTGTCATCCGAGTGTGTCCGAGTCTGGCGTACCAGTCACGGCGTCACCCCCGGATCCCTCACTAAGATCATCACACGCATACATCTCTCTATAAAATTCGCTCCATCGCTACATGACGTCCGATTTTTCTGAGAGGACGTCATTGGTTCCCGAAAGCACTTTATTCATTCTTAAGGCTGTCGCACCACTCCGGGTCCTTCCAACCTCTTTCCAGAAGAGTTTGGAGTTCTCCTTGAAGTTGTGCGACAACCTTTCGTCCGCTTCCATTCTACTCCTTTCACGCACTTCCTTAATCAATGCTTGATTGAGGAAGTGCGTGAAAGGACAAGACAATTCTTGACATTTGTTATTTAATTATTAATATTATTGACAATTATTTTAATTTTATTATTGATAATTATTAAACTTTACATATGCAACTAAATACTATGTTTTAAAACTGTTTATAAAAATTTAAATTTTTCTCTTGAAATTTATAAAAAAATATATTGTCCTCAATAAGGCAGAATGTATAAGGCTATATTTTATATAATATTAAGATCTAATGTTACCTACATTCTGGCAAATAAATGAATGATTGATTGATTAGATCAATCAATCATCATTTATTGGCTAATAGTGTCTTGGTGTCTTGGTGGGATTTCGTGTTTAAATCAATGAAAACTTTTAGTCATTCCTCAATTTAATATTTTTTAAATACCTTCTGTACCTCTTGTACTGGTTTCATACTTATGGGATTATTATCAAATGTTTGGAAAAACTGAAAAATAAAAAATGCATGTAAAAGATTCAAATACATCACATACATTCTCAAATGTTGCTACTTACAAAAAAAAAACTAAGTTAAAGACGTCTAGGTTGGCCAAAAGTATAGTTCAGGTTATGCAAATTTCCACAAGTATGGTTACAAGTTTAATTTTAAAAAATTGTGACTGAGTGGATTATTTAAATAAAAATTGAATATTAATGGAATATTTGAGAACAAATTAAATGAAGATGAAATTGCGTTTACACTTTACTTTTATTACAGTAATGACATATGTACATCTCTATAAAGATATGAAAGAGTAGCGTTCTTTTGTTACCAGTAAAAATATTTGGTCGTTATATTGAACCAAATATTTTTCACAATATTTGTTAAACATACATCAAGTAAATATTGCGGATACTAGCCTGGCGGTTAACGTACAAATATGATACAGTCCGGGATAGCAGAGAATAGCGTATAAAAAATAAGTGGTGTTTTTACTTTGAGCCGGGTATTAAAGGTTTGTATCTGAGAAAATTTTCAGAAAACTATGTATCTGAGAATTAATAAAAATAATGTGATGTTGAGGATTGTTGATTCTACCACAGTTGTGTTGTTACTAGGTAAGATGTACCACTTACTCTTTTTCCATGGGTATCGTAAGAGTTGTAAGAAAAGGCAGTCTTGAATATGTGAAACACCACGAAAATATGAAACTGAAATTCACTAGTCTGGTGACGGTTGTAGTGCCTCAAATGCCAGACCTGGCGATTTTGGCAAACCATCACTTATGGTGGGGAGTTTATAATCTACGGGCTGTTTTAAATAAGACGATTTTTGGATTTTATCGCATTTTTAATTAGTTTTTACAATCCATTTTTATTAAAATGTGTAGTATTCGCTCTACTGACTGATCAAAAATATTATCTGATAGAGATATCGCTGTCTTAGGGTCAAAGACAACGATACTATATAGTTACATAGATAAACAAAGATAAAATTAATTATATTATATAAATATCTTCAATCGTCTTTATGTCCAAGCCAATGATATAATAAAATTAATTACATAGATAAAATACATATAAACTTATGAAAATCTAAGACTCGAGTACAAACATTCATATTAATCACACAAATGTTTACCCTTAGCGGGATTCGAACCCGAAACCCTTAGTTTCGAACGTCGGCTAACAACAAACAAGGCTATTGGTATTATTATTATCTTCACGCAATTCCCAATACAGGGGTAGACAGAGGTCAAGTCTAGACAATTAAGTCCCTCTGACCCACCTTCCACCGAAGATATTTTCGGGACAACGTGACAGGTGGTGAGCCCGTCGCCGCCTTTATGTCCAAGCCAACGATGAAATTCGTTCATAAGTTTTTGAAAAACTCATTGGTACTGCCACCTGGGGATCGAACTCGGGTCTCTCGACTCGAAATTCCGACCACCCAACAACTCGGCTATCGTGACTTCTATTCGTATTATTATTACCAAAGAAAATACGTCACGATGGCCAAGTTGTTGGGTGGTCGGAATTTCGCGTCAAGAGACCAGAGTCCTATCCCCAGGTGGCAGAATCAATGAGTTTTTCAAAACATATGTACGAATTACATCGTAGGCCTTGACAAGACGGCGACGGGCTCACCACCTGTCACGTTGTCCCGAAGATATCTTCGGTGGAAGGTTCGGTGGAAGGGACTTAATTGTCTAGACTAGACCATTTTATTGGGAATTGCGTAAAGATATTTATTTATTTATCATACCAGAGAAAATGGGAATCAAACGTGAGGGGACTGACCCTCGAGCGCTTGTAATAAGCAGACGCGTATTACGTGAGTGAGTAAATACTTCGGTAAAATTAAAGTTACACTAATTAGCAATAGTGACCCTAACTCAATCGTTTTTAAGTGAATTTAACAATAGTTTACAAAATTGTGTTAAGACGTTTCTTTCCTAAGCAATACAAGTACAAAAAAGCACCGTTGCGACTCCGCACGGCGGCTCGAGTGAAAAGAACCACTGCTATTTTCGTCCTGCTTGCATATATGCGGAGAAACAACGCTTAGTAACACAATGAGTCTACAGAGAACTCCGCCAAGTACCACACTCGTACATTCCATCTGACAACACCATAAGAGGCAGCGACAGCGGTAGCGGATCGGTCCCAAACTTATACACGTACAGCGACGAAAATTTTGACGAAGATCTTTCGCTTAGAAATTATGAAATTTTTAGAAAATTTTGGTGAAACACAAAATGAAAACATAAACCAAATAAGAGAAGAAATATCCGAAATTGAAAGCGAAATAAAAACAATAAAAACGACCACAGAAAATTTTACCCACCGTTTTGAACATATGAACAATGAAATTGAAAACATTAAATCCAACTCTATTAAAACCGAAGATAAAATTAAGCATTTGGAAAGCGAAGTATCAAAGATAAAAGAACCATCAATATAATATAAAGTCAATACCTAAATCGCCCAGCTTATCGCATGAAGACCTTATACTAGAAGTAATTGAGCGACGTGAGCGTGAAAAAAATATAATTGTTGTGGGTATATCGGAAATAAATGACAGAAACTCGAAAGCAAGACAAAATCACGATATGGAAAAAACAATGAATGTTATTAAGTCAATCTATGTAGACTCCCTTAAACCAGTTAAAGTTATGAGACTGGGTAAGTACGTCCCATACAAAAACCGACCTTTAAAAGTTTATTTTAACAACATTGATACACCGAAATACTTATTACGAAATAAGACAAAATTACCGACGGATATAAAAATATTTTCCGACCAAACTGTAACACAAAAACAATACCTACATTCTTTAAGGGAAGAATTGAATACGCGTATTGAGAATGGAGAAAAAGATCTTATTATAAAATATATAAAAGGTATACCTAAAATAATTATCAATAAGCCTGACCCAAAAAACTAGTACCTGTCCCACCGCAAAGGCTTATATTTACAGACAGGCTAAGTCATAAAATTGTAAAAAAATATGAAGACATTCCTTTGCATCCATCCTCATTGAGATTCTTTTACGCAAACCTACGTAGTATTCGTAAACCAGGTAATTTTGACGAAATAAAATGCATAATTGAGATGATCCACTGTTCACCTACTAATATTCACGGAGACATGGATTAACTCTGAAAATAATGCAAAATTATATCAAATATCAAATTATAAACATGTTTACAGTTATAGACAGCATAAAATAGGTGGTGGTGTGTCTATTTATATCCATGGTAGCATTAAATATGACATAACAGAAGAATTATGCGAGAATGGGAACCATTATCTGTGGATATATATAAAAAACTATCCTTAATCATCGGAGCAATATACCAACCTGGCGAAACCAATATAAACAACTTTCTAGATTTATACTCCTCGCAATTACAGAGTAGAAAAAGATCGATAATCTTCGGAGATTTCAATATCGATGTATTAAACCTGAACAGTAATGTAAAAAAATACTTAAATGAAATTCACGAAAATGGATATGAAATATTAAATAAAATAGACAGATCGTACAGCAAGCGTGAAACTTATAAAACGAATACAATACTAGATCATGTATGTACGGATATAACTAACCACTCCTTTAGCATATCGATCATCGAATCAAGTTTCTCTGATCACAAGCAGATCTTTGTCGAAGTAGGGAAGTTAGCGCCCCAGATAAATAATAAAATAGAATATAAGGCGTTGGATTACGAACAACTATATAAAAGTACTTTAAAGGAAGACTACAAGAACGAAGCCCATGACTATAACTATCTAGAAAAATTTATATCAGAACAAATAGAAAAAAATAAAATAATTAAAACAAAAATACTAAACAAGCCTAAAAAGACTGGATCAATGTAAATATAATTAATTCAATTAACATACTAAATAAGCTATGGCAACTATGTAAGTCAAACCCCGAAGATGACAATTTACGCAAGAATTTTGTGGAAGAATGAAAAAGAGTAAAGATTTTAATCATGAAACATAAAAAAAGTACTATTATACTAAGTTTCATAACTGTTACAATCAACCAAAAACGTTATGGGATCTCATTAACAGTTTAGGATTAAACAAGACGAAAGACAGTTCTATTCCTCCCAAACTACTATCGAACCAGAACCTAATCACAGAAGGTAACTCTATATGTAATGTATTTAATTCATATTTTTCAACTATAGGAGCAAACCTCGCTAATAACATACCTTCCATGTATCACCATAGCGCAGGTAATACATTAATGTATGATGAAAAATACCACCATAATTTTACATTAAATGAGCTTTCACCATGTAATACACAAGGAATATTAAATATTATTGACAATCTGGACAACAACACAAGCACGGGCCTGGATGGTATTAGTACCAAAGCAATTAAATGTATAAAAAAGGTTATTGCCGAAAGATTAGTTAATTGTATTAATAGTTGTTTAACTCGCGGCTCATTTCCCAATACATTGAAGGTTGCTAAGGTCAATCCTCTGTACAAATCTGGGAATAGAAATGATCCAAATAACTACAGGCCTGTGTCTGTGTTACCTGTTTTATCCAAGATTTTTGAGAGAGTCCTGCATAGCCGTCTAGATAACTATCTTGCCCGAAAAAACTTCTTTATAGACGAACAATGTGGCTTCCGCCATAAATCACGCACTGTCTCCGCAGCATTAGACCTAATTACTAAAATAAAAATTAACATTGATAAAAAAAACTTTGCCTTGGGGATATTCATTGACTTAAAAAAAGCTTTTGACACAGTAAACCACCACAAGCTTCTTCAGAAGTTGGTCAATATAGGTGTCACAGGCAAAACTTTTAATATCTACGAGTCATATTTACAAAATAGGCGGAGATTTGTTAAAGTAGATAATTACATTAGTTCAACCCGCAACGTATCATATGGCTGTCCTCAGGGGTCGATTATTAGTTCTTTGTTATTTTTAATTTATATTAATAATATTAATAAAATAGGGTTGACAGGACACCTAACACTATATGCTGACGACACTTGTCTATTTTATTTTAATGCATCCATTCACAATATTTTAGCTGACGCTCAAAAAGACCTTGATCGCCTCAACGAATGGTTTAAATACAATCTTCTCACAATTAACCCTTCGAAAACTTCATTCATAATCTTTTCGGCAAAAAATAAACACACCCCGGATTTTCAACCTCTTACAATAAATAACACAGAAATAAAACGTTCGAGTCAGGAGAAGTATCTTGGACTGTGGTTAGATGAAAAATTAACTTGGAAATTGCACCTCGATCATGTCAAAACAAAACTAACGTCTATTTTGGGATCATTACGTAAAATAGCCAACTGTATACCAAACGCAATACGTCCTATAATTTATAATTCTTTGGTTAAATCTCATTTGGAGTATTTAATACAAATATGGGGGTCTGCAGAACTCAAAATAAAATAATTAAAGTCTTGTTCCATTACAATTTCCTAACTCCTACAAATTTGATTTATGAAAAAACAAAAATATTCAATCTCAGACATATATTTATAACACTTGTATTCTCATTTAAAACATAACTACTAACTCCATCCAAACTAAAACGCAGCTACATAAAAAAACAATGACGCATAATTTAAGAAATAAAAATAAACTAGAACTGATAAACGTACGAACAAATTATGGTAAGAAAACGATATGGTTTGAGGGAGTATAGCTGTATAATACATTGCCAGGTGTAAAAGAATGCCAAAGCATGCCTAGCTACAAAAAGAAATTAAAAAGATATATATTATACTGTAATAATTAATAATATTTAGTATGCCTTTCGTTAGTTGAATAAAGTGATGATATAGGCTTGATAGATGTAAATAAACATATGTAGTATATAAGTTCAGTTATGTGAGGTTTGTCAAATTATGTATAAAATAAAATAATTATATAAACCAGTGTAAAAATACTAGTATATATATATGGGTATGTATAAGTGTAATAATTAAGATAGCAAACCTATAACGCTCTAGAGGTTTATATTTTGTTAAGATAAAATAATTGTATCTAATTATAAGTGAAGTGTATCTTCTTATGAGAAAAATAAATTCTTTAAACCTAACATATCCTTTTTAAGGCTTCTCGTGCAATTTATAACAGTAAAAATGTTATAAAATAAAAACAGTGACGGAAACGGCACTGATTGCAAGCTGACCGTGTGAGGTCAAACGACTGAACCAATTGATTTTATTTTTTTGTCACGAAAAATTTCGTAAAAATTTTCATCAAACGAATTGCGTCTTTCAGTCTTAACGTATTATTTTATGTTAAATTTTTCTGTACCATGACCAATCATTTATATAGAATTTGAAATTCAACAAATTTATTAAATTTATATTTATTACACAGGGTGGGCCATGAATTAGTTAATATTTGAAAAAAATCGTATAAAAAAACCATTTAACGTTTTTTAAAAATCGTTTATTTACGAGAAAGCTAATTAGTTGTAATTTACTTTTTAAAATTATTTCGTCTAAATGACCACCGTTTCGGTTTTTGCACTCATCTAAGCGAGTCCTGAAGTTTTCGAATACTCTTCTGCAAAGAGATCGCGAGATCGCCGACATCTCTTCGATGATTTTTTCATTAAGTTGACGCAATGTATTCGGTTTATCAATGTAGACACGACTCTTTAAATAACCCTATAAAAAGAAGTCTGCTGGGGATAGATCTGGACTTCTGGGTGGCCATAGGATGTCACCCCGTCTGGATATCAGCTTTTCCGGAAATATTTTAATTACCGGCAAAGACTCGTACGTTGTGTGACACGTGGCTCCATCTTATTGAAACCATGTGTTACGATTATAGCCAGCAAATTCCAGTAGCATCGGTGCTAAGAACTCCCGTAACATTTTCACATACTCGGCAGAATTAACAGTAACTGAACGGCCTCGAGAATCTTCAAAAAAGTAAGGTCCGATGCTTCCTTTTGCTGAAATTGCAGCCCATACAGTTACCAGGAGAGTGAAGTGGCCTCTCATGTTTAGCTTTAGGATTTTCGCTGCTCCAATACCTGCAATTCTGTTTGTTTACATGTCCATTTAGGTGGAAATGGGCTTCGTCATAAAATAAGATGTTGTGAAAATTACTGAAACGAGTTAACATTGTTTCGGCATATGACTTACGCAAATTTAAATCATAGGTTTAGTTCTTGCACTAGCTGGATCTTATATGGATGTAATTTCAAATCTAATTTCAAAATACGGCGTAATGATGTGCGGGATAATTCTAATTCAGCCGAACGAAGGCGAGTGGCGTAAACACTGGTTTTCAAGGCGTCGCCATCTCGGGGTCCCGCGTTCGATTCCCGGTCGGGTCAATGTAGAAAAACCACTTTTTCTACATTTTCTAAGGTCTGGGTTTTGTGGTGCCTTCGTTGTTTCTGATTCCCATACCTCAAGAGCTTTAGCATCATTGGGATCGGAGCAATGTATGTGATGTTGTCCCTGTTTATATGTGTTTATATATGTATGTACCCTAGGGGTGTAACAATAGACATCTTGTGATGTGTAATGAACATTATATCTGTAGATATATTATGTACATGATATCGTTTGGGAGACTATTTTAATGTACAGATCTTATTTGTTCTATGATTATGATTAACAAAACATACAACGTAGAGCACGAATGTTTCCAAGGAATGTTAACCGTGTTCGTCAAAATTTGGCGAATGCACCGACCGCGCGGCGATCGTGATCTGCGTGCAAGCAGCTTGCGTGCATTTTAAGTTTACGCGCTGTTTCTGCGCCACCTGAGCGACGCACGCAGGCCAACCAACAGAGCGCAAGGCACGCGCTTGCACCTAGCAGGCCACGCGTATTTCTTTCCGCCAGTCCACTCGCTCTGTTTATTTCTTATTGCCGAAGGCCGAATATGTATTAACATGGAGTGGACAATAGTCACGATAGCCGAGTGGTAGGGTGGTCGGAATTTCGAGTCAAGTTACCCGAGTTCGATCCCCAGGTGGCGGGCTCGTACCAATGGGATTTTCAAAAAATTTATGTACCAATTATATCGTTCACTTGGACTGAAATTATCATCGGTGGAAGGTTCAATGTAAACTGCTCGTTTGCGGCACGCGCGCACTGTGTGAACCTTGGGTTAGTTGCGCTAAAGCGGCGCGCTTAACAATTATAGAAACTGCACGCGTGCAGCGCGCGAGCCGCGCATTCACCAGACCTGGACAAACCCTTAAGAGATACCTTAACTTCAACTCGTTACAGTTAAAATGCAGTGATCTACAAGTCGTAAATAAATAAAGGGTCCAAGTGCTTATTTATTTAGGTATTCACTATATTGACTGGTGACAACTAGTCTGTATTTAGCTAACGTTAGAGTTTTGTGTTAATTACTGTTGAAGGTTCAAAGTTAACTTGTTATCTTCGTCAATGACGAAGATTAATAGTGTTCTTAGTGTTTACAAAGTTTTTAATTAGTAAAAGTTTAGTTTGCCGTATCGTTACGGCGGAAGAATATACCACAATCTAATTTCTCTCGATTTATGTAAGCTTTAAAAATGCTAGTAGATGGAAGGCGGGGCGACCATCTCAAAAAATAAAAGACCTAAATTCAGCGTACCAGTGACAGACAGCGGTGTCAAAGGTGCAAAGTGTTATTTATATTGTGGTAATTATGGTAAACCCTTTGACACGGATGAGGCTTATGGCATGCAGTGGGTATTTGCAGGAGATTATGATAATGATATGATTAGGAAGAATAATTATTCAAAGATTAACTAGCACTGTGGTCCCGGTTTCGATTATCCCACGGACGGCCCTTTTTCTGCATTTTATTGTGTCTGGGTGTTGTTTGCATTTTCGTTGTTTCTGTTTCCCTAGCAATAGATACATACTTTGGGTTTAGAGTAATTATTATACTAGTTTTTTATATATTTCTAAGTTACGCTATCTTCAAAAGAATGTTGGTAACCTTTTTTTCTTCATTCAAAGTACTGGGGTAGACAGAGGTCTAGACAATTAAGTCCTTTCGACCCACCTTCAACCGAAGATATTTTTGGGACAACGTGACAGGTGGTGAGCCCACCTCAGTCGTTATGTCCAAGCCTACGATATCAATTGTATATAAGTTTAAAAAATCCATTGATACGAGCCTGTCACCTGGGAATCGCACTCGTGTCTCTTGACTAAAATTCTGGTCATACAACTACTCGGCTATCTTGAACGTTCTGTCTATTTATTTATTGGATATAAGCCAGTCATCTTATATAAGCAGAACTTTTTCGATAATCTTGATAGGCAAAATGTAGGTGTAATCGATAAATAGAATCTAACATTTTGGTGCAACCTTATGAGATTTTTGTCACGTATGTAGCGAATGAGGTATCTTTACAGCTACCTGCAGGCATTTCTCGGATCACATATTATAGTTTACAGGAAATTTGAAAAACTGTGTCTTTTTAACCTGCTACTAACCTGCTACAACTTTTACTTGCTACTAACTTTTGTAAGACTTTTGTAACAATATTCAATACATACATATATTTATACATTTTTTCATTGAAAATAAAATTCAGAAAATGTAAATATTAATATTACGTTCAGTACACTTTTAACTAATATTAAGTAACTACTTTAGCTAAAAAAACTGAGAAGAAATTATCTTACCTTCGGATATGGTTCACAAAATCACACAGAATTATCGCATATCCCTTATAGAATACTACTTACATACAATTGACATTAGCATCTCCCGTAAAGAATATGTTCTGCAACTACTCCGCTTGGCAAGCGGATTGTCAATCGTAGTACCAGACACCTTGCACATGACTAACATGTTTTAAAACACTTGACATACAATCAATATTTTGACTTTGTCCTCATACGTTACTGAGCGTAATCAGTCTGTAATGTCGATCAGATTCATCAAGTTGGTTATCCTGCCATATGCTGGTCGCTTCACAGTGTCCAAATTCTATTTCCCATAGACGCCTTTTATGACGCCCGAGGGAAGAAAGCGTATCGGCGTAGCGATGAGAAAGGGGATGTAACATTCTTCGGCGTAAGAACCACACTAATGCATACACGCCGAAACTCACACTAAGAGCAATATAATACCCCAAACAGTACCTATACAATACCTATAAAATATATTAAAAATACTTTTCATTATGTTAATGAATTTTATGATTGATGTGATTTAAAAGTTTTAAAGTAAAATCTACTTCAAATGTCACAATCACAGTGGTAGAGATAGAACACACTAAGAAACCAACAGATATCTTTAATATTTGTAACATTGCTGATCTTTTTTTTACCTTAATAATTAATTCATGTAATATGCTTTAAAATCAATAAAAAATTGCGTCGTGTAACTAAAATTTAATGATGTGTATTGTACCTACAATTGTGTATTCAAATTTTAAAACACTTCGCGAAATAATAATTTTTACAGGCCGGCTCAACCTGGGAAGTACCACGACCTCACAGAATACCGGCGTGAAGTAGAAGTCTAACAAACTTCTGCGTTTCGTCTGGTGAGTGCAGGTAACCGGAGGCCCACATACTCCCCTCCCCAAATTCTGGGGGGGGGGGGCACTCTAAGGCCGGAAACGCATCTGCTATGCCTCTGGTATTGCAGGTGTTGATGGGAGGCGGTAATCACTTACCATCACGTGAGCCGCCTGCTCGTTTGCCTCCCTCTTCTATAAAAAAAAAAAACTTCAAATGTCTCTTATTACAATATACATTTAAACTTAAGAATTGGCATATGACTCCTTAAATAATAACCGCTCGAAAACACATAAACGTAAAACATAAAGACACTTATTACTAAACTAATTAGACAATAATCAGATCAGAGACTTGTATGCGTCCCTTCAATTTGAGTTTTAGACTTAGTAAAACCGAATAGTTCAGAATTTAAATCAGGACACTGGAGTTCGATCAGTAATGAATTGTCTGATACTATAGATTATATACATAGATATCGGTAATACTTGATCATAAATTATATGCATATTTGTATAACTATGTACAAGAAAACGTATATATATTATGACTGACATGTCATATAAATGCCCGAGGTACAGAGAATTTTTCTAGTATCCTAAAGAAAGATTGAGTTTTAGTATCATTTAGGGTTTTTCTCCACAAATGAAAACCCTAAAATATATTCCGGAAACGTTTCTCGGTATACTTTTATTTAAGGTCACGACGGTGAGTAACTACACGAGCGCCTTTCTGGCATGTATGAAGTCACGTAGGGAGTAATTTGAACCGCATTGTTCCTCAGACGCTCACTGGATCCGCTAGTTTGAAAAATACACTTCCATTTTATTTATACCACTGCAGTTTGAGATAAATTTAAAGAAATGAAACTACTTTAAAACCAGCAACTAATTATGAGTTTGTCATCCCACTTCTCTACTGGATTTTAAAATGTCACTTAGGGGCAAGGAAGAACGTTGTAATCGCCATTCATGCTAAAAAATCATTGCAAATCAACACTTTAACAAATTCCTTAAGAAAACATATTTAATACATAAATAGTTTTTGTTACAAATGAAAGTAAAGAATCACAACCTAATAGCCAAGTTGAGAGAAACCTTTGCTTACCCGTGCCTTCGGAATTCGGGTTGCGGGTTTGAATTCTGCTAGGAGCAAATATTTGTATGACGGATCATGGATTTTTATATGAATACATGAATATTAAACTATTTTTATATTGTACTATAAATTCTATATTGTTCTTTTGTACCGTTACCTCGGACATTACGATAAGACCGATAGTGACCACCTTTCCCTTTGTCCCAAAAATCATTTGACGGCGAAACTTCAGTCGAAGGAATTTCATTATGCAGTCCTTTGTCTACTTTAGTAAGGAAAATAAGGTTAAAGTAAAAAATGGTAAAGTAAGTTAATAAAAATATTTCCACGGTATTCCCCAAAACTGGGGTAGACCGAGGTCCAGACAATTAAGTCCTTTCGACCCTCCTTTCCCCGAATATTTTTCGAAACACCATGATATAAATCATACAGAAGCTTTGAAAAAACTCATTTATACGAGCCTACCACTTGGGGATTGAACTCTGGTCTCTTGACTCGAATTCCGACTACGATAAGGTAAAAAATAAAAATAAATAAATATCTTTACGCAGTTCCCAATACAGGGGTAGACAGAGGTCTACTATAGACAATTAAGTCCGTTTGACCCACCTTTCACCGAAGATATTTTCGGGACAACGTGACAGGTGGTGAGCCCGTCGCCGTCTTTATGTTTACGGCAACGATATAATTCGTATATAACTAATTAACTTATGTACGAAACAAGTTATAGAAAGACCCATTGAGACGAGCCTGCTACCTGAGGATCGAACTCGGGTCTCTTGACGTGAAATTCCGACCACACATCCACTCGGCTATCGCGACTTTATACAGTATATCAAATGATACGCCTAATGCAAATTGTATTATGCTTGAGTTTGTTTTAATTAAGAGACAGCCTCTGTAGTCACCTAACTCCTGTGAGCATTGTAAATAAACAGTGTTGAATATAACACCGACACTCTAGAAAATGTTCGCAATAGTTTTACGGACTATTAACCATTTTGGCTTTAATTAACTATAGAAACTTTGTAGCTTACCAAAAGCATGCGGTTGTGGACAGCAATATTTTACGTAGCATAACGATAAGAGAGCACGTGGTGCACTAATGGCTTTAGTCCTCGATAAAATTCTAATTTATTACTTTGTTAATAGCCAACAAAGACTTTAAAATAATGTGGCGATTTAATATAGTAGTTGTAATTTTTGTTAAGCTATGGATTTTATTATCAGTAAGTTTTGTTCAATTCAATTTTAATACTTAAAAATTAAGAAAGATCATAGAATATAATAGAAATTTCTGCACCTACACACAAGTATTTTGGGTATTAATTTAAATAATAAAATTATTATTATTTTAATTCTTTTATATTATTCATAAAGCGAAACTTGCGAACATCAACCGCTTATGGCAATAATGATATTTTTTGTCTTTGGTCTAGACTACATTAATTAGATACCTAATTGATTTTTTGGACATTCTTACTTTAATTATTGATTTGAATTAAATTTTATAAATAGTAAATTAACTTTTTATTGCTCCAGAGATAAAACAAACAGTGGAGTGTAAATTTGTTTGAACTTCCTAATCTGACAGATGTTAATAAACAAAATAATATCTCTCGATACGAGAGCCGAGTGGTTGGGTGAACGGAATTCGATTCCAGAGACAAGAGTTCCCCATGAAGCTCGTAACGATGGGTTTTTTCAAAAACTTATGCACCTTCGTAGACGTTTGGCGATCTTCCACCAGCTTAAATTTCCGGTCAGCTTAATATAGAAAACACTTTTTCTATATTTTCTCGGATCTGGGTATTTGGGGTAAATTCGTTGTTTCTGATTCCATAATTCAAGTACTTAAGCTGCTTACTTTGGGATCAGAGCATTGTATGTGATGTTGTCTCAGTCTATGTATGTATTTATACAAAGGTAATAATAATATTTATGTAAATAATAAATAATTTAATAGTATTTGTATCGTTGGCTTTGACATAAAGTCGGCGACGGGCTCACAACCCGTCAACTTTTACCAAAAATTGTAATCGGTGGCAGAGGGTCGAAAGGACTTAATTATTTAGACTTCTGTATACCCCAGTATTGGAATCAGGGTGAAGGTATATCTCTCAAAAATATATTTCTTAGATAGAAATATAATTTGGTCTCATATGCCACTACTGCTATGATTTGTATTTGAATAAAACGATTTTCGGATTTTATCGCGTTTATTATTTAGTTTTTAACAAATCGTAGGGAAGTAAAAAACATTTTGTTAAAAATTAATAAAAAATTTGATAAAATTCGAAAATCATTTTGTTTAAGATCTGTAGAGTTCGCGTAAAAACAAGAAATCAAAAATAACGAATACATTTACTATCAAAATTCGTACAAATTAGGTTTGACGATTAAATTCCTTTGACTCATTTGATTCTGACTAAGAAATATAACTCATAAAAGCAAAAAGTTGTCATTTTAGTCGTTTAACTAAAATTTGTTCTCTTCTATCTTTTGTGTCCCTAATTCTACTGGAATACAACCGACAGCTCTTCTTATCTCCCAAGAGTTTTTCGTTTGTTAGTAATAGCTTACTACTATATCAATAATACTACAATGTCACGATAGCCGAGTGGTCGGGTGGTCGGAATTTCGAGCCAATAGACCCGAGTTCGATCCCCAGTTGGTAGGCTCGTAACAATGGGTTTTTTAAAAACTTATGTGCGAATATCGTTGGCTTGGACATAAAGACGGCGACGGGCTCATCATCTGTTACGTTGTCCCGAAAATATCTTCGGTGGAAGGTGGGTCGAAGGGACTTAATTGTCTACACTCGACCTCTGTCTACCCCTGTATTGGGAAGTGCGTGAAGATATTATTTTTATATATTATTACTATATCAATAGCTGAAAATAACAAACATATAAAAGTTATTGGCTTACGAAAACTGCCGAGAATATGAATAATGAATAGACAGTTAAGAGAAAAATGTTTATAATACCATGGACTACCGACAAATGGCGAAAGAAACATCTTGAAAAATACCAAAATAAATGGTAACGAGCAGCAGTGTCAAAGATATAAAGTGTCTGGTACTGTGATCGCCAAGCCGCTTTCCAATCATGGCGATTAAAAGAAAATCACTTCATATTTTTTATAAGAAAGACTTTTTCAAAAGTCTCACTTTCATTGGTGGTTAATTAAAGTAATGCAATAACGGCGTTAAGTAATTTAATGATGTTTGTAATTGTGAAATGAAGAAAATCAACTCTGTAACTACATACATGGCAGGTGATTTTTTTGTTAAACAAAATTAATATTTAATTCCCTTCTGTAACGAAGGTAAAAGAAAATCCCAAAGTTTGTTTTCGTAATCTTAATACGGTTGTCAAGTTAAATGAAGTTTTCACCTTTGTGGCGACAGAGAATTTCAAGTAGAACTCTTCTGGAAACGCGCCTACTTTAAAATGTCAAAATTAGTCGACATTTCAGTGATTAGCCGGAACAAACAGTCAGACAGACAAACAGACAAAAATTGTTAAAAATTTATTTTGGTGTATGTGACGTATACATTCATATGTAGTAAAAAATGGTTACTTCAATGTTACAAAGAGACACTCCAATTTTATTAATATGTACAGATTAGCCAACAGAATTTGCTGGCTGGCTATATTGAGAAGACAATACAATTTATGAAGAGAATACATATTACTAACGACATATTCTGCTTGAAATTTGGTCTCTCTGGTCTCTCTGCTTGAAAATCTAATAGTTGATACAGTGGTAGTAGTTTTCATAAATAATAAAGTACATCTTCTTCACCTGTTGCGCTAACAATAACTCTTGTTTAGCAGCCAGAAGCTTCTCCGTGATCATGCGGAGAGAAAACATTTGATCCGTGCATCCTCTTCCAGGTCTAAATCCGCATTGTGCCTCCCATAGAAATCTTTCCGATTTATCTTGCATCCTACGTGTCAAAACCTTCGAGTAAACTTTACGTGCTAAACAGGTCAAGCTGATCGCCCGATAGCACCTGCAGTCATAATGTGAACCTTTACCTTTATATAAAGGCACAATGGCCGCGGATCGCCAATCATCCGGAACAGCCCCCGTTCGCCAGCACAAATTGCACAGCAGATGAAAGCTGTCCTAGACGCGTGGCCCACCATACTTGACCATTTCAGCAGTAACTCTGTCTAGTCCCGCAGCCTTAAAATATTTCAAACTTCTAATCGCACATTCAATCTCTTTCATACTGATGACGTCAGTGTCATCGAGGTCTGAGTCCGGCGTACCAGTCACGGCGTCACCCCCGGATCCCCCACTAAGATCATCACACGCATACATCTCTCTATAAAATTCGCTCCATCGCTGCATGACGTCCGATTCTGAGAGGACGTCATTGGTTCCCGAAAGCACTTTATTCATTCTTAAGGCTTTTGCACCACTCCGGGTCCTTCCAATCTATTTACAGAAGAGTTTGGAGTTCTCCATGAAGTTGTGCGACAACCTTTCGTCCACTTCCATTCTACTCCTTTCACGCATTTCCTCAATTAATGCTTTCGTGTGAACTTTCTGGAGCTTATATCTTTATTTCCTCTTCTCTCTCATATCCTTATCATTACTAGAGGCCAAGTAGTCTAACCATGCTTTCTTTTTCTTATTTACTGCTAATTTCACTTCATCATTCCACCATGCATCACCCTTTTTACTACTACCTCTTTTCACAGTTCCATACACGTCTTCCGCTGCACTAACCATTCCATCTCTAAGGCTCTGCCATATTTCTTCCACACATTCTTTCCTGACATCGGTGTCCAGCTTTTCGGCTACCCTTGCTTGATATTTACAGCGGTAGAGCCACGCATCAGCTTTTGTTGTTGCATGAATGGGCCGGCTCGACCGGGGAAGTACCACGACCACACAGAATACCGACGTGAAGTAGAAAGGTAACAAACTTCTGCGTTTCGTCTGGTGAGTGCAGGTAACCCGAGGCCCACACACCCCCCTCCTCCAATTCTACGGGGGGCACTGTAAGGGAGGCAACGCATCTGCTATGCCTCTGTTCTAAAGCTTTCAGCTTCGGATGCTACCGACCGACTGTGGTTCTGGTATCGCCGTCCGGTGGTGCCAACCCGTAAACAGATCCCTAAATCTAATAATCACTAGATACTGATCCGTTCCCAGGTCAGCACCCCGGAACACTCACGTATCCATTACCTGTTTTCACAGTCGGTCATCCACCAGGAATAAATCGATCATACTTCTCTCATTCTCTCTTGTTCTAGTATACATTTGGATTTTCTTGTGACTAAACATAGTGTTTGTCACAAGAAGACCCTTTTCCTTGCATACAGCCAGTATAAGCTTGCCAGCATCGTTAACTTTTTTATCACCAAACATTCCAAGCACCGACTCGTACCCTGGCCGACTGACTGGCGGTACCAACCCATCCATTCAAATCACCACATACAACGATTCTTTCGTTTCTTCTAACCAAGTCTATAACTTCTCTTACATTCTCCCAAAATTCCTCCAGCTTAGCTCTGGACGACGAAGCTACCGGCGCATAAACAGCCAAAAGGAATAACTTCTTCAGTCCCAATTTAAAGCGAACCCTGAGACGTCTCGAGTTCACAACCTTATATTCAGTCATGACATTGACCAACCGAGACGACTACAGCACCCCCACTCCCTGGCAGACAATCTCGCTCTCCGGGATTCCGGATCATAGAGCTACCAGGGAGCTTTTCAGTACAGCTGTCCTTCCGCTTGGTCTCCGAAAAACACACGACATCTAATTCTCTTTCTTTCATTATTTCAATCAACTCATTCGTCTTATCTCTCATGCCTCCTCTAACATTCCACGTGCCAACTCTGCACTCCGTCCTCCACCTTCCGCCGTGTCGGGCTGTGCGTGACGGGTGGCGGTCCCCATCGCCGCTTTGCACGCTACATTCCACACCAACGCCCTAACCCTCGTTGGCATGGGTGCGCAGCTGTGTAAAATTGCAGCCATGAAAAGGGCATGGCGTGAAGGTATTTTGTAGGAGGAATTCCTCCAGCCTTATATGCATTATGAGTATTTTAACTATTTTTATTTGTTATTTAGGTGTTTGCGAGTAGAAGTCATCGTCTAATGCTGCTGAACTGATGAAATCACTGTACTCTTTAAGGGTAATATATAAGATAAACCAGAATACTTACATTTAGTTGACAGAAAATACTTGGTAGATTGTTTATGGGCGATTAGAAACGCTTTGAACTGCAGTATTTTTAACAACACAATGGAGATTCTACAGACAAGTTCATTCATTTTTATAATCACCAATATCCATCCATGCCATCCGTCAATTTCACCTACTAACCACGTATTAGTACCTCTTACTTTGTGCCAACAAAGTAGTATTATTGTAATAATGACGAACTTACTGATCTTATGCTAAAGAAATAGAACTATTGAATTCCTAAAATAAAGGAGCTATCATAATTTTAAACAAATGTTACTTTAATGTTTTTGCAAACGATTTCAATTAGCTCTTAGCGCTAGAAATTATAGTTTGCTACGTAATTATTAGCAGTCAAAATTAAAGAAAATTCCAAGTTTTTTTAATGACAATAACTCGTTACCTTCGACTATTGCAAAATACCTATTTCGTCTCAAAATATGTTCCGTTTGTTTTAGAAAAACACGTGAAAATCTTTCCAATGTTTTTAGAGATAAATGTGACAAAAGAAACAAACATAAAATAATTCTAAAATCGCTTAATTGTGTTATGTTCTACTACTGTTTTATAGTCAATGGTTTTGTAGTTTTGTTACTTTTGTTCTAAAAAATAGAGTAGGATAAATAGTACAGATACACCGGAGGGTACGGTTTCATTATATGTATAAGAACACCCCGTGTGGTAGCGAAAGAATAAGGCCTCCTTGCTCTTCCCATGGGTGCCGTAAACGGCGACTAAGGGAAAGCCTTGGTAATTATTCAGTTACTTAAAACTTACCAAGTACGTAGATACTTAGTCATTAATAATGATTAGCTTTGCCATAGAAAAAGGTCAGTCATTACAAATGTTTTTAATTCTTTTTCCCAATTGGTTACCCAAAAATGGAGGAAAAATCATCCCGAAAAATTTCATGCATAAATTCAGCAGACAGGCGGCTGGCAGCAGCATCTAAGCTGCAAGATTTCCAATTGGCTCGCTGGATGGTGCAATGCCACGCAGTGGACTTTTACAGGCCATTATTAAGATAATAAAAAATAAAAAAAATATCTTCACGCAATTCCCAATACAGGGGTAGACAGAGGTCAACTCTAGACAATTAAGTCCCTTTGACCCACCTTCCACCGAAGATATTTTCGGGACAACGTGACAGGTGGTGAGCCCGTCGCCGCCTTTATGTCCAAGCCAACGATGAAATTCGTACATAAGTTTTTGAAAAACTCATTGGTACTGCCACCTGGGGATCGAACTCGGGTCTCTCGACTCGAAATTCCGACCACCCAACAACTCGGCTATCGTGACTTTTATTGTTAAGATAATGAATAGAATAATGATAGGTTATTTAACACTTTCGCTAAGGTGATTAATAGTATAAGCCAATTATACATGCCACAAACTCCACAAATAATTTTGAAGTGTTGGGCTAAAGAACTAAACTGTATGCATTTGTAACTACCCCAATATAGAAAATACGTGAAAATATAAAAAAATAAACGAATGTATATTTATACAATGTTCTAGTGTAATTTCGTTGATTACGTGAACGGAATCAACATTGACATATTGAATAAGCCTTGACTTAGTTAACATTATTACGCATCGCTACATTCATTAAGAGACGTGCCCAGACGATAGAAGCAACGTTAATTCTCGTGGACTTGAGGTCGGAAATCCGAGTTTTCTAACAAGATTTTCGTTATGATCCAAATTGAAATATTACTTAAATATTACTAACTTTTGATGTAGGTATACTTGAAATATTTATAAATCAATTACTGTAGGTTTGCCTTTGGCTAAAAATAATAAAACACGGTTTGTAAATTTATATGGAGAAATATCTTGAAATTTATTTAATAAAAAGTCACGATAATCGTGTGGTTAAGTGGGCGGAATTCGAATCAAGAGACCCGAGTCAATCGTCAGGTGGCAGGCACGTATCAAAGGGTTTTCTATTGTCTAGACCTCTGTCTACCCCTGTATGGGGAATGGCGTGAAGATATTTTTTTAAGTTTATATAATATACATATATACATTGTGTAAATGGATCCTGCCATGGTACCCGTAGAAAAAAGAAGTTCTACGTATCGAGGTAAAAGGAAGAGCAAACAATAAAGTAATACTTAATTTTATAAATAATATCAGTAACCTTGCTGCTGGCAGTTAGTTTAAAAAATATTTCCACGCCATTCCTAATAGAGGTAGATAGAGGTCTAGACAATTAAGCCCCTTCGACCCACCTTCCACCGAAGATATTTTCGGGACAACGTGACAGGTGGTGAGCCGTCGCCGTCTTTATGTCCAAGCCAACGATGAAATTCGTACATAAGTTTTGAAAAACTCATTGGTACTGCCACCTGGGGATCGAACTCGGGTCTCTCGACTCGAAATTCCGACCACCCAACAACTCGGCTATCGTGACTTTTATTGTTAAGATAATGAATAGAATAATGATAGGTTATTTAACACTTTCGCTAAGGTGATTAATAGTATAAGCCAATTATACATGCCACAAACTCCACAAATAATTTTGAAGTGTTGGGCTAAAGAACTAAACTGTATGCATTTGTAACTACCCCAATATAGAAAATACGTGAAAATATAAAAAATAAACGAATGTATATTTATACCATGTTCTAGTGTAATTTCGTTGATTACGTGAACGGAATCAACATTGACATATTGAATAAGCCTTGACTTAGTTAACATTATTACGCATCGCTACATTCATTAAGAGACGTGCCCAGACGATAGAAGCAACGTTAATTCTCGTGGACTTGAGGTCGGAAATCCGAGTTTTCTAACAAGATTTTCGTTATGATCCAAATTGAAATATTACTTAAATATTACTAACTTTTGATGTAGGTATACTTGAAATATTTATAAATCAATTACTGTAGGTTTGCCTTTGGCTAAAAATAATAAAACACGGTTTATAAATTTATATGGAGAAATATCTTGAAATTTATTTAATAAAAAGTCACGATAATCGTGTGGTTAAGTGGGCGGAATTCGAATCAAGAGACCCGAGTCAATCGTCAGGTGGCAGGCACGTATCAAAGGGTTTTCTATTGTCTAGACCTCTGTCTACCCCTGTATGGGGAATGGCGTGAAGATATTTTTTTAAGTTTATATAATATACATATATACATTGTGTAAATGGATCCTGCCATGGTACCCGTAGAAAAAAGAAGTTCTACGTATCGAGGTAAAAGGAAGAGCAAACAATAAAGTAATACTTAATTTTATAAATAATATCAGTAACCTTGCTGCTGGCAGTTAGTTTAAAAAATATTTCCACGCCATTCCTAATAGAGGTAGATAGAGGTCTAGACAATTAAGCCCCTTCGACCCACCTTCCACCGAAGATATTTTGGGACAACGTGACAGGTGGTGAGCCCGTCGCCGTCTTTATGTCCAAGCCAACGATATAATTCGAACATAAGTTTTTGAAAAAACCATTGGTACGAGCCTGCTACCAGGGGATCGAACTCGGATCTCTCGACTCGAAATACCGACCACCCAACAACTCGGCTATCGTGACTTCTGAGTAAACGAAAAGTTTTTGTAGTGTGTATTTAAAATTTATTTAATTTTGTGTTAAAATTCTATTTTCACAAGGGGTCACAAACCACTGTTATTCATGATTCTGTTTAATTGGTTTATCAATAAAGATTATTATTATTATTATTATTTTCACGTAGGTAGATCATACACAAAATGATTTTTATTTAAAATGTAAAATAGATAAAACTTTTAAAATAGATAAAACTTTTAAAATAGATAAAACTTTTAAAATGTCTCCTGAGTGTAATCGTGAATAGAGCACTGGTTGCCTATCAAGGCCATTTTGAAGGTGGTAAGATTTATCTGTGCGATATCACAAAGTTACCTTAGGAGAGAATTCAATTTACTTATCTTTTACTTTAATGTAAAACTTACAACCGTAAACATTCGTAGTGAAAATAATGTTAAAAATGTAATTAGCAGTTTTTATGCAGCGTATACATCAGCGTATACCTGCTATACACGTTGCCTAGTAGGTAGGAGCGTTGCCACGGTACGGCAGAATTTTTATTTTCAAACCCAATCGTTTTCAGTAGATTTTTAAATTCTTATTAATCTAATAACACTTTTATTGAAAGAGCTTGCCTACGTAGCGAAATAAGTAAATAAAAAATACTTTCATATCTATTTGACATTCAATCAGAAAACAAGATTTGATGAACTTCAAAAGCAAAACCAACTTACCGCAGACGTTCTCTAACCGCAGCCCTTTGAATACGAGATCCTTTTGTACGCAGTTGTCTTACTTATTATAATTTGCTACATTCGACATTTATTTCAGAGATTTTAGTAACATTATACGATTAAGTTGGAAATTAAATCTATAATTTACTATACTAATACAAGGATTTACTGTAATTTTGAAATTTTAGAAACAATATTTGTAATGGTTTACAGGAAAACATAATTATTATCAATATAGTATATTATCTATCGTTTCATTGTTTTGATTCCTAAGTATGAGTATATTAAATTCTATATACACTAGTCCAGAGTAACATCTCCTAATAAGATGACAAACAAATCTAGCAATCGATTTCATACATATTTTAACTGTTCGAGGTTATACATAATTATAGTGACTACAAATTACATATACATGTTATACAATCTGTGTGTGCGTCTAAATCTGGAGAACGCGCCTCAGGCGAACCGCTCGCGTGCCAGCTACAGACGCGATAGACGCGCGCGTACACCTCGCTCTGCGCGTACCAATTTATTCGCTCAGTTCGTCACTTACTGCCGAAGTCTGAATGCGCGAATGTTATCACGAAATGGACAGATGAAAATTGTTTAAAATTTACTACCAATATATACAGTACGGAAGCGAACGGAACCGGCCTGCACGCAAGCTGCACGCGTGCAGCCGGAGTGCACTACGCAAGGCTTGCTTGAGTTGCGCTACATTACTAGTTACATTATTTTTTGTTTAGAATAAATATCTTCACACCATTCCCAATAGAGGTAGATAGAGGTCTAGACAATTAAGCCCCTTCGACCCACCTTCCACCGAAGATATTTTGGGACAACGTGACAGGTGGTGAGCCCGTCGCCGTCTTTATGTCCAAGCCAACGATATAATTCGAACATAAGTTTTGAAAAACCCATTGGTACGAGCCTGCTACCAGGATCGAACTCAGGTCTCACGACTCGAAATTAGGACCACCCAACCACACGGCTATCGTGACTTCTGAGTAAACGAAAAGTTTTTTGTAGTGTGTATTTAAAATTTATTTAATTTTGTGTTAAAATTCTATTTTCACAAGGGTCACAAACCACTGTTATTCATGATTCTGTTTAATTGGTTTATCAATAAAGATTATTATTATTATTATTATTATTATTATTATTATTATTATTTTCACGTAGGTAGATCATACACAAAATGATTTTTATTTAAAATGTAAAATAGATAAAACTTTTAAAATAGATAAAACTTTTAAAATAGATAAAACTTTTAAAATGTCTCCTGAGTGTAATCGTGAATAGAGCACTGGTTGCCTATCAAGGCCATTTTGAAGGCGGTAAGATTTATCTGTGCGATATCACAAAGTTACCTTAGGAGAGAATTCAATTTACTTATCTTTTACTTTAATGTAAAACTTACAACCGTAAACATTCGTAGTGAAAATAATGTTAAAAATGTAATTAGCAGTTTTTATGCAGCGTATACATCAGCGTATACCTGCTATACACGTTGCCTAGTAGGTAGGAGCGTTGCCACGGTACGGCAGAATTTTTATTTTCAAACCCAATCGTTTTCAGTAGATTTTTAAATTCTTATTAATCTAATAACACTTTTATTGAAAGAGCTTGCCTACGTAGCGAAATAAGTAAATAAAAAATACTTTCATATCTATTTGACATTCAATCAGAAAACAAGATTTGATGAACTTCAAAAGCAAAACCAACTTACCGCAGACGTTCTCTAACCGCAGCCCTTTGAATACGAGATCCTTTTGTACGCAGTTGTCTTACTTATTATAATTTGCTACATTCGACATTTATTTCAGAGATTTTAGTAACATTATACGATTAAGTTGGAAATTAAATCTATAATTTACTATACTAATACAAGGATTTACTGTAATTTTGAAATTTTAGAAACAATATTTGTAATGGTTTACAGGAAAACATAATTATTATCAATATAGTATATTATCTATCGTTTCATTGTTTTGATTCCTAAGTATGAGTATATTAAATTCTATATACACTAGTCCAGAGTAACATCTCCTAATAAGATGACAAACAAATCTAGCAATCGATTTCATACATATTTTAACTGTTCGAGGTTATACATAATTATAGTGACTACAAATTACATATACATGTTATACAATCTGTGTGTGCGTCTAAATCTGGAGAACGCGCCTCAGGCGAACCGCTCGCGTGCCAGCTACAGACGCGATAGACGCGCGCGTACACACCTCGCTCTGCGCGTACCAATTTATTCGCTCAGTTCGTCACTTACTGCCGAAGTCTGAATGCGCGAATGTTATCACGAAATGGACAGATGAAAATTGTTTAAAATTTATTTAATTTTGTGTTAAAATTTATTTAATTTTGTGTTAAAATTTATTTAATAAAAAGTCACGATAATCGTGTGGTTAAGTGGGCGGAATTCGAATCAAGAGACCCGAGTCAATCGTCAGGTGGCAGGCACGTATCAAAGGGTTTTCTATTGTCTAGACCTCTGTCTACCCCTGTATGGGAATGGCGTGAAGATATTTTTAAGTTTATATAATATACATATATACATTGTGTAAATGGATCCTGCCATGGTACCCGTAGAAAAAGAAGTTCTACGTATCGAGGTAAAAGGAAGAGCAAACAATAAAGTAATACTTAATTTTATAAATAATATCAGTAACCTTGCTGCTGGCAGTTAGTTTAAAAATATTTCCACGCCATTCCCAATAGAGGGTAGACAGAGGTCAACTCTAGACAATTAAGTCCCTTTGACCCACCTTCCACCGAAGATATTTTGGGACAACGTGACAGGTGGTGAGCCGTCGCCGTCTTTATGTCCAAGCCAACGATGAAATTCGTACATAAGTTTTTGAAAAACTCATTGGTACTGCCACCTGGGGATCGAACTCGGGTCTCTCGACTCGAAATTCCGACCACCCAACCACACGGCTATCGTGACTTTTATTGTTAAGATAATGAATAGAATAATGATAGGTTATTTAACACTTTCGCTAAGGTGATTAATAGTATAAGCCAATTATACATGCCACAAACTCCACAAATAATTTTGAAGTGTTGGGCTAAAGAACTAAACTGTATGCATTTGTAACTACCCCAATATAGAAAATACGTGAAAATATAAAAAAATAAACGAATGTATATTTATACAATGTTCTAGTGTAATTTCGTTGATTACGTGAACGGAATCAACATTGACATATTTGAATAAGCCTTGACTTAGTTAACATTATTACGCATCGCTACATTCATTAAGAGACGTGCCCAGACGATAGAAGCAACGTTAATTCTCGTGGACTTGAGGTCGGAAATCCGAGTTTTCTAACAAGATTTTCGTTATGATCCAAATTGAAATATTACTTAAATATTACTAACTTTTGATGTAGGTATACTTGAAATATTTATAAATCAATTACTGTAGGTTTGCCTTTGGCTAAAAATAATAAAACACGGTTTATAAATTTATATGGAGAAATATCTTGAAATTTATTTAATAAAAAGTCACGATAATCGTGTGGTTAAGTGGGCGGAATTCGAATCAAGAGACCCGAGTCAATCGTCAGGTGGCAGGCACGTATCAAAGGGTTTTCTATTGTCTAGACCTCTGTCTACCCCTGTATGGGAATGGCGTGAAGATATTTTTAAGTTTATATAATATACATATATACATTGTGTAAATGGATCCTGCCATGGTACCCGTAGAAAAAAGAAGTTCTACGTATCGAGGTAAAAGGAAGAGCAAACAATAAAGTAATACTTAATTTTATAAATAATATCAGTAACCTTGCTGCTGGCAGTTAGTTTAAAAATATTTCCACGCCATTCCCAATAGAGGGTAGACAGAGGTCAACTCTAGACAATTAAGTCCCTTTGACCCACCTTCCACCGAAGATATTTTGGGACAACGTGACAGGTGGTGAGCCCGTCGCCGTCTTTATGTCCAAGCCAACGATATAATTCGAACATAAGTTTTTGAAAAACCCATTGGTACGAGCCTGCTACCAGGGGATCGAACTCGGGTCTCACGACTCGAAATTAGGACCACCCAACCACACGGCTATCGTGACTTCTGAGTAAACGAAAAGTTTTTTGTAGTGTGTATTTAAAATTTATTTAATTTTGTGTTAAAATTCTATTTTCACAAGGGGTCACAAACCACTGTTATTCATGATTCTGTTTAATTGGTTTATCAATAAAGATTATTATTATTATTATTATTTTCACGTAGGTAGATCATACACAAAATGATTTTTATTTAAAATGTAAAATAGATAAAACTTTTAAAATGTCTCCTGAGTGTAATCGTGAATAGAGCACTGGTTGCCTATCAAGGCCATTTTGAAGGTGGTAAGATTTATCTGTGCGATATCACAAAGTTACCTTAGGAGAGAATTCAATTTACTTATCTTTTACTTTAATGTAAAACTTACAACCGTAAACATTCGTAGTGAAAATAATGTTAAAAAATGTAATCAGCAGTTTTTTATGCAGCGTATACATCAGCGTATACCTGCTATACACGTTGCCTAAGTGAATACACGTTGCCTAGTAGGTAGGAGCGTTGCCACGGTACGGCAGAATTTTTATTTTCAAACCCAATCGTTTTCAGTAGATTTTTTAAATTCTTATTAATCTAATAACACTTTTATTGAAAGAGCTTGCCTACGTAGCGAAATAAGTAAATAAAAAATACTTTCATATCTATTTGACATTCAATCAGAAAACAAGATTTGATGAACTTCAAAAGCAAAACCAACTTACCGCAGACGTTCTCTAACCGCAGCCCTTTGAATACGAGATCCTTTTGTACGCAGTTGTCTTACTTATTATAATTTGCTACATTCGACATTTATTTCAGAGATTTTAGTAACATTATACGATTAAGTTGGAAATTAAATCTATAATTTACTATACTAATACAAGGATTTACTGTAATTTTGAAATTTTAGAAACAATATTTGTAATGGTTTACAGGAAAACATAATTATTATCAATATAGTATATTATCTATCGTTTCATTGTTTTGATTCCTAAGTATGAGTATATTAAATTCTATATACACTAGTCCAGAGTAACATCTCCTAATAAGATGACAAACAAATCTAGCAATCGATTTCATACATATTTTAACTGTTCGAGGTTATACATAATTATAGTGACTACAAATTACATATACATGTTATACAATCTGTGTGTGCGTCTAAATCTGGAGAACGCGCCTCAGGCGAACCGCTCGCGTGCCAGCTACAGACGCGATAGACGCGCGCGTACACACCTCGCTCTGCGCGTACCAATTTATTCGCTCAGTTCGTCACTTACTGCCGAAGTCTGAATGCGCGAATGTTATCACGAAATGGACAGATGAAAATTGTTTAAAAATTTACTACCAATATATACAGTACGGAAGCGAACGGAACCGGCCTGCACGCAAGCTGCACGCGTGCAGCCGGAGTGCACTGCGCAAGGCTTGCTTGAGTTGCGCTACATTACTAGTTACATTATTTTTTTGTTTAGAATAAATATCTTCACACCATTCCCAATAGAGGGGTAGACAGAGGTCAATTAGATCAACACAATCAAATAGATTATTAAGTCCTTTTGACTCAACTTCTAGAGACGATACGTACATATGTTGACTGGTAGAGAATGCCACCAGGCATTAAGTCCGCCCATTGTAGCCCTTAGTACTCGTATAAGGTGTATCAATAAACTACCCGCCTGGTCGGGTGATCGTGACCAGGGGAGGATGTCTCCTCCACAAGTGTGCGCTATCGGTAATCGTAAATATGCTTGTTATCGTGCGAAATTCGATAGCCCGATGTAGGATGTCGTTGTGTTTCCTGTATCCACGCTCGGCTAGCGTGTTTCCATCTTAGTACCACCAGACACTTTAGTGTGCAAAGTAGGTAGTGTTGCTCTGTTTATTTTGATCTGGGATCTGGTTATCCTACCATCTATCGGTAGCCCTTAATATTTTCAAGACTTTTATCTTAGCCGCCTCTTACAAGTTGTTGTGTAAGATTCCATCCAGTTTTTTTTTTACAAATTTGAAACTTCATCTTCGTTTGTTATCTGGTCTTCATGTTTCAAGTATTTCACTGGTATAGTTATAATGGTTAGCAGCCCACATTATACTGTACAGCTATACTAGTGGCAGCCGGTAAACTTGAAACTAGATACGTTTATTTCCTTTTGTCATCCCTTTTGGTTACAATATGTGATATCTTGTTAATAGACCTTAAGTTTCAAATACATCGCGGTTGTAAGTTTCCGACATCGGTGTCTCAGATAAGCAAGTTTCTTATCTTTGAAAGGGGTTTTCTCTTCTCAAGTATTATATTTTAACATAGTTGAGTGCACTTGAATGACCAATGATAATTATACTATTACACTTTCTTTGCGATTAAAGTAATGAACGTGTATATATACATATAATCACCTTCGTAAAGCATTCTTCTTCGTAAGACTACGCCTTCGGCAAGGCCTGCGAAATATATAATTTAAATGAATATAAATATTTACTTTTTTTTCTCGCTTTTTTTAAACAAGTTTTGCGAGACATCATAAAACAGTTTTGTTAGATGTAATCCAATTAAAATAAAGAGTAACACGTATTCATTTCATTAAATGAGATCAGGTTTTTAATTTAAAATGTGAACTGGTAAACGAATAGGGGTTGCCTATACAACGTTTTACTCCTCATCAGTTTTACTCTTCTCATTATTATTACAGTTAAATAATTTGGCTGTCTCATTCAGGGAACTTCAAATAAATAAACACTACAATTATAGTCCCCAAGAGCACTTCATTCATATTCTATTGATTCTAAGTGAATAAAAACTCAGGATACAATTAAGGAAATGTTTAAAAAAATTTCAATAGCGCGATTTAGGACGCTATTGTGTGATTCCTCAAGTGTCCGCCTCTATTTCCAATCTAACTATGTAATTCTAATTTGAAAACATAGACGTCGCTATCATATTTTTCCAAACTATTTTTATCGAGTTACCAGAAAGACACGGCTACTCAAAGGTAAGAGCGTTGCCACGGTTCGGCAAGGGTCGCAGTTTCGAATCACGCCCGTGTCAGTTGAAAACATTTTTTTTTCTTTTTAATTTTATAACGTAACGTTCATAACTATTGTGCTTTAAAATCAATAAAAAAAACCAGAGTCTCGATATGTACAAGAGTGTCAAACGTCCAGAGCCTTACTTACTTCTATCGATTATTTTCTTCAGACAAGTACGTCTGAATATTCAAAGACCCTTGACCTTTCCTTCATTAAGCAACTTGTTCATCTAATTTTGAAAAGAATGTCTCGAACTATGGATATTGTCTGCGCCATTGGTTTTTCACTTATTCGTGCCGTTTTGCGAATTCCTTCATTTCAATTTCGGTTCAGTCTTTCAGAAAACCGAGATTTCCCTGTCATAAAAGGGAAGGCGAGCGCTTTTCAATATAGTCTTCAGTATACTTTAAAGTATCCTAGGCAGAGCATCACTAACTTATAATAAACCTTAATCAACAAATTAATTTAATTAACAAACCTTTAATTTACAATATATTGTATAATATATTGCATAAAATAAACATAAAATTACAATAGTCACAAAACCACATCACATCGTCTTATCATATTCCTAAATAAATAGTAATATTTAAACAAAAACTATGGTAAACTATGGATATTGACGTCCGCCTTACAATCAATGAGATTATTAGAACCTTTGGTGTGTTGCGAGCGCCAATCCAAAAAGGATAACGAAGGCAACTGGCCACAGGCAAGGAAACGCATGCTAGGAAATTTTAAGACAAGTAACGAATATATCATTAAAATCAATATAAAAATTTCGCTTGTCAAATGTTGTGTTTTTTTGATATATTTTATATTTGTAATTTTTTAAATAGTAAGGAAACAACCGAAAAATGGATATGTATTTACAAAACATTCGGAGATTGGATCGATTATGAAATACTCGAGACTATTGCCCACAATTTTAAGCCACAATTCTAGATATAGAATAGGGGGCGCCAAACGACCAGGTGGTTCACGTGATGGTAAGTGATTACCGCCGCCCATGAACACCTGCAATACTAGAGGAATAGCAGAAGCGTTTGAGAAAGGTATAGGTTCTATCCTTGAAGGTCTCTAAGTCGTATCGGTCCGTACAAACCGCTGGCGGCAGCACATTCCATAAAGTGCGAGTGCATGGCAGAAAATCCCGCAAAAAACGCACTGTGGGGGAATGCCAAGCATCAATCATTACATACCTCTTTCGCTTCTTTCAAATTCATCACTTCCGTTCTACATATGTCTGGGTGTCCGAGTACTTCTGGCCGTCTCCACTTCGAGCAATTTGCAACATGGGCTTGGAAATTTAGCCTCAGTTCATCTCGAACCCTTTTATTCTTAACTTTGGTATTATATTTTCTTTCCCATTTGATCTTAGTTCATTCTTTGAATATGCCAAAACCATCAAAGCTCGCATCGATCAATTTTAGTGATAAGTGCATCTTTCAAACCTGCCACATTGAAACTATCGTTTCTTTTTCGGTCAGTCGGCCGTACAATTTTTGCGGAGATAACTCAACCAGAATATATTATTGCATACCAAAATTAAATACACAGGTGGGAGATGGTGGAGATCGATCAAAGAACAAGTTCCACGCTAACTCTTCTTTGATCGTTAACCCGTTTGCAAAACTTAGCGATAATTGTTAGTAAAACGGTAAAGACCTATTTAATATATGAATTAATTTCAAAATGTTAACTGTAAATAAATAAATAAACGCACGCAGGCAAATACGCAATTCTCAATACAGGGGTAGATAGAGGTCTAGTCTAGACAATTAAGTCCCTTCGGCCCACCTTCCACCGAAGATATTTTCGGGACCACGTGACAGGTGGTGAGCCCGTCACCGTCTCTGTTTCCGATATAATTTTCCGATATAATTCATACATAGTTTTTGAAAAACCCATTACTGCGAGCCTGCCACCTGGGGTTCGAACTCGGGTCTCTCGACTCGAAATTCCAATCACCAACTCGGCTATCGTGACTCAAGAAAGAAATATAATAATCTTTTTTTTAACAACGACACATGTGATTTAGTTATATACTTTAATTTTATTTCTTATTTATTAGCCTTACTTATTTATTAAAGGCCTGTAACAGTTCACTGCAAAATATAGGCATCTCCTTTAAGGAAGATTTGTCATAATCACCACGACTAACAAGAGGATTGACGATCGCTATAATACAACGCGGTTGCCATAGCCGTGATACCAATAATACAACAGTCTACTTAATTTTGATCTAGTATTTTTCGAGATGGTTATCAATCGTTAATCATTTGCAAATTTTAAATTTTACCTCCATGTTAAGACACCCACGAGAAGGCAATAATCTGGCAATACCATATGGTAAATTTAATTTAATTCTAATGTATTAAATTCGTTTATGTATTAGGATAGTTTTTTATATTCTCACATTAAACAAAAAGTGAGAATATAATATACTATCAAATACATATATATATATATATATATATATATATATATATATATATATATATATATATATATATATATATATATATATATATATATATATATATATAAAGATCGAAATGTAGAGAATATAAAAGAATAGTAATCGTAATCTGCGTTAGTCAAAACGAGTGATATAAAGTGAAAATAGCGATAATAATTGTAAAGCTCGATAAAGAACGCTTTGCTGTTGCCGACTTTGTCATATAAAAATGAAACCTGGGCCAGCTAGAAGTCAGACGCGTCAAAGGAAAATGAATGCACTGAAAATGCGATCTTTTTATATATTGTTATGTGTTACCATGGCATATCGAAAACGAAATAAAGAAATAACGCAATATGGGCACGTTGAATAAATAAGTAACGACCGACTGGTTAAGTAAATGTACATAAGCACGTAAGTTAACAACAAAAGGGATCGAGGCAGGCCGGGACTAACTTGCGACGACCATGTGAACAAATTGCTCGAAGAGGGGAGAAGGGAGGGGAAGAAGTCAAGACTACTCCAATTTCAAGACTCGCGTATTTGAAAAGATTATGAATTTATGAATGACCGTTACATTTTGCGGTCTGTTTTCTCTTGCTATTCTTTAGCGAACCTCAATCATTCGATCTATACATATGTATATCTATGCATATTAACTGTCTGTTCTATCTCTGTTCTGTCTGTTTAATCTGTCTTGATAACTAAAAAGACTTTTAAAAAAAAACTCCTGCGCATCTGCGTTAAACAGTGGTAGAGCCACGCATCAGCTTTTCTTGATGCATCCATGGGCCGGCTCGACCGGGGAAGTACCACGACCTTACAGAATACCGGCGTGAAGTAGAAGTTTACTCACACGAGCGAAAACCAGCACAACGACTCACTACTCTGCGTACGGGGTTGCCATTCGATAACCTTTCTTCCTTAAATGTTGTTAGTTCTACGACCTATGTGGCCGGTCCGTTGTCACCTCAACATGCTGATCTTTACGGCTATCAAGGTTATCTTAACACCGAGCATAGCTCTTTCCATACTCGTAGCACGTTGAACAACTTTAAAGAGTAACACTGGTTAGTTTAATTTTAGAACTCCGCTAACTTTTTAAACCACAGGAAAAGCCGTAAATATTTAGTAAATAAAAAATAACTAGATATCTTCACTGATATTCAAAATACCTATTATATCTATATATATATATATATATATATATATATATATATAAAGATCGAAATGTAGAGAATATAAAAGAATAGTAATCGTAATCTGCGTTAGTCAAAACGAGTGATATAAAGTGAAAATAGCGATAATAATTGTAAAGCTCGATAAAGAACGCTTTGCTGTTGCCGACTTTGTCATATAAAAATGAAACCTGGGCCAGCTAGAAGTCAGACGCGTCAAAGGAAAATGAATGCACTGAAAATGCGATCTTTTTATATATTGTTATGTGTTACCATGGCATATCGAAAACGAAATAAAGAAATAACGCAATATGGGCACGTTGAATAAATAAGTAACGACCGACTGGTTAAGTAAATGTACATAAGCACGTAAGTTAACAACAAAAGGGATCGAGGCAGGCCGGGACTAACTTGCGACGACCATGTGAACAAATTGCTCGAAGAGGGGAGAAGGGAGGGAAGAAGTCAAGACTACTCCAATTTCAAGACTCGCGTATTTGAAAAGATTATGAATTTATGAATGACCGTTACATTTTGCGGTCTGTTTTCTCTTGCTATTCTTTAGCGAACCTCAATCATTCGATCTATACATATGTATATCTATGCATATTAACTGTCTGTTCTATCTCTGTTCTGTCTGTTTAATCTGTCTTGATAACTAAAAAGACTTTTAAAAAAAAACTCCTGCGCATCTGCGTTAAACAGTGGTAGAGCCACGCATCAGCTTTTCTTGATGCATCCATGGGCCGGCTCGACCGGGGAAGTACCACGACCTTACAGAATACCGGCGTGAAGTAGAAGTTTACTCACACGAGCGAAAACCAGCACAACGACTCACTACTCTGCGTACGGGGTTGCCATTCGATAACCTTTCTTCCTTAAATGTTGTTAGTTCTACGACCTATGTGGCCGGTCCGTTGTCACCTCAACATGCTGATCTTTACGGCTATCAAGGTTATCTTAACACCGAGCATAGCTCTTTCCATACTCGTAGCACGTTGAACAACTTTAAAAGAGTAACACTGGTTAGTTTAATTTTAGAACTCCGCGCTAACTTTTAAACCACGGGAAAAGCCGTAAATATTTAGTAAATAAAAAAATAACTAGATATCTTCACTGATATTCAAAATACCTATTATATCTATATATTCTAGAAAATTGAGTGATTTCGTCCCATCTTTTTCTGAGGCCAGTCTGGGACAACATGACAGGTTGTAAGCCTGTCGCCTTATTACGAGTAATGTCAAAGACATCGGTATATAGATAAACATTAATTTATACATCTAAATATCAGTATTCACGATAGCCGAGTGGTTGGGTGATCGAAATTCGAGTCGAGAGACCCCGAGTTCGATCCCCAGGTGGAATGCTCGTATCAATGGATTTATTCAATACCTATGTACGATTCATATCGTTGGGTTGGACATAAAAGACAGCGACGGGCTCGCCACCTGTCACGTAGTTCTAAAATTTCTTCGGTGGAAGGTGGGTCGAAGGGACTTAATTATCTAGACTAGACCTCTGTATACCCCTGTATTGGGAATGGCGTAAACATATTAAATTATATTTTATTTATCTAAATATCCATGACCTGTGTACACGCATTCTTATTGATGCCACAAATATTAGCCACTAGCCTGATTCGAACCTGCAATAGCTTTGAAGGCAGGATACTACCAAACAGGCAATCGGATCGTCGCGATATTTATGTGTATTTGTACATATTCATCTAAGTTTTACTGGCATCGTATATATTTTAAAAGGATAAAAAATATATAACTGATTAAAAAATATATCTTTAATTGTACTTTATTTTATTAAAGTAAAACAAGCGACTATTTTGGGATAAAAATTATGAAAAGAACATAATAAAGACATTATCAGTTTCGAAAACTTTGTATCGTAGGTACCACTGATGAGAGTATAAAGTTGCTCCTTTAGAACCAGGTTTACATTATAACAAAGCCAGATGGCATTTCAAGAAGCTATTCTCGGGAAAGCAGTCCAAGTTAGCGTACCGCCAGTGTCGACCGCCGCAGGGAATTAAAATGAATTGGAATTAGGTCCGCTTTTAGACATTTGAACAAACTGAATTTAGAGTAAGAATTAATAATTACTTTGTGCCCGTTATCGTAAGAGGTGGTTAGAAATAATGCCCTAATAACGGTATTATTGCCGTCAGGTGGCTGGATTACTATCTTCAGTAATATCAAACCAGCAACAAAGTCTATGAACTCTGAAATGAGTTTCTTCAGCTTCTTTTTAATGTAATAAGTTTTTCTATTTCTATGGAATTTGAACTTGTAGAATATATTACTCGTTTTTAATTAATGCATATATGTTGCTGTATGGCGTCCAATAGATGAGGTAATATATGTACGTTCTTGTATCTTCTTAACAGTGAATAAGGTACATAAAAGTAGCAAACAGGTATAATAGCTATTTATAAATAGCTTGGATTAGCTTACCTCACTACTTTGCGTTTGTTAATTTAAAGTTAACAATAATACCAACTAACGCACTCAGCAACATTACTTATGTTAATTATGTAGTTTATAAATTATAAACATTAGTCATACAGTCGATAGGAATATATGATTATTATTTAAAGTAATACCGAAAGCCACAGCTTCGAGTGTTTGAGAGCACGGATCAGAACGAGAATAAATCGGAGTCCTCACGTGAAGCAGTTTCTAAATGAATTGTAATCGCGACAAGTCGTAGGCGCTGATGACCATGGGGCAGGATCGTTTCTCGCTATATTACTATTAAATTTGGGAACACAGTCAGCGTTTTTGGTACTATGCTGCACAGAAAAGGGCTGTATAATTATTGTACCCTTTGGCTAGTAAGTATAGTAAATATACACATAATTTTGTTTCTGTAGCTTAAATATTAAGTCATGTTAAATGATTTCTTGTATTTACGCAAATGCTACACATCTTAAATATAACGATTTTCGGATTTTATCGCATTTCTAATGAGTTTTTTTCAAACTATTTTTACTTCGAAACGTCGGGAAGTAAAAATTGTTTGTTAACGACTAATTAAAAACATGTTAAACATGTTAAATAAAATAAATTAAATTGGAGAAACAAATTTTACTATATTGAAGTAAGTATTGCCATATACGAAAACAAACTTTAAATTAAACGTTATTTTAAGAGATTTAACATTGTAAGTAAGCTTACTTGTGAATTTAAGCAGTTGTGGTCGTTGGATGCAGGCAGTCCTTCGAGAAGTTTGTTTGATTGAAAATGTGCTTTATTTTCTGTTTAAATTACATCGTAATTTGGAAAAAGAATAAGTCGGTAAGTCGGCATACATTGTAAAACATGTTTTTAATGTGCAGACATTAAAACGTTAAACGCTATGAATCGTTACAAGTTAAATATATAAAGTATTGATACAGAATCTTATTTATTATAAAGTATAAAATAAATAATAAATATCTTCACACAATTCCCAATACAGGGGTAGATAGAGGTCTAGTCTAGACAATGAAGTCCCTTCGACCCACACTCCACCGAAGATATTTTCGGGACAACGTAGTGAGCCTGTCGCCGTCTTTATGTCCAATCCAACGATGAAATTCGTACAAAAGTTTTTGAAAAACCCATTGGTACGAGCCACCTCGGGATTGAACTCGGGTCTATTGACTCGAAATTCCGACCACCCAAACACTCGGCTATCGTGACAAAAAAAAAATTATAAAAAAATTATAGTTTTAAAAATATATTTATTAAAATTTCATTCATTTCATCCCAAGGAGGTAGGCTCGCGTGTATAGATGTACAGATATGTATAAATAGGGACAACATCACATGCATTGTTGCGATCCCAATATAAGATGCTAAAGCACCTGTGGTATCGGAGTCAACAACGAAGGCACCACAAACACCCAGAGCCGAGGAAATGTAAAAAAGTGGTTTTTCCACATTGGCCCGTCCGGGAATCGAACCCGGGACCTCGAGAAGGCAACATCTTGAAAAACTTTTTTAACGCCACTCGTCCACGGAGGTCGTCAAATCGATGAGTTTTTTCAAAATTATACATGTTAATTATACATTTTATATCGTTATCTTGGACATAATGATGGTAATAGATTGCTCACACTGTCTCGTTGTCCTTAAATAAGCTTCGTCACATGTGGGTCGAAAGTACATAATTGTTTAGACCTCTGGCTACTCCTGTATTAAATGCCCATCACTGTATTACTTAAAATTGGTGTGTTGTTTTTTGAGATATCGCTTGGTTATCATGAAAATATAAACTATTGTATATCTATTTCCCTTAAATTTTTACTAAACAGTGACTACCTGTTTTATGTTTAAGTAGAAAAAAAAATAGCGAAATATGCTAATAAAAGTTATTGAAGCGCGCACTCTATCAAAATTTGAAGCCTCGTCAAAGCAACAACCAATGTTTTTTTACTTGGCAATATTCTTATGAATATGAATAAGGTGGGCGCCACTTTTAATGATGTACTGTGCATGGTAAAAGTAAATTTTTCCTACTAACATATTTTCACATCCACAAAACTTTTTAAAGGTCTATCACTATTGCGGAATAACCATCTCGAAAATCCATACCAGTGTAAAACGGTAAGCCAATCTCCTTGCCATAGCCATTGTCTTACAGTTTTTAACTGGTCTTTTAGTAGAAATATGAAGAACCTGATTTTAAAGCTTTGCTGTAAACATGGCAGATAAGCAGACCGACTTAATTTTAACTTAAAAATAACCCTTACAAATAAATTAAAGGACTGTCATGCTCAGATTGGGCAGCCGTCATTACATGTTTTAGCAAGCAGTCAACTTTGTGATTAATTTTTTAAAACCAATTATCGTAACGGGATATTTCTTTATAAAAAATATGCTGCTGGGCGCGATTTCTACAACTCATTAAACATTTATTCCTTAAAGATTCAAATTTAAGCGTTTAAGAATTAAATAATAATAGGTTTTAAGAATGTAAAACCTTACTGCAGCAAAAGTTCTCAGTCTGCGGAGTTCCGTCGCAATATTAGTAAAATCCAATTTATTGTGACACGTTATTTATTTTAACGTTAGTAAACAAATATTTTTTTTTTTCAAAACTTGTAAACAAGCGCTTAAGTAGCAAACTAACAAATGTCTACTACTATCTGTCTGTCTGTAACAAATGTCTACTACTATCTGTAAATGACGTAAAAATGAAGTTTGCGCTATATATGAAGGTTGCGCTAATACTTTTAAGCTAATATATAACTCATAACGGTCATGTTAATGTAACGGTGACGAGCTCACCACTTGTCGCGTTGTACCGAAAATATCTTCGGTGGAAGGTGGGTTAAAGGGACTTAATTGGCTAGACCTACCCCTGTGTTGGGAATTGCTTGAAGATATTTATTTATTTTATAAAATATTACTCTTGTGCTACATTATGTTAATATATTAAATATCGTATCACATAAATATTATAAGACTTTAGTCTGTATAAAAATGTGTTTGGATACATTATTTAGTAACCGCTGAAGCGTGTAACTTCGTCTACGCAAAATTTATAAAAATAAAACCAAAACTATGTTTAGTTAGGGCAAGTAAATTTCTGTCTCTCCGTCAATACTACTGAAGTACATGCTTCAACATACAGACTAACACGCAAGCAAAGAGACAGAAATGAGTTCTAAATATTGCAGTTTTACAACTATGTTATATATGTGGTTTAATCCCGCCCGTGTCAGTTGAAATTTTAAACACTTGTTGTCTTTAATTTTATTATGTAAACAAATCGTGAACTCAATTTCAATATTTAAATAACAATCTTAAAGAACTTCAAAAGATAAATATTAATTTTAAATAGCGTGCGTATATAAATTTTCCACGATTGCTTACAATTTTGTTGGCTAACAAATACCCGCCTTGTTCATAAAATGCACTATAGTCATGTCAAAAGATTCATTCTCATAGTACCGTTATTCCCGAGAGACATTGTAGCCATTGACGAAGCTTTCAAAGGGAACACCGAGGCACTTTGCCGCTCAATACTGCAAGCCTATTGAATGTGAAAAGGCATGAGAACTTCGGAAAAGAAATGCTAATGTAGTATTAGAATATTCGTCTCAAACATTTGAAACTCGAAAACCAAAAAATACTGATGACCTGCTGACTAGTTGGTAGTGACTTTGCCTAAGGAGTCACGGATTGTGGGTCTCGGGGCAAAAAGTTTTTGTGAAGAATATTAATGCTTGTACTGGAGTCATGGATGTTTGAATGTATATGATAATTACATCAAAACCAATTGCTGTAAAACATTCAATTTAAAGCATACCGCATGAGTAATCATGTTATGATAATTTTGTTAATATTAGACTTTACTGCTAGACACTATTTTTATAACATTTTTTTAAATATGTTTCTTACACTTATATGTTTCTTACAACAACGCATTATTTCTTTAATTAATATTTTTATTAAATAATACTAAATAAAACAAATAATAAACAACGTGATGTAGTGATATACTTTATACGAATTATTAAACAGCAATCGTTTGAATGTATACGGAACTTATGGCACTACTGCGACAAAGGTAAACTTTGATATTGAACCCAAGATAGCAGGTTACACATACCTACTTTACGACATTTTCATAAACTCCAGCTTCGTCGGTTCTTTTTTTACATGTGCAACTTTTTTTAGGCTTTTACTTTTAAAATTTTACTCATTTTTAAATATGGAGTGGACGCTTAAAGAAGACCGTGTTGCAGTTATTGCGTTGCATCGTTGCGGTTACGCGCCAATTCAAGTTTTTGACATACTGAAAAATTTTAATATAACTAAAAGATTCGTTTATCGTACCATCAAACGATACAATGAAGACTCTAGTGTTGTCGTCTAGTGGTCAAGAAGTGGTCGCCCTCGGTCTGTTAGGACTCCAGCAGTGTTAAAAGCTGTGAAGGCTCGAATTCAATGAAATCCCAAACGTAAGCAGAAACTGTTGGCCCTTTAGATGGGGTTAAGCAAAACCACGGTGAAAAGGGTGTTAAATGAAGACTTAGGGCTTCAGGCATATCGAAGAAAAACAGGACATTGTTTGAATGCTCGTCTAATGCATCTGAGATTGATGAGATGCCGCGCTTTACATTTTTGCGAGAAAGGTGTAAAAACGAATGGAGTTATGTATAAAAATACAGTCCTTGCGAACCTTGTGGAACCTGTTTCTCATACCATGTTCAATAACAGGCACTGGATATTCCAACAAGATTCGGCGCCAGCTCATAGAGCGAAGAGCACACAAGACTGGCTGGCGGCGCGTGACATCGACTTCATCGGGCACGAAGACTGGCCCTCTTCCAGTCCAGATTTGAATCCGTTAGATTACAAGATATGGCAAAACTTGGAGAAAAAGGCGTGCTCAAAGCCTCATCCCAATTTGGAGTCACTCAAGACATCCCTGATTAAGGCAGCCGCCGATATTGACATGGACCTCGTTAGTGCTGCGATAGACGACGGGCCGCACAGATTGAAGGCCTGTATTCAAAATCACGGAGGTGAATTATATATTATTGAATTAACTTTAGTGTCATAAGAATCTATGTTTTGTTAAGTTCATTTTGGTATATAAATAGTTACATAATGAATAAACTTGTTTTAATTATTTTAGGTTAAACATGTGACAGAATTTATGACCTAGTCAGGTATTCATAATATTCATAATATTCAAAGTAATTTTATTGGATCATACAATATATAAGAAATGTAGATTACGATAACTCTGAAACCATAAGACTTCAAACTTACATTTTGTAAGGAATGTGCCTTCGCCAAGTAGAGGTCAGCTGAGGGCATAATATTCTACGGGCGTTAATATAAAAATAAGTAACTATTTCTAGCTCTACCTCTTACTATATATTACGCATTGTTATTGATTTTAAGGCATATTTGTTATGCAGAACTTTTATGTGATTAATTTAAAAAGAAAAAATGTTTTTAACACCGAACCGTGGCAACGCTCTTACCTCCGAGCCACCGTATCTTACACGCATCTGTTGAAATTTTATATCTGTATTCCCTTTTCATTACTTATGCCTGTTTTGGCATCGGCGCCAAAACAGACATAGGCATTCAGTTAGGATTTATCAATAAGATAACGCCAACAAAATTTTCATTACGCAATTTTATTGATTTTAAAGCATATTTGTAATGCAGAACTTTTTGTATACTTGGGAAGTGCGTTTAGCCGGGATGGAAGATGTGATTTAGATGTGGACAGGCGTGTCGCTGCCGGGAACAAAGTCAATGGTGCCCTGACTGCGTTAATCAAAAGGCAAGGCGTTGTGAAAAGTGCACGCCTTGCAATACATAACGCAGTGTTGGTACCGACTTTGTTATATGGCAGCGAAACCTGGGTATGCCAGAAGAAGCATAAAAGCAGGTTGAATGCAGTGGAGATGCGATCTCTTCGTAAAATGTGCGGCCTTACCATGGCCGACCGAAAACGAAACGAAGAGATTCGCAATATGGCAGGTTTGAAAGATGACCTTGTCTCAAAAATGGATAAGGGCGTGCTTCGATGGTTTGGGCACGTTGAGCGAATGAGTGAAGACCGAATGGTGAAGAAAATATATAGCGCGAAAGTTAATATTAAAAGGTGTCGAGGTAGACCGAGATTAACTTTCGAAGACCATGTGAGCAAATTGCTCGAAGAGAGGAGGGTCAAGAGTACTCGGATACCTAGACGTGCATGTATGAAGAAGATGATGAATCTGAAAGAAGCGAAAAGAAGTATGTAGGGATCGTGACACTTGGCGATCTGTTCTCTCTAGCTACCCCGTCAGGGATTGTGCGTGAAGATAAAAAAAAATAAAAAAAAAAAAAAAACTTTTATGTGATTAAATTAAAGAGAAAAAATGGCATAGGTCGCGGGTTAGCATCCCGCCCGTATCAGTTGAAATCTCTCTTCCAGTCTGCTATCGGACCTCATACATATCCGTCTAATCGTAAGAACTTCTTTTCTCTAGTTGTCCTCCACTAATGAGTTTCTTATATGGAGACATAGATGACGCCGCATCACAATCCCGCTGAGACTAGAAGTCGAAAGTGGGAGGAACATGACGTTCTGGCGACGTGGTAAGAAGCGGTGACCAGATCTACGGTGAGACGACATGCCATAGTGCCGATGCCGCAGTGTCAGCTTGGACTTGGAAGCACGTTGTGCCGACAGTAGACCCGTGATATGACTGCAGTGATAACGTCGATGTTGTTGGAGAAGCCTGCTGAGTTGCTCTTCAGTGATCACCGTTGTAACCAACGGTGAGATCTCATCGTAATCAGCGTGGCGGATGATATCCTGCATCAAAAGTGTAGCTACCCGCCAGTTCAGGTGTTCGTGACCTGATGTAGATATCGCCTAAAAATAAAATATTAGCTTTAATCTATAGCTCGAAATCCTCCCTATGGAAGAGACCTATGTCCTGCAGTGGACTTTAACATACGTTATGTATGAATGTATGTATAGCTCCTAAGAGTTTGAAACTCGACGAAAATATTATTTTAGTGGTCTTGAACTAAACTGAAAATGGATTAATAATGGATTAATAAACGAGGTCCCACGAGTGTTAATTAAACAAAAAAAACTAATTTTTAAACTTTTGTTAAATATCAATAGATAAAACATGGCAAGATTATGTATTTTATCACATTTAACTAAACAAAAAAAAAAATACTAATATAATAAACAAGTACAAAAGGCACGAAATGAACGAATTATTGAATTACTATATTGAAAGAAGCTAAAGGTGGTAAACACAGTTTTCCGTGTTATTTTTTTTAACTGTGTTAATTAGTAAGACTCAGAGTGGCTATCTGGATTTGCTAATTTCGTAAAGTTAATTCATGGTTAATAGTTAATAGATATAAAAATTTATATTTCTCTCATCACTTACCACGATGAGCGAATGAGTGAAGACCGAATGGTGAAAAAAATATATAGCGCGAAAGTTAACATTAAAAGGGGTCGAGGTAGACCAAGACTAACTTTCGAAGACCATGAGAGCAAATTGCTCGAAGAGGGGAGGGTCAAGAGTACTCGGATACCTCGACGTGCATGTATGAAGAAGATGATGAATCTGAAAGAAGCGAAAGAGGTATGTAGGGATTGTGATACTTGGCGATATGTTCTCTCTGGCTACCCCGTCAGGGATTGTGCGTGAAGATAAGTAAGTACTAACCACGATAGCCGAGAAGTTGGGTGATCGGAATTCGAGTTAAGGGACCCGAGTTCGATCCCAAGACTCGTACCAATGACTCGTACCAATCATTTTTTTCAAAAATGCAATTTTCTTATGCATAAATACTTGTCAGTTTAGAAATCTAATCAACAAAACAATGACATTGTGTTAATGTCACTGTAGCTATGTTTATATGTAAGAGATGCGTTTGGAAACTGCAATAATTATAATAAATAACGTACAGTAATTTAAACCCAATTTATGTTTATATATCAGTAATCAAATTGCGACGCTTGGATGTCTCGCAGGCATTGTTACGTGTCTCGACTACAGTCGGTGAAATGAATCTAGTTATTGGGGCTAATTGAGCCTACGATGCTTAGTCATACGACAAGCGACGCATCAACAGCAAACCAAGTGGTATAGTGGAGAGCCTAATATGATATAGGACTAATAGCAGATAACTTTGTATAAATATTCCTCATTTTGTATAAATATTCAGAGTTTCACATGCCGCAAATTAAACTATTTATAAATCCATTCAAAGTTCTGATTCGGTTTTAAGATATTCATTCCACAAAATAGAACAGTTCAATCATCATTGAGAATAATAGGAATTTGGAATACAATTCTTAGGTAGCTCGTACCAATGATTTTTTTTTTTCAAACATTTTATGTACGATGTATTACTCGCATATTATGTAAGATGGTGATGCGCCCGCCACCTATCGCACGTTGTCCTACGTAAGCTTTGGTAGAAAGTGGATCGAAGGGACTTCATTTTCTAGACCTCTGCCTACCCCAGTTCTCGGGTAATGACGACCCGCCTCCTCACGACCTCTCGAGACTGGTGCGCTATTGCGAGAGAATGGGGCTCGAGCTAGTCATCGCATCGGACTGCAATGCGCACCACCCCCTTTGGGGTATGGACACCAGCAACGACCGAGGAAAGACCCTTGTCGAATTCTTATTCACGACAAACTTACTAATTTTAAATGCAGGTTCTGAACCGACTTTTATCAATAGACGAAGTCGCACTATTATCGACCTTACTCTTGCGACGGAAATGGTTGCAGAACATGTCAAGGAATGGCAGGTCCCTAACGAGGCCTCCTGCTCGGACCATAGATGGATCTACTTTGAGATGCAGGCCAATATTCCACACATTCCGCCCAGGAGAAATCCTTGAAAAATAAACAATGGTAAATAAACCTACGAACCCTATATCCTAAAATTTACAAACAGAGGGGGACATTGTAAACACAACAAACATAGAAGAACTGGTAACGAACCTGACTAATAGTATCTTGGAAAGTTACCATGAGGCTTGTCCTCTTTTTTTTTAAAGTATACTAGGAATATGCCGAATAACATTACTACTATTCCTGTTAACCACTCAAATTAAGCTGCAATGCTTGTGTCTGGAGTTGGTTTACGTCAATAGTCGACGATGGACTGCAGGGTGGCGAAAACTCTGCAGTAGCGTAGAAACCTGCGAGCGATCAAACAGGCTCAGGAAGGCCCTAAACCAACAAGCGATCCCTTGGCCAAGCTCACTTCGCAGATCCGATAACATTTACACCTCCACGTCAGCAGAAACTAACCGCATCCTAATGGAGGAACACTTTCCAGGATGCTGCATGGTGGATGAATAACCTGGCACGAAGAAGAAATTAAACCCAATAGTAATGAGCTATACGCAGCTTTCAACCATTCAAAGCAGCAGGCCCTGATGGTATCATCCCTGCTCTTTTACAATGGGAAAAACACATCATGGCAAAAACCTTTACAGAGCATGCCTGGCTCACCTATTGGCACATGCGAACAAAGTGAAGGGAGGCATTTGTCACCTTCGTCCCTTAACCGGGCAAAAGCGATTACACCAACGTGTAACTTCATGTTGAAGACGTTGGAGAGATTGTGTGACAGAGAACTGCGGGAATCAGCGCTCGTTCATAAGCCACTGCATGCGAATCAACATGCATACATCACAGGAATATCTACAGAGTCGGCACTTCCCTAGTTATTGGACGGATTTAAGAGACTAAAGAACAAAAGTATATACCTGAGAACCTTCATTGACGTGGAGGGAGCCTTTGACAGAACGAATTTCTGCAGCATCAACACAGCCCTCACCCGGCATCGCATGGAAACAGCAGTGTCGGGCTGGATCACAAACTTGCTCCGGTTCAGGACAGCAAGAATTCCGGGTGAATCGCAAGTCGCTATCCTATCTAAAAGCTGTCCACAAAGAGAGGTCCTTTCGCAGCTCCTATGGAACTTAGTCATTAACGATTTCATAGAAAGGCTAAATGAGAACCATTTCTACACTGTTGCGTACGCAGACGACTTGGTTATCTTGGTTTGCAACAAATCGGCCAGTATAGTCTGCGACCTTGCGCAAGCAGCGCTACGCATTGTGGAACTATCAGCTAATCCAAACAAGACGGAAATTATAATGTTTACGAATAAAAGATCACACACCATTTACCCAGGTTGTCTGGTACCGAGTTACGGCCAGTACCACAGGTAAATATTTAGGTGTCATACTGGACAGAAAACTAAACTTGAGTTCCCATTTGGATCACAAAAACAACAAGGCATGCATCACCTTTTGGCAATGTAGAAGCATGATCGGAAAACGCTGGGGGCTTTCACTCAAGATATTCCTTTGGATCTATAAAATGATCATTCGCCCATTAAATAGTTATAGTGCACTGGCATGGTGGATCAGAACCAAACTCAACTCAACGATAAAGAAACTTCAACGATGACAGAGACTTGCTTGCATGGCGACCAACGGCTGCATGAGAACCACCCCTTCAGCAGCCCTGGAAGCTGAGTATGATAAGATCTCAAAACAATTTATCTATGATAAGAAATATTAAATACAATTGCATGAGGACCATAAGTCCGAAGAAATCCACGAGAGCTGAAAGTATTCACTGATGGGTTGAAGACTGAAATGGACACCGGCTCGGGTACTTTCTCGGAGGACCTTAACATCAAAATAGGAATTCCATTAGGCACCCATCCCACCGTCATCTAAGCCGAGGGAATGGGCATTATATCAGCAACTATAGCAATCGCCAACAGGGACGTAAGAAATTACACTATAAGAATACTGTCCGACAGTATGACGGTACTCCTAGCCCTAAACAGTAATGTTATAAATTCAGGGCTAATTTACGAATGCTATCACACGTTAAATGAGGTATGTAGATCAAACAATCCATTGCGGCTAAATGGCATAAGTCTTGCAGGTCTTTGTTTAGAGCATTTAACATTCTTACGTTGCCAGCAATGTATATATTGGAAGTTTTACAAAACATTTGTACAAAAAAGTGACCGGTGTATTCCCGCGTACCACAAGGAATTGTGAAAGACTGGTATTCGATCGAATATCCAAAACTGCATTTTATCATCACAATTGTAATGCTATGTCTAAAAAAATATACAATAAACTTCCATATGAGATAAAAGAACAAAAAGACATAAAACAATTTAAGACTAAGCTCAAGACTTGGCTATTAACCAGAAACTATAATGACATAAAGGAATTTTTAAATAAAAGCAATTAATAATTTTTAACTTTTCTCAAGTATTGCTCTCATGCGCTATAATAAAGATGACACATAATAATTATTAGGATTACAAATTTAGATAAATAGCAATGTTGTTTCTTTAGTGTTAATAAAATCTTTGCTTCGTGTATAACGATTAAAAAAATTAAGAAATTTTCGTACACCAATACTGGTAAACATGTTGTGAACTGTGACTATTATTATTGTAAGATCTGTTGTGAACCTACCATGTCTACTACGAATAAATGATTATGATTATGATTATGAACAAAGTAATACTCCAGTGGATAAAGAACCACAGCGGCACTACAGGTAACGATGCGGCAGACGAACTGGCTAAGGGTGAATCCAGTGCGCATCCGGTGGAACCTGAACCCGTCATCCCCCTACCCTTTAGCTTCGTTCGATCCTAGGTATGAAACCGTACGAGGCAACAACATGCACGGCTCTGGATAAGCCACCCAGAGTACAGGCAGGCTAAAGAAGCACTACCCGCAATCAAAGGTCGAGTTGCTAAAATGCTCCTACGTCTGAATAATCTCCAAATTCGAAACGTAACTAGTGCATTAACTGGTCATGGTCAATTTAATAAACATATGTTTAATGTAGGTGTTACTGACAGCCCCTGTGCCAAGCGTGCATGGAGGCCGAGGAGACGGCGGCACACGTCTTATTGGCGTGTCCAACGGTCGCGGGATACAGGACCAACCATCTCCGTGCCACGAGATCTCTCCCCGAGTTTACCAGTAACCTCAGGGGGCTGCTGGGATTCCTTGAGGAGCTGGGTTAACTTGAGTAGGCTTGGACAATCCTGCCCACACGAAAAATACGCGCTAGGACGTGGAATTGCGGAAATCAGCCCGTCTAATCTAATCTAATCTACGTATCACTTCAGACTGAATACAGATGTGGCTTCTATATTATTTTCAACTTTGTTGTTTCGGTAAAATATGTAAAACTTTCATTAAACAAAGTCTAAAAAAAAGTTTTATCCCACGCCACACATTTATAACATTTTGTTTAAATGTGTGGCGTGGGCTTTTTAATTTTAAATTTTGCGTCTTTTAAATTACATTTATTAGCCATGATAAAATATGTACATATTGTTGGCTCAGTCATATTTTCATGTTTTATACACATCAATCAAAAATGGTCACATAATATACTCGTATATCTATGCGAATAAGTTAACTTTTCTATACACAATATGTCTTTTTTATTTGAATTAAATTACCAGCCCCAACGGACATTCATGGAATATTAATCCGGAGTACAATAAAATGAAGGAAAGAATTCGCCCAAGTCCCAGGTGACAGGACAACTTTACGTCAGTATTACTATTTTATTGGATATAGCAGTCTGCCTTGAATGAGGACAACGTAAAGGAAATAAATGTAGTGAACATAATTTGTGTACAAAATAAGCGTAGATGTGCCAGACTTGGCGACTGGTACAATTTTGTTTTAGTCACCATAAAGATAATAAGTATTGACAGTACCCTGCTGATGAGACACTACAAGATTTGCTAGTTTTTCTTTCAAGAATGTAGTAAAATATATTAATCATGTAATTTATAATATATTAGTCATGAAATGTAGTAAAACAAGATCTATTCGTCTCTCTAGACACCTGAAAATAATCAGAATAGGATTTGGCAGTTGTCCCCAGTAATCTGTCATATTCTAACGTATGACTGTAAAAGACTGGATGTCTTTTGTTACAATGCAATTTAAATGTAATACTGATGTAAGCTAAAAGACAATTATACGTTATATACTAATTACTAAAAAGTTATTATACTACTAATAAAGTTCACGAAAGATTATAATAAATAAAAATAAAGATATAATAAATAAAAGTAAAGAAAATAATAAATAAAAATAAAGATATAATAAAGTTCCCAATAGATGATATCTATTTATACCATATATGTCAACATCTGGTTAGAAGTTAGTATCTATAGATCTTCAGTTTACTTCTTTTGATCCATATTTACCAGAGCTTAATTGCATTTTACCTTGTCTTTGATGCTAGAATTGTACACTTCACCTTATGCAGGATTTGTGTCTCGGTAGGCATTAAGTCATTAATGTTTGTGTAAATATTTGTTAATGTAACATAACATATGTTATTTGATTGTACCATTGACTTGGACAGTAAACGGCGATAGACTCACCACCTATCATGTTGTCCTAAACTGACGGCAATAAAAAATGGCTCGAAAAGATTTAATTGTCTAGATCTCTGACCATACCAGTACCGCGAAGTAGGTGAAGATAAAAAAATATTTAATACAAAAATAAAATAAAGTGTGATATAATAATATGTTAGAATACTCTGAGGTCCCGGATTCGATTCCCCGTCGGGTCAATATAGAAACAGCTTTTTCAATATTTTCTCGGGTCCGGGCGTTCGTGGTAACTTCGTTGTTTCTGATTCCATAATACAAGGGCTTCAGCTTTGGGGTCAGAGCAATGTGAAGGAATACGAGGACGGTTCAGATCAAACCTGAGTGTCCTGATTCCAATTTAAATCACTCTACCTGACTCATTGTCATTTTGATAGCGCGACGAAGCTGTTTCACCCTACTTCTTTCATCTTATGTCTAAAAATTTGACTGAATTACTGTTTATTAAGAAAGTAGAAAAAAGTATTCATGTAGAAAAAGTAGCGTAAGGTGTTTTGTTAGCTATCGTTCTATTGCGTTGAATAGGAACGTTTCTGATATAATATTGTACTAACCTAAATATCGGTAAATAAAACTCATGTTTTATTTTAAAATCTTGTTAGAAGTTTTATTGTTTTTGTTGTTTTCTATCTCAGAATTTAAACGAACAATATTAAAATGATATTCACAAAGTATAAATTATTATTTAAATGGAGAAAAATATGTACATACATCACATTCAAGTGTTCTGAAAACTGATCGCTTACTTATTTTGGATTCTATTTCTTTCGTCGATCAGAGAGAGTAGTAGAAGGCATAAGAATAAAATATAATATAAAATTTTAATGAATATCACTACTTAAAGTTACCATTTGCACTTCTAATAGGACAAATGCAGTGAAACGAACTGAAATATATCAAGTTAAGGATATATATAAAAAGAAACATCAAAGTATTAAATCGTTGGCTTGGACATAAAGACGGCGACGGGCTCACCACCTGTCATGTTGTCCCGAAAATATCTTCGGTGGAAGGTGGGGCGAAGGGACTTAATTGTCTAGACTAGACCTCTGTCTACCCCTGTATTGGGAATTGCGTGAAGATATTTTTATTTTTTATGTGTATTTAAAGTATTTATTATAAATACAGAGAAATAACACTACGAAAGATAGTTTTAGAAAAAACTGTGTGAAGTGGTTTGAAAAATGGCCTATAGCAGGAATGATCCGTGTTTCTTGCCGTTAAGATGAAAAGAGTTCAGTTCTGCCATTAAAACTCAGAAAGTCTTTATAAATGAAAGACAACGAACTTACCAGAGAAGATGCTTTTATAGAATCTTCATCCCGTGACTCTAACACCTATTTCGTTCAAATTTCATTCAAAATGAATTCTTCTTCAGTGACGGTTCATATGTGCGACAAGATTGTATTTATAGGACTGCTAAGTAATGATTATTTTACATATTTACATAGGCGTCTAAACATAGACTAACTCTGCAATTTACTCAAAACTTCATATACATTTTAACGTATCGTTACGTAACGTGTCAAAAATATAACCATTTTGAAGAATATTGTAAACATGAATATAATAACTTTATTATTTATGTAAAAATTACATTTTTATATGGTAGTCGGTGGCGTCCAAGGTAGACATTTGTAATGTACAACAGTCAATTTTACCCTTTCTGCATTAAATATTTATGACTCAGTTATCGGAAAGTTCCAAAGCCAGATGAGACCAAATATTTACAATTATTTCGATATTTCTTGCTACGTTAATGAATTGATGCATATATTGACATTATTATATATAAATGGGAACTTATATTTTGATGTGAAACATCTATAGCCGCACGTAAAACCGATTTCTGGCGTGGCGACGCATGCCACGAAACTATACAAAGGTATACTAATTTACACCCTATTAAGGTTTATAATTAAACACTGAAATCCCTTTTTTATATTTAATTAATTATATTCATATTATTCATATTAGTGACTATGTAAATTATATTAAGATTTCATTTTTACATGAAAGGTCATTTTCTTATAGTCAAAAAGGTTCAATAATTTTTAAAACGAATAAACATACACTTTCTTAGGCTTTCGTATATCGTGTAACGTAATTTACACCCTATTACATGAGGATTAAGGTTTATAATTAAACACTGAAATCCCTTTTTAAATTAGTGTACTATTGTTCATTGGATTAATCATTTTAAGATTTATCAATTTTTGAGAAAATCAAAATACTCAGGAGCGCTCTTGTACTCTTGTTAGAATATCATAAAATATTATTAAGATTAACAGCTGTTTTGAAAAATGCTCCGAACTCTGAACGATACGTTAGTTTCTTATTACTTATACATAGAACCATATCATAGCAAACTTATAGAAAAGATTAAAGCAAACTTATAGATTTTTGAAGTTAGAAAATTTAATACTTAATTGAGTCTAGTTTTTACATAAAAAACAAATGGTCCATATAATAAAATATCATTACGACGAAAGGTACGGTTTCTCTGCAAAATAAAAAAACACCATAAATTAAACAGAAATCTGCGTATTGAAAAAGCAAATTGTTCATAAGCGACATCTACAGGATTATATCAATAATAATATGTTATAACAACATAACTTCATGAATTTCATGAGTTTCAAATCGTTTCGCTAGATGTTGCTTCAAAGTAACATAAAATACAAAACATCTATAGGCTCACTTGAAAACCGAATAGTTGGCGTGGCGACGCTTGCCGTTATATCAAATGTAAATAAATGTTTATTAAATAAAGTTACCATTTTCTGTAAGAAATTCATAATACTTCATTTTTTCATTAGGCTATATTTAAAAAAATATCTATATTATATAATACATATATTTAATACCCGTAATAATATTATCTTTTATGCATATTACTTGTACACACACGATGTTTCACATCTGCCAGGCGTCCCTTGATGGCTCACATTTTTTTTAAACTAATAAATCGGTGAAAATTTAAAATTAAATTATTCTACAAATAAAATACATCCTGAAAAAGACGGTGGTGCCGTGTGGTGTATGCGTAACCCACCCCTTTCTTCCCATGGGTATCCTTAGATGTAATGTAAATGAGGGAAATAGCCTTAAAAATTTAATAGCTACAAACAGATATGGTTATAGTTACCCCGTATAATAAATATAACATCGAAATTGAGTAGACAACTGATACGAAGCAGCGTCATTGGTGCGAGATGTCTGATACTTTGGTCATTAATCTGCTATAATAAAATGCTATAATCAAAATAATTATGGCAATTGCTCTAAACGGGATAGGCCTAATCATGCCAGAGTAACTATACTATAATTTGTATTTTAACTAACTTCTAAAAGAGGTAACAAAAATATAGTAGATATTTAAGTAAAAGACAAATTATTTGTGTTCGTCGTTTTCAGAAGAAAAACACTCACTTCACATTTCCGAGAAAATTAACACTCACCATAGTAATCGAGAATTTCATATAGTGAATTTTAAATTAGTGCTGCTACAGCAACTACAACTTACTGTAGACAAATTTTATTAAGTAGTAGTAAGTAACTCAGTTAGCAGTGACCACTTCAAATTTAAAATTTATATTCTACTTTATAATTTATATTCTACTATATTAGCTCTTTCAATTCATCACCGTTTTCCAGACAATAATAAGCAATTACTATCCTACATAAATTCAATATGAACCTAAAGTACGAAATAGGAAACGGGAAACACTAATTACTAAACTTTATGGAATATTCAAATGCCTTTGCTGTCGTCGAAATTTAGCTCTTGTGAAGTGTGTTGTTGCGATAGGATAATAGTATATAGATAGAATAATAGTAACATACACTAAGGTTACGAACTTATATTTAGCATCACCTCTATTATTTTTTAGATATATACATAAAAACGTTAATAGTACACGAGAAATCAGATGCTCGGAGATGAATTAGCTCAAATGACTGAATCATCGACCAACGGTAGCACATCGTGGCAAAAAAATGTGCGTTTTTATGGACGCCGCATTGTCAATAGGGAAACCGATGAAGCGATGGATTGATTTAATCTATTTTGAAAATCACTGAAGATTTACATTTTCTGGAACGGCACATTAAATAAAAAAACCTTTAAAAAATTTACCTCAATAAGACATTAAAGTCAAGCCATCAGCTTAAGAAGATCGAAACTTTTTCGATTTCTGCGACACTGGTAGGAATTTTTGTACTTTGTTCTGACTAAGGACTTTGAAAAGTAATAAATGTTTGGAAATACCGAAACACATTCAAACTAAAAAGAAAATATGGTATTGCAAAAACATTGTCCAGTGCCAAAATACATTTGATTTTCTTTTATGGTATTGTATCAAAATTTAGTATTAGTTCATAACAGAAAGTGGCAAATTACAATGTTACAAGTGGCAGTAATGTTTGTAAAACAATAAAGGAAAATAATATTCAATTTACAGTGTTATAAAAAGGAATATTTTGTAAAATGTTGCTTTTCAATTATTCGAATATTGCTATTTTTTTTGTCGAAATATTGTTTTTTTTTTTTTTTTTGGAAAAACCCCACTACATTATTTACCGAATAAGCATGTTTAAATATATTTAAATTTTTTTGAGACTGTTCACTTAATATTATACACATACAATACAATAAAACATATATAAATTCATAAATTAATTTTTAGCGTTCACATTAATTGGCAATATTCGGTATGTGTTTAGTTGGTAAGCCAAATGAAATAAATAAATAAATATCTTCACGCCATTACCAATACAGGGGTAGACAGAGTTATAGTCTAGACAATTACGTCTCTTCGACCCACCTTCTACCGAAGATATTTTCGGGACAACGTGACAGGTGGTGAGCCCGTCGCCGTATTTATGTACGTAAGTTTTGAAAAAACCCATTGGTATGAGCCAGCCAACTGGGGATCGAACTCGGATCTCTCGACTCGAAATTCCGAGCACCCAACCACTCGGCTATCGTGACTTGAAATAAATAAATAAATAAAATAAGTATTGGTATAGAAGATGGTACATCATGGAAGCGTGATGAATTATTAACTTACGTAAATGTATACTGTGGGACGTAGTCCTAGTTTAAAGGAAATTAATCACACTGATTGACGATCGCAGTTCCAGACATCTCGTACCGTGGATTCTCAGCTCATTACCAGTCTGCTAGTTATATTGAACAATGTAATATTTTAAGATTCATCCCCTTTATTGTTTAGGATAGACAGAGATCCAGACAATCAAGTACTTAGACTTGTCTTTCACCGAAGACATTTTTTGGAACAACGTGACAAATGGTGAGCTCGTCGCCTTTGTAATATCCTAGCCTACGATATAAATAAGACATAAGTATTTGGAAAAAACCCATTGGTATGAGCGTATTCTGATCACCCAACCACTCGGATATCGTGATTATAATGGCTTCCTTAAATTTTCTTTGAGAAGAATGTTCTTTGAGTTTCAATAACCCATTTTAATTAAATAAATGAAATGAAATAAAAATTTGAATAATACCGATTCCTATCTATTATAAAGACCATTAAAATTATAAAAAAATACATATTTAATTGAAATACCTTTTCACCAAAATATAAACAAGGGCAAATAAATCGAAGACCGAGACGAGACAAGAACTACAAGAATAAAACGAAGTAATGATCCGATTTCGCTCGTTATCCGGAAAATTCGCAAAAGGAACGCAATTTTATGAAACATTACCTAATGATCCTTAATGAATCGTCTTTTATAAAGCTGTACGATATTTTTACTTATTAATATTTTGTTAGTCCACCTACGACGGCAACGGCAATTCATTTTACTATTTTACGTTTGGTATCAGCTGATGAAAATGCCACTCCTTTTCGTTTCGAGGGTGTATGAGGCGACAAAAGCCTTGTCAATATCACCTTTAACAGCTGGCAGGATAACGAATTCAAAGGACGAGAGGACCAAAATATGCAGATCGGTCATGAGCAGCAACGACTGCAAAAGGAGGTGCAAAATGTGTTGTACTTCGATCGCCACTCCGCATGCCGGGCGTGACGATTACAGCAAACACTCCAAAGGGAGAAGCCTATGTCCACTAACGTACCATTATGTATGTATGTATATCTTTTGTATATTTATATGTGATTTGTAAGCGAAGAGAAAACTTTTTAAACCTTTTAAAAGAAATCCGGTACGACGAGGTGTGAAAAAAAATATCTTCAGACCCTTCTCAATTCTGGGGTCGAAAGTATTTTATTGTCAAGGCCTCTGTCTAGGTCTTGACAATAAAATACTTTTGACCCACCTTCCACCGAAGACATGTTTTGCACAAGCCTGCCATCTAGGAATCTAACTCGGCTCATTGACTCGAATTCCGATCACCCTACAACTCAGCAATCGCGACTATTTATACGAAGCAGTATAAGATTTCGAAGTTTAAGTATATGTTTATGTCGAGTAAGAGTGGTTGGACGAATATATACAATCGGTTGTTATATAAGTAATATGTACAATCGGTTTGAAAGATATTAAACAAAATTAAACAATATGTTGCACATATAAAATTACACAAACACATTACTTACGTTCACAGTGCCAAAGTCGAACACAACAAATATATGTCATTAAATATTTAACGTAAATTGGACAGTAATTTCAAAATACTGCAACTAATATTAATTAATATATGATCGAATTTCGACCAGCGTACGGGCAACAAGTTGTGTACTGTACTCTGATAGTATTGTCTACTAATCAGCAACCAGCTAATAAATTATATAGAGGGGATAATCGTTAGGAAAATTGTAATGTATTGATATATCCTGGGGCTTCCTTCGAGAAAGTTGTTGTTACAGTTTTGAAAAGGACTACATCAGCATAGTTGTCACTTAATAAATCAGATGCTAGATTTAGTGCCAGTAAATATAAAACAACCTACATTTTAGTTAACAACAACAATTAGTTCAAATTTATTTGAATTGAATATTTGTATCTATACAAATTTTTTTTGTATCTATACATATATTCAATTTATTGTTTTTTAAATTACAATTATTATGTATTTTTAACCGATGTTGAAGTAGGTCACATTTCGTCTGTTGTTATTTAACGTAGAGCATCGTACCACAATACGTTACGTACCACGTACGTTACTAGAATATCAATTTCGTTTATATTTTACACTTTTATCAAGTCATTGAGAATTTAAAGACTTAGTGCGTAATGCATTCAACTCATTTTTACATTCCAGTTCCTGTAGCAGAAATGCCAAGTACATCATATAATACCAGGGACATCCTTGAATAAATTTAAGTTAGTGTAGAACCACAAAACAGACTTTTGTTTTAAAATCAACATATTCGAAAGATCTATAATTTCAAAAAAGCTGGGTAACTGCTAGATAATTAAGCCATCAATTTCCCGTATTTGGTACAACTATATTTTTTTTTTTCAATAATGGCTCTAATAACTTGAGCACATACGCGACGCCCTGCGCCCTGTGTATCAAGTTTCAGTGTGTGGCCATCTAGTACAACGGCGACCATTTCATATTTATGTTGAGTGTTTAAATTAAGCGGTGTTTTTTTACGATTCTATTTTAAGGCTGGTAATGTCTAAAACTTTCGGCAACTTAACCAAAGTCATATTTTTAAATTGTAATAATGAAATTTCCTAAAACATTACATATACAGATTGAAAGTTGACATTATTTGAATGTCAGACAATGGCTATTTAGATTTTCAAATTACTATTTTTGATGAAACGGAAGGAGACATTGCGTTACGTTATTGCCACTATGATACGTAATGTATGGATGTTATTCATGAAAGAGTTTTAACTATTATTAAAAAAATACCATAAATAAAATAAAAATAAATAAATATCTTCACGCAATTCCCAATACAGGGGTAGACAGAGGTCTAGTATAGACAATTAAGTCCTTTTGACCCATCTTCCACCGCTCGTCGCCACCTTTATGTCCAAGCCAATGATATAATTCGTATAAATGTTTTTGTTACACTCATTGGTACGAGCCTGCCACTTGGTGATCGAACTCGGGTCGACTCTAAATTCCGACCATTCAACCACTCGGCTATCATGACTTAAAAAAATACTATCTCTAAGTTTTGCAATTGGCTGCTACCGAGCAAGTTTCAATAATTTAAAGACTTCTCTTAGTCGCCTCTTACAACATAGAGTAAATTATTACTACACATATTGTGATACTATAGAGATATTGCGAGACCAAGATAGTACTAGTTCAATCCCCAGAAGAATACAAATTAATATTCATTCTCTCAATCACTTCAACTGTAAACGAACCTTGATTGCCTGGCTAAAAGCCAAAAGCTAGGACGAAACTTTGTCTCTGTTGTACAGCTTTTGTAAGATAAGTTTCATGAGATAAACAGTGACTTCTATTATAAACTGTCTATTATGTTAAATAACCTGTCAGCAAGCGAATGACATTAAGTGCACGTACACGTAGTACACAAACAAACAAACACACACACATTGCATTTGCAATGCATATTTATATGTTATATATTGTATTCTTGTTACCTTAATAATAAAAATCTCGTGACAAAATATTTGTAAACCCCGAAACTACCGAACAAAACTTCATTTCATGAAATCATGAGCTTAATATGATCTTTATTTAACATATTATTTAAATTTTCTAAATAAATTACTGTACTTGTACTTACTACAAAATTAATTTTCAAAACAAATTAATGGTACATGCTCCATAAGGTAAATAAAACCTTTCTCCGCATATTGTGGTGCATCATATTTCATGAATGATATTGATAAATACATACTTAGATACATACATAGGTTGGGACAACAAACATTACCCTAGTCCCAAAGTAGGTAACTAAAGTACTTGTGTTATTAAATCAGAAACAACAGCCTGACCCAAAAAAATGGAATTTTCTACATTGACCCGTCCAGGAATCAAAGCCTGTAATGACACTATGAATACCGCTGTGTACGGTACTCGTCCACGGTGGTCTTCTAATTGACATTTTTATATATTTATGAAGAAAGAAGATACAAACAGAAGCAACCATAAGAACTAAAATGAGTTGTCAAATTTAGAGTGATATTTAAAAAATATAATACTATACAAGGTTATTGTAACAAATAAAATTGCGACAAAAGTTTAATCATTATTAAGTTAAACTGTCGCTCAAAAGCTGCTATTAAGTTAATTTACCATTATTTCCTAATTGAAGAGCCGAGAAATTGAGATTCGATCGTTTTATCAGACAAGTCGATGAAACAAGCTTTAGTCCGTTAATAAATTAGTTCCGATTGCATTAATTCGATCGTCAAATTTGCTGGAACTTATTTTTGACACATCTATCTTATATTTACCAATTAATTTTATATTATGAATACTCATGGCAACTGAGAGGTTGAGTGATCGGAATTCGAGTCAAGAGACCCGAGTTCGATCCGACTTCCCGAAAGATAGGCCAGTCACCAGACCAATAAGTTTTTTTCGAAAATCATGTGCAATTTATATTGTTTGCTTTAACATAAAGATGGCGACAGGCTCACGAAGTGTCATGTTGTCCAAAAATTGCTTTTTTTGTAATGCGGGTCGAAGAACCAATTTGTTTAGACACACATTAAGTATGCTGTACTAAAACTTTTTTATTTATTTGTAAAAATTTTGCCGGACAAAGTCTGACATTACTTTAATTTAGAGACATAAAATCCAAAAATATTATGTATAAAAAACACACTATGATAAATATTTGAACTGTAGCCATAGATATTAATATGTATGTATATATATATATATATATATATATATATATATATATATATATATATATATATATATATATATATATATATATATATATATATATATGTGTGTGTGTGTGTTCTATTATACTACATATATTTATCTATGTACACACGTTTTCAAGTTGTAGGGCAACTGTACTTTAGAACGTTAATTAGTGTGTTTGTGCAAATATTCGTGTTTTGTTTCAATTATTAAAGTATATTGAAGTCACGTTAGCCGAGTTATTACGACGACCCAACTGGTCGTAATTTCGAGTCAAGAAACCAGAGTTTGATCCCCAGGTGGCAGGCTCGTACCAATTTTTCAAAAACTTATGTACAAATTATATTGTTGGCTTGGACACAAGGCGGCGACGTTCTCACCACCAGTCACGTTGTCCTGAAAATATCTTCGGTGGAAGGTGGGTCGAAGGGACTTAAGTGTCTAGACTAGTCTGTCTATCCCCGTATTGGAAATTGCGTGAAGATATATTTATATATATGTATATACATATATATAAATATATCTTCACGCAAAAAATAAATTTTTTACTTAGAACTTAAAATTATTCATTCATAAGAATTACAGTTTTGCGTAACAATGAAGTTAGAACTTTCCTCTTATATTATCTGAATCATTTATGTCAACAAAACATCTTTGTACCAGGAAATGTAATGAAATAGGTCCATTAATAATACTTAACAATAGAAGGAAAATTAGTTCTACCAGGAGGACGTACCCAATTTATCATAAATATTGCCTTCAATTCTTATTTATATTACACCCTTGTAATCTCCAATTTCTTATTGAGTTCGAAGCAAAAATGTCATTTCTCCTCCCTTCACTAGTTATAACGTAAGAATAATCAAAATTCGATTATAATGAAACCTGTCGTAATTTTATGACAGAACTGAGTTTTATTCAAAATGAGGTCAGTTTTCAGTTTTTCTAACGTGCCCTTTATTAACAGAGCGGCTACGATTACGTTCTTCACCTGAGCAGCATATCGATCGTCTAATTGTGAGATTAAAAGAGAGTATTTAGTTTCGCCTTCTCTTCTTCAGGCCATAACGGAGGTAGTCTTACCCCGACAGGACAAATGTCGAATAGTGTAAATGGCTCAATTACATTTGAACGACCTTCTCCCGCTTAATTTATTGCGCTTATATTTAAACTTTTACTGATGTAACTTTATTCTTTTATTATTATTTGATTTTACTTTTTAGCGTTAAAGTTTACCGAGCCAGCACTACATATAAATAAGTTCACTACTATCTATTATATAATTTATTGCTTGTTGCAATAGTTTTACAACCTTCACAGAATGACAATTCAGAAAAAAGATTTTGATCAAACACTTAATAGGTGAAGTATGTTCAGTGATCAGTACACCTAACAGTCAATCTCACTGTATAGTTTACTGCTATTAACAATTATTCGACTGAAAATGGACACTAGATTCTACATTAAACTATTACACAAAAAACTTCAGGACTACAGAGCAATCTGAATTGTAAGCGAGGATAGTTATAAAACTAAATTATTTTTTTTTACTAGCAGCACCTCCAAATGTAAACATTACGCACGTCAATTGCGGCGTAACAGATGGGAAAACAGTTTAATTATTTGAGTGATTATTTATTTTTTGTTAAATCTATTAAATTTATATTTTATGTACAAGTCATTCATGATTATTATTTATTTTAATAAGTTGCCCCCCACCCCCCTTCCCACAGCAGATGCCAAATATGTTTTAATAAACGCATAATAATAACGTATAAATATATGACAAAAAATAGACAATTAGGACAGAGGAGACAATTAAGTCCGTTCAACGCTCCTTCCACCGAAGACAATTATGGGTCAACCTGACAGGTAGTGAGGCTGTAGCCGTCTTCATGTCCAAGCCAACGATATAAATCTCACGTAAGATTTTAAAAAAAAAAACCCATTGGTACGATCCTTAGGGATAATACCGTTGGAAGTGATGAAATTCGAGTCTAGTGACCCGAGGTCACTCGAATTTCATCACTTCCAATTTTTCAAATTCTTTCACTCACCCAATATTTTAATTCAATATAATTACAACACATTCAATCACCCAACCACTCGGCTATATCGTGACTTATAATGTAAATATATGATGGTCAGAAAAATTTCACTGTATGATGCAATCGTATGTCTCACCTATAAGGAAAATACGTACGTAGCCTACGTTTGCTAGCTAATTTGGTTTTGATTGTTCTTCTCGGTACCGGTTATAACAAATCTTAGACGCTGCTTCCTGCCGGTCTATTTCATTTTAACTGACACGATATCTCGAGATGCCTCCATCTGTAGGTAGCCAATTTTCTAAGCTTTTCTCAGTATCACCTCATCAACACATAGAGGATAGAACGACGAGGAAAGGTAATTACATTACCAAGGAAAGTATATATTAAGGCAGGTATCACACGGTAGAATTAATATGGCAATAAATATCGCAGTAATTGCAAATATTTGGTCTCATCTGGCTTTGTAACTTTCCGATAACCGAGCCATAAATATTTAATGCCGCAAAAGTAAATTATATTGTTATTATGAATGTGGCAACTTTGGTAACCACTATATCTAAACATGTCTATTACGTAGTCATTTATAATTTGTTTTATATTAAATTTGTTTTTATTTTCATATTCAAAATATTCTCCATAATGAAATCATACCTGTTGGCACGTTACATAACAAATCCTCCTTTATTAGTTCCTCAAAAAGTCTCTTGCAAGACCTGCAAAGATAATAAAGATTTTTCATCTTATATTGGTTACAAGTTTCGAACTTTTCGAATAAGTTTCATTATAACTAGTCTGACAGATAATTAATTATTTTCATTAATAAATAAAAAAAAAACATAAATAATAAAAGAACCTACGATGCGGGATTACACTTTTTCTTTAATAAAAAGTGTAATCCCGCAATTTTCATAAGAGACGATTAAGGGAAAGGCCTCTAAATGTCGCCCGATAAATGATAGAACATCAAAAACGCCAGATAAAAAAAAACACAAACCTGGGACACAAAGATGCACGATGTTTCGGACTACGACTGCTATTCCGCCATTCCGCATGCCAAACAAAAAAAAATTACCTTGGAACAAATTAAATTACGTCAAACTATAATTACGGGATATGCTTATACCTTAATAGTCACATAGCCGAGTGGTTGGGTGGTCGGAATTTCGAGTCAAGAGAACCGAGTTCGATCCCCAGGTGGCAGGCTCGTACCAATGGGTTTTTCAAAAACTTATGTACGAATTATATCGTTGGCTTGGACATAAAGACAGCGACAGGCTCACCACCTGTCACGTTGTCCTGTAAATATCTTCAGTGGAAGGTGGGTCAAAGGTACCTTTTATTGTATAATTGTCTAGACTAGACTTCTGTCTACTCCTGTGTTGGGAATTGTGTGAAGATATTTTGTTATATTTATTTATTATCATGCTTATACCTTGCAGTTGACTTACAGGTACCAGTAACAAAATATGTGTTTAATAAACCAATTATGTGCATATGTATATGAAACGTAAGAACGCTGCTAACATTTCCACGTTTAAAGTTTAGACTTTGAACTAACCCTCTTGTCACCAGCTGCTACAACCTGCCGCAGAGACAATTTCTTTGGAAATAGCATCCCGCGAGAACCTCACGGAGCTATCGTCTCTGCGGCAAATGGAATAAATATGTCACCTTCCCGCAAAGACACATATTTACGCCACTTGATTCAGCTGCCTTTGATGCTACCCCAGACCTTATCTACGTCTTCGCTACGCTGCACCGACCCCAATATATGTGCACGGCGCGCCCTACGAAATATTCACTTCTCCTTCATACTGTGAGTTGTTTTCCGATAACATAATAAAAAATATATATTACCTAATCATTATACGAATTTATGATTTTGGAAAACAAAATTTTGAGTAATTTATTTTATAAAATATTTGTGTATATTCTGATCTAAATATTTTTATTGCACCAATTATAATTTTTTTTATAAACAGATACCATAATGTGCACGTAGCAAATATTTTCATTAAAAATAATAAATTTATTTCACCAATATAATAATGATGTGATAATTTTTTGAAATTATTAATTTTAATATTCCCTGAAGTGATCGTTTCATATAATTAGAATTTCAATTTGTACCATAATAATCAACTTTAGCTTGTCATCTCAGGAGCTTTGGAAAGTTTTCTAACAACGCTTGCAGAAGACAATCTAATTATCTTGGGTATTGTGCCTATAAACGCCATGAAATTCGATTAGTGATGAATTTATAGAAAGCGATCGAAATCATAAGGTTATTTATAATTATAACATAATAGGGAATGATCTTAGTGCAATAATATAAAGAAGTTTTAATACTACACAAGGTAATCCAGCTGTACTGTAATAAAATTAGAATCAAGAGACCCAAAACTAGCGCTTTTTAAGAAATCTGTCGCAAACCGGCATAGTGCATACTACGTAGGAATTTTAGGAAATACTTTAACATTATTTGTTTTGTTTTATATATAAATACATAGATCACTACTATCATTATAATACAATAATTTAAAAATATTCTGCTATTCGTATGTCCTAATTAAATTGTTCTGTATTTTATTACTATTTATACAGTATCGTACACAATTCGAAGATTCTGCCTTACAATTTATGTCTACCATTTTTCTCTTATTTCTAACTATATTTGTTTTTATAATTTGTTTTTTTACCTTGCGATTTCCATACTGGGATAAACAAAGACAGAGGAACCCACTCTCCGCCAAAGCTTACAACAACATTACAGATGATCTTATCAAAATCTTGATGTCCTAGCCAACAGTACAATATACTTATCTACATAATATAATTAAAAAAGTCACGATAGCCGAGTTGTTGGGTGGTTGGAATTTCGCGTCGAGAGACCCGAGTTAGATCCCCAGGTTGGCTTGTACCAATGGGTTTTTCAAAAACTTATATACGAACTATATCGTTGGGTTGGACATAAAGGCGGCGACGGGCTCACCACCTGTCACGTTGTCCCGAAAATATCTTCGGTGGAAGGTAGGTCGCAGGGACTTAATTGTCTAGACTAGACCTCTGTCTACCCCTGTATTGGGAATTACGTGAAGACATAATATAATTCAAGGATTCATACTTATAAATACATATAAACATACATGACTCGAGTATAACATATTAATCACAGAAGTTTATGTCTATAACAGGATTCGAACCCGCAACTTTAGCTTCGAAAGCATCGTCACTCCTGACTCGGGTATCGGGTCGTATAATAAATAAGGCATTGTATTTCCGTACTTTTTAAAGCGATCTTCAGCAATGAAATCGCCTATCAATGTTGTTGATCTTCTCTCAGACTACGACCTACATTCTTCATTATAATCACAATATGGACTTTGCATCAATTTAAATTTAGACAAGTTTACTCTGAATCCTCTATATTCAGTAAGTACTTAAAGTCCTAAATTATTATTTGTCATAGAATATTAATTATACTGGTGCAGCCAAAACTATTTTGAAGCCGTTAGAAATTGCACACAAAGCCATATTAAAAATTACTACTTTTAAATCAATTTTATATCCAACAAATGAGCTCTATAAAAATTATAATGTACTTAATGTAAGACAGTTATTCATTTTACCATATACATTAAATTAACTAAACGTAGGAAGGATAAAATCTGCAGTATTCCAACTAGTTAACTCCAACTTTGCAAAAAGATTTTTTAAGTACCGCGGTCCTTTTCTTTATAATAAAATCAACCATGACACTAAAATGTATGATATGTGTTACTTTAAAAGCAAAAAAGCTATATACACTTTCCTTCACAGCGACATCTTACATACACACATACATCTAAACGTAGTCAGTCGCACACGTTCAGAAACTCCAAACATATAAACACCTTAACCACTCATGTGGCACATAAGTAGACCTTATTTTAAATAACAACTAAATAAACATTTTTATTGATTTGCACTCTGCTATGTTCTTTGTAAGATTTTAAACTGTAGTACTAACGCAAAAGAAACAATTTTATACATACTATAAGGGGGCAGGGGACTGTAGCTCCTTAATACAGACTATTACATAGCCTAGCTAGAAGAACAGAACGTCACCCTCACTATTTTTAACCTTAATTTTGTTATATGTTTTTCTTATGTGGACATTTAATATACTATAATATATATTTTTTTTTATAAGCTTATTACCAATAAAGTTATTATTATTATTATTATTATTTTTGTGAACTTTTGTTTTTTCTCAGCTTTCAGCTGGTCATATTGCTGTTTACGGGCTATGCCAAGTAAACAACTTTAAAACTATTAATAATGTTGGTAAGGACTATTTACTAATTAGGGTAAAAATATATTTTCATCTACTTGTAAAAATTTCCTAACAATACGACAGGTGTTTAATATGACTGCTTTCTGCATACTTATGTATGTGTTTTCCTGAATATTCAAAAGTTTTAAACTGTGGTGAAGGTGTTTTGGGATGATTCATGTGGTTGATAATACTATTGGTACTACGTAGACTTCATTTTGTTTCCATATTCTTGTTACCTCTTCTTTTAACTCGGCATATTTGTGTATTTTTCTGTTATTGTTTTTGATATGCTATGCGTGTTAGGTACTGCAATGTCGATTAAGTAAGTTGTTTTGTTAGTTTTATCTTGTAAAATAATATCTGGTCTATTGTAGTGTATAGTTTTATCTGTAAGAATAGCACGGTCGTAATAAAGTTTGTAGAATTCTCTAATACTTTGTTAGGGGTATATTTATAGTATGGTGTATTGATGTCGTTTAAAAGTTTATGTTGGGTGGCTAGTTTTAAGTGTATAATATTGGCAACTTGGTTGTGTCTGTGGGTGTAATCAGTTTGTGTAAGGTGGGGACATGCTCCAGTTATGTGTTGAATTGTTTCAGACTGTGTATGGCATTTTCGGCATTTATCGTCTGCTAATGTTGGATCTTTAACAATATATTTACGGTTATTTCTTGTATTGATGACTTGATCTTGAATAGCCAAGATGAAGCCTTCTGTTTCAGGAAATAATGTACCTATTTTAAGCCATCTATTAGATGCTTCTTTGTCTATTAGTGTTTGTTCTAAGTCATGTGGGTGTCGTCCATGAAGTGTTTTTTGTTTCCACTTTTCTATCGTGTCATGTTCTAGTTTGAGGGTGTTCATATTTGTGTTTTCAGTTAATTTAGATTGGATTAGGTTTAACGGTGTAAAGTCTCGTTTTACAAAGATGTGTTACTCTTTTTTTGTATTCTGTTATAAGGTTTTGCTTAATTTTGCTGTGATCTATGCCCTTTAGTTGGTAGTATCCCAAATACTTATACACATCACTTGGTTCCATTACTGTTATAATTTTATTCTGCGTATACTCCAATGCGTAGTTTCCAGTTCGTATAGTGCCTTTAACAAAGTGAAGTATTTTACATTTTACATTATTATTATTATTATTATACTGTTAATAGTATATCTATGTTCTAATAATACGTAATATATAATTATTTCTACAATGGCGTATCATTTTTGACATATTAACAGATTCTATTCGCTGATGAAACGTTTTGCAAAGGACAATAAGTAAAAGTCATGAACTATCTAAGGGTTTCTGTTTAGATGGTTCAGGTACAGATTTTTAATCGGGCTATGTCACCAGGCCTTTCATATCCTGGATTGCCTTTATCTTACACAAATTATATTACGAAGAAGAGTCAAGATTCCCGAGTAATAGGGGATCGAAATATAAGTCAAAAGACCGGAGTTCGATCTCAAGTGGAAGACTCGTACCAATGGTTTTTTTTTTTTGCAAAAACTTATGTACGATTTATGTCGTTGGCTTGGATATATAAACATTTACCAATATAGACAGAGAGAGACAATTTATTCCATTCGACTGACCTTCCACCGAAGATATTTCTGGGACTACGTGAAAGGTGGCGAACCCGTCGCTGTCTTTTTGTCCAAAACAACTACAAAAATCATACATAAGCTTTAAAAAGTCATTGGTGGGAGCCTACGGCCTGGGAATCGCACTCGAGTCTCTTGACTCGAATTCCGATCACCCAACCACTCGGCTATCTGAATCTGAAGAAAAAGTCATTTCTTCTTGTGCAAATAAAGTTTTAATAAATAAATCACCACGTGTCTGTACTTCTTTGCCCAGGAGTAGAACTTAGCATTACACTATTGATTTATTAAAAGCAAAAGAAAATACAGAAAGAATATTGTAAAAATATATTCCAAGAAATTTTTATCTACCATTTAATTTAATGTAATTAAAATAAAATCTTGTATGAATTAAATGTTTCAAAAACATTTAAACTTTAAAATCCGGCCTAACGTATAAATCGTTTTAATAAAATGTTTTCAGTTTCGCTGTTATCACTGCAGACCATTAATGTCAGGTATTTATCAACGGCCTGCATAAATAAAAGTAGTATTGAAGTCAAATCTATTAACGTGATTGCATTTTAGACTGTCGACTGACTTTTACTTCACAATTATTCACATGCAACAAATAAAATGATTTAACGTTTACATTATCCGTATCTGTTTATTTTAGTATAATTTATATAAAGGCATTTCTGAAGACGTTACATTTAATCTAGAAAGATATCAATGTAACCTTATCGCGTAATATCTAGTTCTTGCTTCAAAGAACTGCAAATTCGTGGTTCATCTTATCGTTATAATTTGTCTTGACCATACAAGTCAATAAACTGGGATTCAAATACTTTATGGAAATAGTGTAATTATCACTCTACAACCACCACACAAAATTGAGAGTATACACAAATTTTGAGTTGTTAAAATTTGTTAAATGCTCCGGCAATGGTTAAAATAGAAAATCAGTAGATTTTATAGCATTTTAAAATGTACTCATTAAAATAAAGTAGTAAATAAATTAGTTATATGGAAATATATGTCTATGTTGTTTTTGTACTTCTTTTTAATATTACAAAAGTTAACGTTACGTTGTCAAGTTTTGAGTGAAAACATCAATATTTAATATTTAATTATAGTAGTATATACATATTTCAAAATTATACTAATATTGTGAAGTCAACATACATATGGTTATAACATATTGCAATGTCCCTCATAAATAAAAAATAAATAAAAACCATTGTTTCTCTTGTCACCTCAAATATTTGTTAACTCGCACGAAATATATCGTTTCCAGAACATTTAGGAACAAAACTATGTTACAACAAAATGTCAACGACCCCACGAATCTCTGCTAATGTAAAATATACAATGAGTTGCTAATATTTAGAACAGAAAAAATTGGTTTTGTGTCATAAATGTTTGTTCACGTTGCGATGAAGCGGAGGGAAGTAAGGATGTAGTTTTGTGAAATTTATCTTGTTGAACATTTATTACACCCAGAGCTTGCCGCCCCTATCTATGACTCAGCGTCATAGCTGAACGAAAGAAGTAATTGACAGCTTACTCCCCTAGTTATATTTCTTTAAAAAGTTTAATCAAATTTTAGAAAAGCAAGTAGCGACGTAGTTAAGTGAAATGAGTTAAAGTGGATATGAATTTATTTCAAGTAGCTAATATAATAGTAAGCTCTTAGCGGACATAATGTCCGCCTTTTGATCATACGTAATGGTAAGGTTCAATGAAGAATAAATAAATAAACAAATTAATTAATAAGTTATTGAAAAAGTAGCATCCAAATCGTTTTATGAAAAATTGTGTTATCTACTAATATGTGTTCACAAAAGACAATACTGAATATATATTATAAATTACAATAAAATAAACTTGCATTGAGGTGGTTTGATTGTAGCATGGTAAATTGTTGTTCAGTGTTCTCACTTGAATTTAATAAATAATAAAATAAAGTAAATAAATATCTTCACGCAATTCCCAATACAGGGGTAGACAGAGGTCTAGTCTAGACAATTAAGTCCCTTTTTTTAAGGTGGATCACCTTCCACCGAAGATATTTTCGGGACAACGTGACAGGTAGTAAGCCCGTCGCCGTCTTTATGTCCAAACCAACGATATAATTCGTTCTGCCACCTGGGGATCGAATTCGGGTCTCTTGACTCGAAATTCCGACCACCCAACCTCTCGGCAATCGTGACTATAATTCTAATTATAGTCGTAATTGAATTTAATTATTGTTTCAATAACTTGCTAACTTAATCACCGAGCGAAGAACAAAATTATGACCTACTTCTTTATTTCACGACCTTCGTGTACACACCACTGTTGTACGTGGTTGTCATAGTATCGATAGCTCTGAGGCCCAAGTTCAATTCCCAGATGGGTCAATGTAGAAAATACTTTTTCTACATTTTCACGGATCTGGATGATTTGGGATCCGAGCAATATATGTGATTTTGTCTATATCTATATTAATTAAAATGAAAATAAAGAACTATTATTACACGTATATAATCATACCTGATGACGTATTTATTTCCCGTTATATTGAATTCTGGTAGGTAGAGGAAAGAGAATTATTACGCACCTGTGAAATCGTCCCCTCAAGCGAAAATGTGCCTACGTTGGTTGAATACTAATAAGATCGATAAAAGTTTAAGCCTCTGGAAGCCAACTCTAAGTCGATGGATAATTCACAGGTTAACGTGCTTAGGACTTTATCGCTTTATATTTTTCACTAAAGTGAAGTGCCGTAACAGTCTAGTTATAACTAACATTCCGTAATAATTCCATCGTACGCAAGTGATTCATGATTAAATCTCCAACGGAAGCATTAAATTGTTTAACGCATTTTAAGAAAAGTGAACTTAAAGCAAAACAAACAGAAGAAATATACTGATTTCGTAACAGCAATTATACTTAAAATAAAAAGACAGTCATTTATAATGCAGCGTAGGTTCTTGAATGAGAACTAAAATTTGTATTATAATTTTCAGAGTATCCGAATATAGTCACAATAACCGAGTGATATAGGTGATTGGAATTCAAGTCAAGTGACTCGAGTTCGAACCCCAGGATCGGACTTAAAATTTATATCGTTGGCTCGGACAAAAAGACGGCAACAGACTCGCCACTTGTCACGTGTCCCAGAAATTCCGGTAAAATGCGAGTCTAACAAATATTTTGGACCGCTGACTATCCCAGTATTCCCAATAATGGTATTCCTAATGCATGAAGACACAAAATCCCATTAAAATCCAAATAGAACCGCAAAATTATTCGTTGAAAGTAGGTACACATTTATCGTTATATTAAAGAATTCATGTATAAAATAACAACGTTTGACCAATAGAACAGTGTAATTGTTTAGTCGATAAAAATGATTTGGTCGAATGGAAGAAATAATAAAGAAGATATTGAATTAAAAGAAAGTTATGAAGGCAATTTAGAGATATTGATTCAGCTACGAATAAAAAGCAATTTCATATTTGAAAACAGAAAACACATCTTTAGTGATTAAATATGTTTTAAATAAGTAATTAATAAAAAAGAACATGATTTAACTATCAAACGTAAAGAAGACGTCTGAAAAAGTAAAAGTAAAGAAGACGTCTTTGAATAATTTCACAAAAAAACGCGGGGAGTGTAAAGTGTTGCGAAATTATATTCAATCATAACATTTTTCATAATTTTAACGCCATTCCTAATACAGGGGTAGACAGAGGGGTAGACTAGACAATTAATTCCTTTCGACACACTTTCCACCGAAGACATTTATGAGACAACGTCATAGGTGGTGAGCCCGTCGCCGTCTTTACGTCCAAGACAAAGATATAAATTGTACATAAGTTTTTGAAAAAACACATTAGTATGAGCCTTGGGCATGGAACTCGGACATCTTGAACTCCGATCACCCAACCACTCGACTATCGCTATCATTTCACAATTTTCACTTTCACATTTTTTGAAACTTGTAAACGACTCTACTGGAATATATATATATATATATATATATATATATATATATATATATATATATATATATATATATATATATATATATATATATATATATATATATATATATATATATATATATATATATATATATATATATATATATATATATATATATATATATATATATATATATATATATATATATATATATATATATATATATATATATATATGTAGGGATTATCCTGATTAAATGAAATAATTGATTTTCAACTCACTTCAGTCTTTTATTTTCACTTTTACTATTTTAGAATATTAATTTCGTCTTATCACTTTCTTCTTCCTTTCACGTACGCCATTCGTCTCCTCTCTCCCTCACACATCATTCTATCTCATCTCATTCATCTCAATCAATCATTATGTCATATCTTCCCTCTTAGTCTCACTTATCCTTTCTCTCACTCATTTACACATCCTACACTCAGCCATCCTGCTTTCATATCTGTCCTCAGATATGGTTTACATTTTAATAAAAACTTTATTTTTAATCTAGTAGGAACATAGATTACATCATCATAAGTTAGTGAACTTAATTAGTACTTAAATAAACTAGACATCTTTAGAAAACTTAAATAAACTAAACTTTTAAAAGAAAATAACACCTTATGGTGTAACACGTTGTTACTTTATAACAACAACAATAAAAATATCCTACTTTAACATTCATTCTTCATCCACTCTTACACATACTGCTGAAAACCTATCAAAAATTAGTGTTCACCTGAAACATACAAATATTTTCATCTAGACAGTATTTCGTGAAGTCGCCACTCGTGAATGCTGTTCCTCTATCAGTTATGATTCTGGTAGGGTTGCCAAATATCTGCTGGTGTGCTTGCATCTTCGTCAGTACTTCTGCGGATGTTGTCGACTTCGTGGGGTAAAGCCACACAAACTTCGTAAAGGCATCAATCACTGTCAAAATATGATTGTACTGCTTCCTCGTCTCCGTAAGTGGTCCTATGTGATCTAAATGAAGGGTATGCAGGGGTGTTCCTTCTTTATTGATTGGATTTAAAAATCCTTCTGCTTTGCCGGCCTTTCTTGTAGCCAATAGGCACGGGATACAACTATGTATGACTTCTTCAATTCTCTTGTCAAGGTTCTTTATGTAATAGTCTTTATTTATGGCTTCTTTCATCTTTCTTGTTGCAAAATGCCCATTCTCATGAATCTTTTTGATTATTTCCTTCTCCATAGACCTTGGTACCACCATCTGCTTCTGATCTCCTTTGTAAATAATTCCATTGTCCATCCAGTAGTCGTTGTATTGTCCGTCCTGTAGTATAATCGTTCTGATAGCATTCAGCTCATCGTCTGATTCTTGATTGTGTCTCATCTCGTCATGTAAACTTGTTATAGCTAGCACGCATGGGTTTCTGCTCAGTGCATAAGCATGCTTCATCTTCGTTCCTGCTCTGTGCTCTATTTCGAAATCATACTCGTCTAAAAACAAAGGCCATCTTGCCACTTTTGGAGCTAAATCTTTCTTTCTCAGTGTCATTTCGAATGCCTTGCAGTCTGTCACTATCTTGAAGTGTACTCCGTACAGGTATTGTCTAAACTTCTTCACTCCTTGAATAACAGCTAATGCTTCTAGCTCATAGCTGCTATACCGGCTCTCTGCATCACTTGTTTTATGACTCATGTAGTGTACTGGGTGTAGGTCACCATCGGCATGTCTTTGCAATAGTATTGCGGCTAAAGCTTGGCTAGATGCGTCTGTGTGCAACTCCGTAGGTAGTCTGGGATTATAGATCTTCAACACTGGATCTGTCCTCAACTTCTGCTTCAATTCATTGAACGCACATCTTTGTTCTCCACCAAAATTAAATCTGTCATCCTTTCTGAGTAAATCCGTCAATGGTTTTGCAATCTTTGCGTAGTCTTTGATATACTTTCTGAGTATGAAGTTAATCCAATAAAACTCATCACCTGTTTTGTGTTCTTTGGTTCTGGGAATCTCACCACAGCGTCTATCTTCTCACGGCTGGGTCGTACTTCTCCGTCTTTGATACGATGTCCTAGGAACTCAATCTCTTCATTTAAAAGCCTTGCCTTCTTCCAATTTATCTCTAGACCATAATCAGCTGCCACATTCAGAACTTGCTGTAGTCTTTCCACGGCTTCGACCTCGCTGATTGCTGGAATAATAATATCGTCTATAAATATCATCATCACATTCTTTGCTATTAGATCTCTGAATATAATCGTTATAAATCTCATGAAACACTTAGGCGATGAAGTCAATCCAAATGGTGCCCTCAGAAATTCGAACTGCCCATGATGCGTCACAAATGATGTGTATGGCACTGACTCCTCGCTCACCTTCAAATGAAAAAATCCGTTTTTGAGATCTAATACGCTAAAGATCTTGCCGTCTTTCAGTTTGTCAATCACGTCATTTATGATTGGCAAAGGGAATTCATCTTTAAGAATCTTCTTGTTTAGTAGCCTGTAGTCGACACAGACTCTAGTAGTGTCATCTTTCTTCTTGACCAACACCAGGGGACTAGCATATTCAGAAAAACTTACCCGCGCAATGCCTTTCTCTATCCACTCCTCTACCTGGTCTTCCACTAACTTTTGCTCCGTCAACGCCAGCCGTCGTGGGCGTTGGGCAACTGGGATGTCGTCCTTCAACACAATCTTCAATTGTACTGGTGCTTCTTTAGTTTGGCACTGTTTGTAATCCAATACCATTTGCTCCACCTGCTCTCAGTGTTTACACCTGCTGCACAACCTGTTAACTCAATTTGGTTAGCAAAACAATCAACTCTCTTCCACCATTCATCATCTTTCGGGTACAACTTCGCCTCTCCATCACATAACACCATCACTAATTCACTCAGAAATTCTTGCCCTAAAATAATCGTAAACGGCATACAGTCTCTAGGCACTACATGGAATGTCACGTCTTCGTAGAGCTCTCCGTCGATCGTCACGTTAGCACGAAACTGTCCGCTCGATTTCACCTTTGTTTGGCCAAGTCCAGATATCACCAAGTTGTCGTCGTATTTCTCGATGTTAAACGCCATAAACTGGTCGTCGGCCACGGTCTTGACTTGAAAACCACACATTTCCATCATTTTCATGGGTTTTTCTGCACTTTCAACTTAAACTCGTCTTTGTTATTGTTTTGAATGTGAAACATTCCGCCATGTTCTCCGTTTTCATTGTCAAACGTGAACTCTCGCTCCTCATTGGCTGTTGTCGTGTTTTGACAATCACTTGCAAACATGGCCGCCCTCGGCTTCATGTTTGGTTGGTCGAATCTTCGAGGCGTCGTCTTATTGGCTGGCACTCCGGCGCCGCCAAATTTGAATGCATTTCCGCCGCTTCCGCTGCCAACAGCGCCATCACGTCTAGCGGAGGATTGTGGAACCTCGACTTTGCAATGCTTACTCAATTGTCCGAATGCATTACAGCGAAAACACTTAATTCCTGTGGGACAGTCGCTCGCCATATGGTCATTCTCCCCACAGTTGTAGCACCGTCTCCGCTGCTGACCACCTGTCTGCTGTTTGCCACTCGTCGTTGGTCGTCTCGAACCTTGTCGCTCGCTGGTCTCCTTTGGTGCAGAGCTTCTTTTAGCCTCTGACCTCTCCTTCATTTGTTCATACAGCTTTAATCTATCTTTGAGTACTGAGTATGTAACAGCGCCATAAAGTATAGTCTTGTTTACTTTACTATCTTGAATGCCCTCAACAATGTACTGTATTGCCACATTGTCATTGAACCTAGCGCGCTTGCCCATCTCCTTCATCTTTAGCATGTACTGCATGTAGGTTTCACCAGGTTCCTTCTTCCTAGCTGCCATCAGCTCATGCATCTCTTTGCTGTTGATCTTTTCAGGGAACTCTTGTAACAATGCCGCTTTCAGTTCTTTGAAGCCTTTGAACACCTTCTCCGTCTTTAACCATAGTGCTGCTGTACCTTCTAGTGATCTTCTTGCAATAATGAGCTGCTGCTGAGGTGTCCAATTGAATATTTCTGCGTTGTCCTCAATGTCTTCTGCCCACTTCACAGCAGAATAGGTATCGTCATCGCCGTTGAATTTGGTTATGTTGTAGAATCCGTCTAAATAGGTTGCAAACAACTTCTCCGGTTTTTCCGTCTTATCAGTCGTCTTTTCTGATTCCGTCGTCATTGTGATTGTATCGTCTTCTTTGGTTTATTCGTCTTTTCGTCTTTGAGGTTATGAAAAAAACCACGCCGGTCACGTCGTAAAAATTTTGGGATGATCCCGGACGAGCCCCAAAATTTGTAGGGATTATCCTGATTAAATGAAATAATTGGTTTTTCAACTCACTTCAGTCTTTTATTTTCACTTTTACTATTTTAGAATATTAATTTCGTCTTATCACTTTCTTCTTCCTTTCACGTACGCCATTCGTCTCCTCTCTCCCTCACACATCATTCTATCTCATCTCATTCATCTCAATCAATCATTATGTCATATCTTCCTCTTAGTCTCACTTATCCTTTCTCTCACTCATTTACACATCCTACATATATATATATATATATATATATATATATATATATATATATATATATATATATATATATATACATATATATATATATATATATATATATATATATATATATATATATATATACATATATATATATATATATATATATATATATATATATATATATATATATATATATATATATATATGTATATATATATATATATATATATATATATATATATATATATATATATATATATATATACATATATATATATATGTATATATATATATATATACATATATATATATATATATATATATATATATATATATATATATACATATATATATATATATATATATATATATATATATATATATATATATATATATATATATATATATATATATATATATCAGCGCCAGACAAGAAAGCAAAAAAAAATCAAAAATATTACATGAAATAATTTATTCCCCCGTATTTATTTGGCAAAGAGCATATATAATGAACCAATGCAGATGAACACTGAACATGCTAAGAATATATAACCATATAGCATTCGTCCTATAATTCTCTTCTTTTCTTTCATAAAATAGAAAATATATTCATAAAAAGTTATTTTGTGAGTATACATTCAATAAATTTTCCAGTATGAGTATATCATAAAACGGTTTACGAAAATACCGAAATATATTGTAATAACTATACTTTTTGTATATTTTTCATCTTTTTATGATATTACTTGATTTTTTTTTAAATAACATTGTTTGGTAATTATTATACGTATTGTTACAAAGGTTAACTATTAGAGATATGGATATTTCTCTCTTCTTTAACAATTTTCCTATTATCTCCCCTCAATACCTATGGAAGGAAAAGAAATAACGGATGGATATCAATAACTCATTATTGCGTCCATAACTCCACTTTGAAAAGAAGTATGTGTTCAACCCTAATATATAATAACTTCTTAAATCAATATAAGGTAATAGCTTTTTCTCTGCCTAAGAATCTTTTTTGCTAAGCGCCAAAATCTTACCTATTTCTTGCACAAAGTATTTAGCACTCTAAAGCATGTTGTATTTCAGTTAGATGGGTATAGTTGACCTATGTAATTATGATCTATAAAGTCATTCTTCAAGGCTATCTTGTTGCAAAATGCATCTGTAACCTTCCTTTATTGTGTAATGAACTTCAGTAGCAACTAATAAGATATAAAATTAGTTCGTCTTTCTTCCAAATACCGTAAACATATAAAATATCTCTTATGTTGTACGCTGAAGGTGATTACGTTTCTAAAAAAGAGAGTTTTCCCTTTATTCTTATTATTTGTTATATATTGGAAAACCAATTCTTATGTTATTCCAGCAACCGGTAAATAGGCCACTGCTTCTTTCCATAAGAACTTACTATAATGCTTATACTTGTAAGTTTAGTGGAGAACGCACCACTGGACATATCTCATCTTCAACGCTTTTATCTTCATCATTGTCGATTTGTTTATGATTGGTATTTTTTACCCAAGTGATAATCTTACCAATCTGTGGGAAAGAAACAACAGTTTTTATGATTAAATAATTAAAAACGGCTAAACTCACGTATAAATATTCGGTGTAGATGTTAGTTGATACGGACCTTTTAACAGTGGTAGAGCCACGCATCAACTTTTGTTGTTGCATGAATGGGTCAGCTCGACCGGCGAAGTACCACGACCTCACAGAATACCGGCGTAAAGTAGAAGTCTAACAAACTTCTGCGTTTCGTCTGGTGAGTGCAGGTAACCGGTGGCCCACACACCCTCCTCCACCAATTATGGGGGAGGGGGGCACTCTAAGGGAGGCAACACATCTGCTAAGCCTCTGGTATTGCGGGTGTTCATGGGTGGCGGTAATCACTTACCATCACGTGAGCCACCTGCTCGTTTGCCTCCCTTTTCCTATAAAAAAAAATCAGGGTGAGTGGAATGAGTTCCCCCTCGCATCTCGCCTCGCACTAATAATCGGTAGTTACACCGATTAATATATGAGTTTAGCCGTTTTTAATTATTTGATTAGTTATGTCTCACGAAACTTTTAATAATTTATTTTTTAGGATTATAAATGCTATACATACAAATTATTCAGGAATTTTTGTAGCATTATACATACATATAATAGGACAAAAATACCTGAATAATCGTTATAATTTTAAATATTGCCGTGAAATCGTGATCTCTTTGCTGCGTTTTTAATTCTAATTAATTAAATATTAATATCAAACAGGCATTTTTGCTTTGCTTTAATTATTAAATATTATTACCAAACAGATATTCTATATCAAGTTGATTAACATGAGAATATAACCTAATTTTTTAAGAAGCATTTTCTAGTCGACTTAGGAATTAATTGACTGGAGTAAATTCTAAACAGCTTTTATTTTCACTTGTAGGGCCTTAAGTTTTATTATGATAACATGCGAATAATACTTATATTCATAATTCGCAGTTTCTCTCTTCAATACCAAACCGCCTAATCCATACAAGATAACGTATATAATTATCCATTTCGGATGATGCCTAATGTACGGTATAGCTGATAAGAATCTTAATTATCGTCTTCAAATTGTGGCAGATTTGCTGAGCTTTGCTCACTAATTAGAGCTCTACTAGCGTGAAATGTGGTCAGATATAATCACTAAGCGATAATCTTGTAATACTAGGTTCAAATACAGCTTACATATGTACATATATACGCACATACATAACGACTTGCAATATACCACTAGTGTACATAGGCCTCATTCAAGGGAGTCTTTGCCATAATCGCCACACTTGGCAATTAGATTTTCGATCGCAGAACTCTTGCAACTTAGACAGAGCTCTTATGTTGGTTTGATAATTTTCGATGGTTATACCACCATCTGTCGGTAGCTATTGATATTGTCAAGACTTTTGTTTTTAGATCTAAGCGGTAACTGAAGGACAAGTCAGTAAAATCGCACACGAGCAGAATACAAATTACTAAATGAATAAAAACGTTTTTATGCAGTAACCTAGTTAAAATTAAACATAGGCTAATACATATCCTATATCTATGAGTCATATAGATTAAGTTCTTAAATGAAGTTCCTATGTTCGCCTTTTTAATTTTGTAAAGACGTAAAGAATATAAAAAATCTCAAAAGTGTATAACGCCGGTGAAGAAGTAATTTTCTCCTCCTGAAATATTTAGTCATCATTTTTACAGTAGAAATATTTTAAGAAATTGGGTTTACCAAACAATCTTCCCATTTAAAGGTTTATTTCATTGAACACTGCCTCTTATACTGAAGTACACTCCATAAGTATTATCTTATTAAAACACGCAAACATTTTGTTTGAATTATTTTATTAATTGATATAAATTTATCAAATTTTTTATTTTTCAGTTTCATATTTTAAGTTTGTCTTGTGTGTAGTAATTAGTATTATTATCGAAAAATATAGTAAATAATTATATCATAAAACAATGTCATATATAAACAAAAAATACCCACGCTTCTCAAGCGAATTGGCGATCGCAGTACCAGACCACTCGTACCTCAGACGCTGCACATCTTCGGTCTGATAATTTTGATCTGATATTTTTAGAGATGGTTATCCTGCCATTGGTACGAGCCTGCCACCTGGGGATCGAACTCGAGTCTCTTGACTCGAAACTCCGACCACTCGGCTATCGTGACTTTCTATACCGTGTATCTATCGGTTGTTATGACGATATTCAAGGCAGTTTCCCTTAGTCGTTTCTTACGGCATCCTCGGGAAAAAAAGGAGTGGTAATATTTTTACGCCGTTACCACGCGGAACCATTTATTTAATTAAATAATGATTAATTAAAATATCTAAAATTTTTCATGTCTTATTTCATGATAAAATCATATAGGCCTAATCAAATCAAATCAAATCATTTATTCATCGACATAAGAACATACATTCGTTTATCGATCGTGATTTTAATCTACCACCGTTTCGTAATGAGGTTCCTCTAACGGAGAAGAAACAGGTGAAAGAAGCTCCGTAGGTATCCTCTTTTTTTGTCAATATTTTTAACAATATAATTTATTATACAAATATAATGTGATATTTTCTAGAAATAGCTTGGGAGTGATCACCTCATTCCCAGGGGTTACTGTCATTAATATATTCATTTATATTATGATAACCCTTCCTATAAATCTATGTCTATGACATCTATGTCTCCACATTGGAAGCTCGCTAAGTGGCGGATTCAGGAAACACATCCACGTCCTACTTCGCGCTATCGAAGTTCGCACGATGACATGCATATATACGATTACCGATAGCGCACACTGAGGAGACGTCCTCCCCAGGTCACGATCACCCGACCTGGCCGGTAGCTACCCTTTTTCTGCATCACATCATCCGCTACAATCTACCTGTCTACAACGACTACGATCTACCTGTCTGACAAGAAACCTGTGCCGCTTGCCCTTGCGCCGCCCGTTACGTATTAGCTAACGTATTTATATTATTCGTTTAAAGTGTAATTGTGTTGTAGAACTGTAACCTTCTTTACTTCCTACCTATAGTCTAATCTTGTTTGTGCTACTACTCATTTTTCTTTTCGCCTTCTATTCTTTTGTGTGACGTTTGTGTTCGTGATAATATAACTTTTAAAACCGTTTAGTGTGCCTTATTCCGGCAACGGATAATATATACATATATCCTCACGCTAACTAACCACAAACCTGTTAATAGACAGGCTTTGCACATTTACCGGGACTTTGTTGTAGAAGCGTATACACCGCCCTATGAACTAGTTACTTACTCTATGGAGTCTAGTAACCGGTGGTACATGCATGTGTTTGTTCCTAGTATTTACATTATGTACATAAGAAGTCTGGCTAAAAGTATTAATGTTTTTATGCACATACGAGTGTTAAAATATTTATTGCTTTAAATTTCTCTCTAAGAGTTGCTCGAGAATTTAGACAATATACAGCTCGTATGGCTCTGTTTTGTAAAACAAATACTGTTTCTACGTCAGCTGCATGACCTCATAGCAGAATACCATATGTCTTTATGCTATGGAAGTAACTAAAATAAATAAGTCTAGCCGTTTGTACATCAATTAAGATCCTTATTTTTCTTACAGCATATGCTGCAGAGCTTAACCTACTCGCAAGTTGGGATATATGGGGGCCCCATTGAAGCCTCGCATCAAGTGTTATTTCGAGAAAAACAGCTGTATCCACAAAGCTCAACTCTCCCCCATTTATTCTCTCCCCCATTGGTATCACCCAACTGTTTAACATTAGGTGTTGAAATTTTTATACATTTAGTCTTATTACTATTTAAATGTAAATTATTAGCAACAAACCTAAAAAAGGCCACTGCTGGACATAGACATCTCCCCTAACGGAGGGTTTGCCCCGATTTGCAGGCGGATTGATCATTGCAGTACCAGATCCCATGCACCTTATAAGCGGCTGCCCATCACCGGTCTGCTAAATCAAAACTACGCATAACATAGTCTAGTATTCATCGAGGTGGTTAATTCACCATCTGTCGGTAGCCAATTGCATTTCCAAGGATTTTTTCGCACACGGTCGATACCACGTGGCACATTGATTAATTTTCATAAATTAATGTTAAATGGTAATAAATAATGTCAAACTTTACATTGTAGAAATCTGAAAACAAAATATTGGAGTAAGTTGTATAATTGTTGAACTTACCTGAGACCACAACAATAAATAATAATAATAAATAAATATCTTCACGCAATTCCCAATACAGGGGTAAACAGAGGTCTAGTCTAGACAATTAATTCCTTCAACCCACCTTCCACCGAAGATATTTTCGGGACAACGTGACAGGTGGTTAGCTCGTCACCGTCTTTACCATAATAATGAGTTTTCGAATATTTTTCTGTTTATTCAAGCAACAACTACTAAACATACTTTTGGTGCTTCAGACTGTAAAATACCATATAGTTCAACTTGAAAACTACTATAAAAAATAGTTGGACTCCGCTTATAAAAACGAAGGAGACTGGTTGAGCGCCGACATTTGATCTTGACAATGCATTACTGTGAATAATGCCGAGATAGGTCAAGTTCAAAAAAGCAAGAAAAAACATCTAGTGGTTAAAGTCGATCGCAATGGCTACTTTGAAATAAGTCTGTTTAGATTTTATTTGCGGTGCAACCAACAAAAGAATATTTCGCTTTAAAAATAATTGAATGGCAGAATGAGTAAAATATTTACGGTGTGGTCTACCATTGTGCGTAACCCACGGATCACCATTGAAGGGAAGGCCCGTGGATTTAATTTAGAACCTTTATACGTAACTTTATTTCCCAATTTTTATTGAGCCTCGTAAAACAGGTCTTTAAATTAAAAGTTAACTATGTATTAATGTGTATGTGTTATTAAGGTTTTTAACTATTAATCACTCATTTATATATATATATATATATATATATATATATATATATATATATATATATATATATATATATATATATATATATATATATATATATATATATATATATATATATATATATATATATATATATATATATATATATATATATATATATATATATATATATATATATATATATATATAAATATATATATATATATATATACATATATATATAAATATATATATATATATATATATATATATATATATATATATATATATATATATATTTATATATATATATATATATATATATATATATATATATATATATATATATATATATATATATATATATATATATATATATATATATATATATATATATATATATATATATATATATATATATATATATATATATATATATTTATATATATATATTACAACAGCTATCGGGGAATAAAGCTCATATCACACAGTATGAAGACATGGGAAAAAGTGATAGCAAGACGAATTAGAGAGTAGAGTGAGGTAACACAGATCCAATTCAGGTTTATGTCGGGCCGGGAAACCACGGATGCCATATTTGTACTGCCGCAACTGTTCAAAAAATACAGGCTTGTGCAAAATAACTTGCATATGGTATTCGTGAACCTGGAGAAGGCATACGATAGTACCCCGTAAGGTTCTGTGGTGATGTATGAGGGAGAAAGGGCTGCCAGAGAAGTATGTGCGGCTTGTTGAGGCGATGTATAATAGAGCCAATACTTGCGTCCGGTCTGAGGCTGGAATCACAGACAAGTTCAATGTGTCTGTAGGTTTACACCAGGGTTCGGCTTTTAGTCCTTATTTGTTCCTACTGATTATGGATGCTCTGTCATCGAACATACAGGAGAACCCTTGTGTATGCTATTTGCTGATGACATTGTGCAGAGCAAGCTGGGAAAATGGGAAGAAAAACTGGAAAGTGTCGGATTAAAAATAAGCAGAACCAAAACCGAACACATGTTCTGTGACTTCAGTGGTCCATCAAGTTTTTCTCATATTGCCTGGGATGATGTTTACCTACCAGTCTGCTCCGAATTCCGTTATCTTGGGTCAGTGATCCAAAATGACGGCAATGTCGACCGGGATGTAAAGAATAGAATAAATGCGGGATGGATGAAATGGCGACAGGTCTCGGGAATAACTTGTGATCCACGCATGCCTCTTAAACTTAAGGGCAAAGTTTACAAAACGATCCTGAGACCTGTCGTATTGTACCGATCAGAGTGCTGGGCAACGAAAGTGACGGATGAAAGAAGATTGCATGCTGAGGAGATGAGAATGTTGAGATGGATGAGTGGAGTGACTAGAAAAGATCGTATAAAGAATGAGTATATAAGGGGAAGCTTGAAAGTAGCACCAGTAACAGAGAAAATGAAGAGTGAGTATTGAGATGACGGGAAATAGAGGAGAGTGGAAGCAGAAGACATGCTGTGCCGACCCCACATAGCATGGGATAAGGGCAGGAAGCAGAAGAAAACGATATATTAATTAACCATAAAACGTATAGGCAAAACTAATTTTCATATTTTAACAAAATGTAACTGTAAAATGATCTGTGGTAGCCTTGAGATTCCCTACTATAAATTTCGTATAATAAATTTCCCTTCATTTATTATACGAAAAACTGTTTATTTTTTCATGTGGAATCCAGAACATAACTGATTTGTAAACAGCAAAAGTTAAGACCTAATTTTATCACAAGCATGTCTTTTGATAACTACATGTCTGAGAAATAAATAAATAAACGCATTAATACGTAGTAAAGGACAACATCACATACATTGCTCTGATCCTGAAGTAATCGATCCCGATAATTGTGGATGGAGAGAACAATGACTCCCTCTGTATTGCTAAATGCATGACGATAAAAAATATGTTGCGATATGTTTTTCAATAGCTTATTTTCATAAAAATACATTGAATTTATTTAATATTATTAATTACTAAATTAATAATTGTATAAAAAATAGAATGCTCGACTACCGTATTGCTTAAATAACCTCAGTTCACGCTTTGCATAAGTCAACTGGCTATGCGAAATTAATCGTATGATAAATTGAAAACAAAGCGAATACGTAAAAGGCAAAATAAGGGTCGTTAATTTTGCCCCGTCGGGAAATGAAAGCGTAAAAATTCTTTTTCACTTACGTATGGACGACAAATGGCTTGAATTTAATATTTTAATTTTACAGTTTGAGAAATTACAACATAATGCTGAAAACTTAAGTAGATGCAATACTAATGTTACACTGAAAGGTTTTAGAACTGGCTAGTTGGCAACATTGTCCATGAAAACTTATTTTAAATTTCGATTATGGAACTAATTGGTAACGTCAGCATTGTTACTTAATGAACGAGGAAATTTCGGTCCATAATTAAGATTTTCATTGTGATCTTAATCAACAAAAAAGCTATGATCGACTTCCATTGTTATTTAATAAAGGCCCATCTCACACCACTGTTTACAAGAGGCTTAATGAGTTTAAGGATGGACCAAGCCATCTCTGTAGTGATCTGCGTATGTGACGTCCTTCAACAGCGATATCTGAAGATGCAACGCATTATAGAAGATAAGGGAGTGACCTACCAGCAGACGCGATCAGGCTTGGTATTGGTATAATTCAAGTACCAAAAATACTGTACGAACTCGTCGGGAAGCTTTGAATAACATGTTATCTTTAACATGTTATTCCCAAAATTGGAGTAGTCAAATAAGACCTTTCATTCCAATGCTTACCGAAGCTTATCTTTTTCAACATGACAGGTGGTAAGCCTATTGCCGACCTAAATAATACAGAAAATAAAATAAGAAATAGTTTTAAAATCATCAACTCAAAAGATTTCTAGTATTTACGCGAATACTACACATTTTAAATAAAACGATCTTTGGATTTTATCGCGTTTTTAATTAGTTTTACATACTATTTTTATTTCCCGACGTTTCGGATGCATTACAGCATCCGAGGTCACGGGGGGACTGTCCCCCATCCGTGGTCACGGAGGAATGGATTTTATTTCGTTTTTAATTAGTTTTTACAAATTATTTTTATTTCCCGTCGGGGGACTAAATCCCCGTGACCACGGATGCTGTAAAGCATCCGAAACGTCGGAAAATAAAAATAGTTTGTAAAAACTAATTAAAAACGCGATAAAATCCGAAAATCGTTTTATTTAAAATCATCAACTCAAGTTCATGAAGTGGTTTAAATAACTTCTAAAGGTCTGATTGATTCCTAATTTAACTGCTGTCGGTTTCCGGGGTTTAATTAACATACATTTTAATATTACACCTGTTTTGAAGTAAAGAAAAACAAGTTTACTTAGGTCACGAGAGTTTAGAACGAGTTTCAATGATATTAATTAATTAAGTTTGTAGACATTGGAGTTCGTCACTAGCGAGAACACGAGCCGCATGTGTCGAGTGCGCGAGAGTTTTAAATAAATACCCTCAAAATGAACAAGTGCGAAAGACGTTCAAATAATGTTACGAAAAGAAGCCCCGGTATTGAGAGCAGCAAATGTGAAAAAGTTGTACATTGTAGTACTCAATGTACAGGACTCACGAATAAACAATTGGCTGCTCACCGGGCTACGGAAAATCTTGAGTGGACCTGTCTGGAGTGTAATAAATCTTCTCCCAGACGCACATCGTTTATGATTCCGAGTGATGAAGATGAAGAAGATATGAGTGATTCTGCTCGGGTTGACGATAAAAAGCTGGCTAAGGCCATATCGATGGAAGTGGAGACAGCAATGACGAGAGAAATGAAAGACATCTGTGATTCTATTCAATATCATACAGATAGGCTTGAGGAAGTAGCTGAAACTGTGGATGCCTGTAAACAATTGATAAAAGAACTACAGCGTAATAATGTCGAACTTAATAATAAATTAAAAATCTAGAAACCAGAATTGCTGCACTTGAACAAAGATTAAATGAACAAGCATTGAAGTCGTTAATGTGCCTCAGGTAGACAATGAAAATGTTACAGATATTGCAAATAATATTGGTTGCAAACTAAAGATGCTAAGCAGCGACATTCTTAACGTAAAGCGAAACACGGGGAGAAAGGACCGGCCCGGTTCAATCACTGTCGAAATGAAAGAAGAAAACATAAGGGATATGTGGATATCGGAAGCTAAAAATAAAAGGCTAAAGGTGAAAGACATAATTACTAATGTTTCAAGAACATCTGAGGACATACCAGTGTTCATTCGGGAAGCACTTACGTCTCACAACAAAATGCTTCTCTGGAATGCAAAAAATGAACTTAAGAATACGTTAAAGTTTGTGTGGTGTAAAAGAGGTGTCGTTTTGGCCCGAAAGGAGGAGAAAGACAAAGAAGTTATCAGAATTAGATCAATAGAAGACATAAAAGACCTACTGGCATGATAAGGTTATAATCGTTTATTTACTTGTATTTTTTTTTTTTTTTACTTTTGAAACTTTATTTCTTTTTCTAATAATTATGTCATTGTATACAGACTCCATAACCGAATTATTTAATTGCGAGGATATAAACTGTTTTTAAAATATGTACCACAAAAAGGTCAATCTACTTTGCATGCATATTAACCTAAGATCTACCGTTAAAATTTTTCTACCCTTAAACATTATATATTATCTTGTAAAAAATTATTGATGTAATTATTTTGACGGAAGCTAATGTAACAGATACATTATGTAGTATGTTTATGATAAATGGCTACACAATGCGCACACAGTTACGCAAATCGCGTAAAGGGGGAGGTATTATTATGTATGTCCACAACAAACACAAAACTACATTAATTAAAACCAACACGATTATTTTGAAAGCTTAATGATTACGATAAAAACACAATCCAGTTATTGTGCAACACTGTGTGCAGTGTATCGTCCACCTAATAGCCCTAGATATCTATTTGTAAAAGAGTTAAATCGTATCATCAAAACAGTTGATAAAGACACAGATATATTCATTGTAGGAGACACTAACATAGACACCAAATTAGATAATCCTGTAAAACATCAATATACAAGTATGCTGTCAAGCTATGGTCTTGAGTGTGGGATCTCGGACTTTACACGTATTGAAATTAAAGCTTCAAAATTAACAAAGTCTTGTATCGATCATATTTTTATACGATCCCGCACTCAAGAACTGTTTACAGCGGCCTTAGGTATTGTACTGGCTGATCACCGTGCGTTGGTACTCGCTTGCGTTAGTCAAACAACACAGATACAGGATGATAATTTGCAATTTAAAACTGTATATGAAAATAACAAACTGCAATTATTGTTGAACAATATCGACTGGCAGCCTATTAAAAATCTGTACTGTCCTATTAAAATATACGAATTTATTAAAAATGCCATACAAAATTGTTATAACCAATCTCAAATAAAAATAAAAACTAAGAGTGCATCAAATAGGGATAAAAATAAATGGATAAATAATAAAATTATAAAATCTTGCCTCTATAAAGATAAATTATTAAGTGGTTGGAAAATGATAGTAACAATAAAATAAAACGATTAAACTATAGTTCTTGATAACCAACATAAATAAAAATAAATCTAATCTTCAAAACTTATGGAATATTTTAAACAATATGACAGGAAGGGTTAGGAAATCAATTGACGATATTACTCTGAACAACTTTGAGAACAGTAGAACAAACTTAGTACAGATAGCTAATAATTTTGCAGATGAATTTAAAAACAGTGTTCATAATATATTGACTAACTGCAGAACTCCGTTACTTCAAAAATTTTCATACCGTAGGCCGGTAAATTTAACATTTAGATTTCAGAAAGAAAGCTCAGATACAATAAATAAAATAATAAAATCACTAGATGACAACAAGTCTCCCGGAATAGATAATATTCGTGCACGTGACCTAAAAGTCATTAGACATAAAATTGCACCAGCTATAGCCAAATTAACAAATACCAGTATTACAACTGGAATATATCCTGATGATTTGAAAACAGGAATAGTAAGGCCAATTTTCAAAAAAGGAAACCTTAAGGAGTATGGAAATTATCGTCCCATAACCATATTACCCACCTTAGACAAAATAATTGAAAAATGTCTGTCAAATCAATTTCTAAAATTCTATGATTCTAATAACATTCTAAATGATAAGTAATACGGATTTCAACCACACAAAAGCACCACTAAGCTTCTGAGCAACTTTACTAATTCAATGAATAAACATTTGCATAGTAAAAACACATCCTAGTAGTCTTTTTGAATTTAGCAAAGCGTTTGATACACTTCAACACGAGACATTGATTGAATCACTGGACGAATCGGGAATTAGAGGACCTGTCCAGAAATGGTGTAAAAATTATCTGGAAAATAGACGTTTTAAAGTTAAGATCGCTGAAAATTGGAGTTATGAAAAGACTGTAACTAAAGGAACTGCACAGGGATCAGTACTCGGACCTTTACACTACTTAACATATGTTAATAGTTTAACAAATTTAATTGACAGCTGTGAAATTTATCAGTTTGCCGACGACACGTGCCAATAGCGGCTGATGCCGATCTTGGAGTCGCATTTATACGTTTGCAAAAAGGTTTTACATCTCTTATTAAGTGGTCTCACGATGTTGGTTTAATTTTAAACGATAAAAAAACTAAAATAATGTATATCAGCTCTTCTCATAACCGTGCTAAAACGGTGCCTAATCTCATAGCACACTCACACGCTTACATTCATGTAAAATAAAATCTATGTGCTATTGTCCATCAATAGTTTATACGGACAACCATAGGTACCTAAGTCTCATAATTGATAGCCGACTAAATTGGAAAAAGCATATAAGTAACGTCTGTGACCGGCTAAAATCAATTCTGACAAAATTTGTACTAATTAAAAACAAAATTGACTTTCCAATTAAATTATTATTATATAAAGCTTTAGTTGAATCAATAACTTCGTACGGTTTGAGTAGCTATGGATTCACATTCAAAACATACATAGACAAAATTTTTCAACTTCAATTAAGGTTTCTAAAGATAATCGTCCCTCCTAAAGTAAAAAGTAAATATAAAAATAACTACCATATGTTGTTCGCGTATTGTAAAATAATCCCAATCCATGACAAAATTAAAAATGTGCTCTTAAAAGAACAGTTTTTTAACAAAGACCTGCAAACTCTAATATCACATAGCAAAGGTACTCGCGCTATCTCTAATAAAAAATTATAAATGACTTTTGGCATTATGAATTGAATAATCGTTTAAAATTGAGTTACAGAAGATTTGTAAATTTGTGTAGTTAATAAAAAAACTATCTTCACACTATTCATAATACTGACGGGGGTCCAAACAATTAAATCCTTTCAACCCACTTTTCACTGAAGCCATATTCATTATCAATGTGCATCTACTCGTACGGAAGAAGAGCGCACAGGTCCGTTCTATCTACCTGATAGATTCAGTTGCATTCCAAGTTTTTCTGTTAACATTCTGAATATAAAAAATTTTACTGTTAAAGGGTACAAATGTGATCTCTTTGACGCTATTTTTACGATCAAACCACCAGCTGCGCGACTTATGTAAATTGTATAGTCTTTCACTTAGGGATGGTTTCAACTACGTCTACTATATATATATATACATATATATATATATATATATATATATATATATATATATATATATATATATATATATATATATATATATATATATATATATATGCCCTTAAACCTCAAAAAGTACTTTCACTTAGGGATGGCAGTACGGATTTACATACATTCATTCGTGTCTGTAATTCCGATCATGGTAAAGATTTCAGTAAAATCCTCTTTCATATTCATTTTGTATTTATATTCGTAGGGCTTTGATTACATAAACGCCATTAAAGTGATCGTAGTACTCGTATTAGGTAACTAAGCACGTACGTTCTTGCACTTAATTATTTTCCTCTTATGTAAAGTGAATAATCATATAATACTACCTACACCCGGCCAGACGTTATTGTGTTTTTATTTAATATTCATTATTATGAAAGCAAACAAAAGTAGTACCGTTAACAGGGATGTACAGAGAAACACGTCGTTCTATTCAATTCCTTTGACTTTCCCTACTAGGAAATTTTAGATCTGTGAAAACTCCAGAATAATAATTAGATAAAGAAAGTTTTCATAGAAATGTAACGTTGTGTAAATTTCAATCCATCAAGTACTTTTTGAGGTTTATATATATATATATATATATATATATATATATATATATATATATATATATATATATATATATATATATATATATATATATATATATATATATATATATATATATATATATATATATATATGTATACATATATATATATATATATATATATATATATATATATATATATATATATATATATATATATATATATATATATATATATATATATATATATATATATAGAATAGGGATCTGTATTCATAAAGCCTAATGGATTCATAAAAACTATCTGGTTTCAACTACTTCTAATTAAAATTTCGATCGATTTGTCCGCAATGGGTTTGAAAATTTATATAAAGTTTAGGGAAAAAAATGGATTTGATATTTCTTGGTAATCATTCCGTCAATTTGCAAAAAAATCTTACAGAAGAAGCTATTACAGTTTTCCATAAATCTTTTTTTCAATTTTATTTTCTATCAATTTTTAAAAGTAAGTCACGATAGCCGAGTTGTTGGGTGGTCGGAATTTCGAGTCGAGAGACCCGAGTTCGATCCCCAGGTGGCAGTACCAATGAGTTTTTCAAAAACTTATGTACGAATTTCATCGTTGGCTTGGACATAAAGGCGGCGACGGGCTCACCACCTGTCACGTTGTCCCGAAAATATCTTCGGTGGAAGGTCGGTCAAAGGGACTTAATTGTCTAGACTTGACCTCTGTCTACCCCTATATTGGGAATTGCGTGAAGATATTTCATTTTATTTTTACTCTTGAGTAAGCTTCGTAAAAAACGACTTTCGATGCAACAAAAATCTATCACATCAGTGTGAATTCAAACTATAATCTAATCATACGATTGATTTTAATTTATTTTATTTATTTATTTATTAGCTTATATATGTACATAAATTGGAGATTCATGTACAAATGTGTGTATGTTACATACATACATTGCTGCATGAATTACAATCAATACGATACAAATAATTTAAGTAAATGAAAGAAATTGGTTAGCTATTACAAATTAAAAAAAAAAACAAATAATACCTCATGTTTCGTATGGTGGGCCATAGAAACGGATTCCCTTTTACAGGTATCGAAGAAATCCTTTTTAGCCTTCTCATTCTATTCTTAAATGGGTACAATCAAATTTTCATTTGATTAATAATATCTTCACGCTATTCCCAATACAGGGTTGGACAGATGTCTAGTCTAGACAATTAAGACCCTTCGACCCACCTTCCTCCGTAGATATTTTCGGGACAACGTGACAGGTGGTGAGCCCGTCGCCGCCTTTATGTCCAAACCAACGATATAATTCGTACATAAGTTTTTGAAAAACTCATTGGTACGAGCCGGCTACCTCGGGATCGAACTCGGGTATCTTGAATCAAAATTCCGACCACCCATTCGGCTATCGTGACTGCGTTTGATTCTTGATATTAACACATTCATTCAACAACTTCAATACATTGTGAATAATATAATACTTTGAGGGCACAACCCCAAAGAGTAGCCGCTCCATACCTAGCAGTTACGTCGTTGGTTTTATCATAACAAATAATTAATATAACATATAAAACCCTACAAATCAGTCGATGAAAACTATTTAACTCCCAATTTGTCTCTAATTATCTAATACCTAAGGACTGGGCAATTAACGCCTGAGTCCTAACCGTTACGGAGCATTCGTCATCATCTCAGTGTCCTTATAGAATAAAAGAATTTTTCTTCTTGGGTTTTTATCATCGAAAAAAAGATTTTTTTCGATGCTCGGATATTCGTACAATTCAAACACATAAATATAATATTTATGTTTTGCGTTAATATTATACGCTGTCATCTGTAACAAATTAATTACATCACAAAAGAGGTCGAATACTCAAAATTCTTATAAAATATAACAATATACATGATTTTCTTGTGACTCTATCATCAGTTCATGACGTGATAACAATGACAACCAACTGGAAGTATATAATATGTCCTTTCAAACTAACACAAAATCGTTACCGAAATCGATTTAACTGTAATTTAATTATGACGTAAGAAACTAAAATTACAACTGAATTGAGACTTGTCCCATTTTTGGAAGTCGGTTATAAATTCAATTGATAGTAGATATTTTTGGAATTTTAATGTATACTCTTACGGCTAAAAGCATTTCGGTGTCGTCATAACTTAAACAGTTGTTAGCTTTCTCAGAATCATTATTGTAGCAAGTTCTTGTAATATTTATAAATAAGTTATTCATATGTCGCTATCACCGTTAAAAACTGTCACAAACCCCTTTTTTATTTTATACATACATACATATAATCACGCCTCTTTCCCGTAGGGGTAGGCAGAGGCCACTTCTTTCCACTTGCTACGATCCTTACATACTTGTTTCACTTCGTCTACTTTCATTATTCCCTTCATACATTCTCTTCGATTCAGGGCACTCTTGACCGGGTCTCGAAACGTACGCCTTGGTCTTCCCCTTTTAGACACTCAATCCCTCGATCTTCTAATAATTTTAGTTCAATTTAACCAAGTTCATATTTATTACTATAACTTACTTAGCTCATTAAATAAAAAAACTTAACTTTTATACCACACAATCCTTAACAGGGTAGACAGACGGAACAGATTGCCAACTGTAACGATACTTACTCTGGCTTCTTACAAATTCATAATTTTCTTCATACATGCTCGTCTAGATATCCAAGTGCTCTTGACCCTTCTCTTTATGCAATTTGTTCACATGGTCTTCGTAAGTGAGTCTCGTCCTACCTCGACACCTTTTAATGTTACCTTTCACGCTATATATTTTCTTCACCATTTGGTCTTCACTCATTTGCTCAACGTGCCCAAACCATCGTTGCATGCCCTTACCAATTATAATGATCAATTAAATAAAACCTAAATGAATAAAATATGATTTCTATAGTCATGAAAAAAATTAAACCATAGTCACAGATTATATATTAAGATTATAAAAAAACATATTCATATTTTTATATAATTGCCTTTAAACACTGAGGCGCATGAAACAAAAAATGTGTATACTACATCCAATATCTATACTCGTATGTACGGTGCAATCTTCCTTCTAGTTCATTGACCTCGATATGACGTAGGCGATTCCCCTCATTCTATACACAAGCCATGGAATTTGTTTAGATATGGGCTCATCCAAGAATATTCTATTACATTACATTTTCTCTGAGATTAATTTACCCAATGATTAGTTCAATGCCAATAATACTGATAGTAATAGTAAAACGTGTTAAAAAATTAATTAGGAATAAATTAAGAAACTATTTTAAAAATTCACGGGGCAAAATACGATGTCGGTTTAAAGGTTATTTCTCAGAGGGTCTTAAAAATGTCGTAAACGTCGCGCTACCGTAAACGAGCACGATTTTCTGCTTCGGTAGTTGTTCAACCATTGAGACATAACATTTTACAACCTTCTATGTACATACATCGATTTATTGTTTTAGCATATGGGCTTACATATGATGAGTATTTATATCTCACACCGTCTCGCTAGATGAATTAAAGTAGAGAGAGAGAGAGAGAGAGAGAGAGAGAGGTATTCTTACTTTTCTTTAATTCACGTCGTACACTTCACTTTTTTACGGCTCAGTTCAATATCAATCAGAAGCCTTTGTTTTGTTGTAAAAACTTTCCTTTAGTCGCCTATTTCATCATTCATGACATTCATCACATCATTCAAACGAGGCGTTTACGGCCTACCGCCATAAACGCCTCATTAGCCAAGCGGCGGCTTTGACTGATACTTCTCACTTTAGATTTCACTGTCTTCGGCTATCTGGTGGTGGTTTTTGGCTGCCCTACCATCTGTGGGTGGCCAATTGTATTTTTAAAGCTTGTCACTTAGTGGCCTCTAACTCAACCCACAGGAAGAAAGGGAGTGATATATATTTACGCCGTAACCACACAAGTTGTCATCGAAAAACAGTATGTATATAATAATTGGTTATCAGGGACTCTGTCACAGACATCGCGGCTGTGATTAGCTCGAACCTAATGACAGCCATGTTGTCTATGACATTACACACTACACATTTTTTGTTCAGATTTCCATTATCCACATTAATTAGCTAATGTATCCCATATAAGACATTGAACGTTATTCAGTAATAAATTGTGCTTTAGATAAAGACTTTAAAACCAACTGATATCTTCAATATTTGTAATATTCCTAATGTTATTTTTCTTTTTTTACCCTTAATAATTAATAAATGAAACTAAAATTTTATTATAAGTACACTTTTGTTATTTATCAATAATCTCTGTGTTACGAACACATATAAATAGTAATAAAAAGTAACGTTAGATAGAACACACTAAGAAACCATCAGATATCTTTAATATTTGTAACATTGCTGATCTTTTTTTACCTTAGTTAATTCATGTAATATGCGTTAAAATCAATAAAAAATTGCGTTGCGTAACTAAAATTTAATTATTTGTTCGTATCTACAATTGTGTATTCAAATTTTAAAACAGTTCGCGAAATAACAATTTTTACAGTGGTTGAGCCACGTATCAGCTTTTGTTTTTGCATGAATGGGCCGGCTCGACCGGAGAAGTACCACGACCTCACAGAATACCGGCGTAAAGGAGAAGTCTAACAAACTTCTGCTTCTGGTGAGTGCAGGTAACCGGTGGCCAACACACTCCCCTCCCCCAGAATTGGGGGAGGGGAGTGCATCTGTGCATCAGATGTGCAGCGCATCTGCTATGCCTCTGGTATTGCGGGTGTTCATGGGCGGCGGTGATCACTAACCATCACGTGAGCCACCTGCTCGTTTGCCTCCCATTTTTCTATTAGAAAAATAAAAAAAAATAATAAAATGTTTCTTTTTAACATTGAATAAAAAATTAGTCGCCGTAGGTCGTTTTATCGACAAGTTGATGAATATTATAAATATTATAAGGACAAACCTTTCCCTTGCTATTCGTGGGAACGCAATGAAGAATAATAAAAATAATTTTATTAACCAACATGGCGGCGATGTGGCTCGCCACCTATCACGTCTCGTTTCTCGCGGGGGCGAAAAGCGGCCCATGGAGAACCGCTTCGCTACGTTGAACGTAAGAGGAGGAATTGATAGTAAGGTAGATGAAGTATGTCAGGTGATGAATGAACGCTGTATAGATATCCTGTGCGTGAACGAAACCAAGAAGAAAGGATGTGACACCACGGTTCATGGTCCTTACACGGCGTACTGTTCGGGAAACCAGCCGAGGCTGTTAAGGAGTTGGTGTGATTCTTTCCTCTCGAACAGTTGAATGTGTGATGTAGCATGAATGTGTAAGCCCAAGACTCCTCTGGATTAGGTTAAAAGTTGGACTCACTCGCTTGTTTATCCTTGGGGTCGATGCACCGACGGATCTGCGCGGAGGTGGGTCATTAAAAGCCGAACAAGAGAGAGAGGAATTTTGGGACAGCATGAGATAGGTCTTGAGTAAATGCGGAGAAAATGAACGGATCGTGATGTTAGGGGACTTTAATGGGTGGGTTGGAGTAAAGCGTGATGGGTATGAAGGAATACTGGGTACGTTTGGGGACGAGAGAGTGAATGAAAATGGGAGAAGCCTGTTGGAAGTATGCTTGGAATGGAATCTGTGCGTGACCAACACAATGTTTGATCACAAAAAGATCCATTTGTATACAAGACATGAGGGTGAGAAGTATGATTGATTTTGTAATTGTGGATGAAAGACAGAGGAACAAAGTGCTAGACACTCGGGCATACTGCGGTGTAGGCCTTGACACAGACAACTTCCTGGTCATAGTACGAATGCATGGCCTCTTTAAACGGTGGCGACACCGATGAGCCGAGCCTACGAGTGTTTTGGACAGAATAAAAGTGGAAAATCTACAAGAAAAAGAAAAGAAAGATGAGTACGTAGAGAAACTGAAAGAAAGTTTTAAAGGCATAGAAGAGATAGCTGTGATTGAAGATTTGTGAGAGACATTTAAGAAAGGGGTCGTGAATATTGCCATTGAGGTATGCGGGTTAGCTAAAAGAAGGAAAGGAAGAAAGAACTATAATATGTGGATGGATAGAGATGTACAAAGGGCTGTGCAACAAAAGAAGAAAGCGTGGTTGGATTGGTTAGCAACAAAAGCTAACCAAAAACTTCAATAGGCGACGGATGACGAGGTAAAGGAAGCGAAAACGAAGTATAAAAGAATCAAATCAGCTACGAAAGATGTTGTGACTAGAAAGAAAGAAGAACAAAAGGATGATTTTGATAGGCTCACTGAAGATTTCCAGTCAAATATCAAGTTTTTCTGGAAATCCATCAAAACAGCCAGAGGAAAAGCTGCTACCTCGGAGCTGAGTACAATCAGGAGTCAAGATGGGAGTGTTATAATAGGAGAAGAACATGTGTTAAAGAGATAGAAAGAGTACTTTGAATGTTTGTTTGAAAGAGAAGAGCAGTGCAGGTATAACAAGCGGCACCTTCCATCGTTAATATAAATGTTGACGAAAGTGAGATAAGCATGGATGAAATAATAAAAGCGTTGAAAAGTATGCGATTAGGTAAGGCTGCCGGGTATGATAGGATTACCGTCGAGATGCTGAGGACAGGACAGGGCATAGTGGTAAGTCAGCTGGCGCCTTTTCAATTTGTGCTGGCAAAATGGGCAATTACCGGGAGACTGGTGCAAAGCCGTAATCGTACCATTGTATAAGGGGTCACGGCAGGACTGTATAAATTACCGCGGCATAAGCCTTCTCAGCATTGTCGGTAAATTGTATGCGAAAGTATTGATTGAAAGGGTTGTGAATGAAACAGACGATAAAGTATGGGATGCACAAGCGGGATTTAAAAAGGGATTGGGGTGTACGGATCAGGTCTTTTCCATGCAGTGTATAGCCGAAAAGTGTCTGGCTAAAAACCAGAAGGTCTATTGCATGTTTGTAGATCTAGAAAAAGGCCTATGATAGTGTGGTGAGGAATGAATTGTGGTCAGCATTATCCGTGAACGGTGTGAGCAGTATCCTCATACGGGCATTACAATCTCATTATAGAGATTCTAGTGCTTGTGTAAGGATAAACGGGGTATACACTGAATGGTTTAATATCGAAAAAGGTGTTAGACAAGCATGTGTAGCTTCACCGTGGCTGTTAAATCTGTTCATGAACAATTGCTTGACAGATTTAAAACAGAATGATAGTGGGTTGAGAATGAATTAGTTACACGTCAAATGTTTTCTCTATGCTGACGACCAAGTATTACTTGCGTCTTCAGCCGAGGAGTTGCAGGAGATGGTAACTGCTATGAGTGGAGCTTTTGTTAGAAAGGGAATGAAGATGAATGTAAAGAAGATGAAAGTGATGGTGTTTGAAAGACATGAGACAATGACGGACTGCAATATCGTGATTGGAGATGAAAAAATTTAACAGGTGAATGAGTTTGTGTATCTGGGTTCAAAGTTTACAAGAGATGGAAAGTGTGAGAGTGATGTCGAAAGAAGAGTGAATGTAGGAAACATGGTGAATGGAGCTCTGCACTCCTTTATGAATAGTCGGAAGGTGTCTAACAAAGCTCGATTGGCTGTGCATAGGGGAGTGTTAGGTATGCTGAGATTGTTTGGCCATGTCAAGAGTATGAATGAAGAACGATTGACGAAAAAAGTGTATAAGACGAGTGTGAATGGAAGTGTAGTAAGGGGAAGACCTAGGCGGACGTTTCGAGACCAAATCAGGGACGTCTTGTAAAAAGGCCAGGTCAAGAGTACCTTAAATCGAAGAGAATGTATGAAGGGAATAATGAAAGTGGACGAAACGAAACAGGTATGTAAGGATCGTAGCAAGTGGAAAGAAGTGGTCTCTGCCTACCCCTACGAGAAAGAGGCGTGAATATATGTATGATGAATATTTAAAGAAATTAGCAACAGCATTTATTCAGATTTAAGTCGTATAATGGATAGCATAACGTATATAGGAAATTATTATTATATGAAATATGCCTCCCATCTATGAGAATATAACTGTCTGCCCGGTACGTTATCACGACTAAACTGCAAAACAGATTTTGATTTAATTTGCTATGGTTACCTCAATACTTTTTATTACAAAAGATTAGAAAGAATCTTCGTCAAATCTCTTCGAAAATGTACGGTCTTGCCTAAGGATGTGCTTCAGTGGTTTGGGCACGTTGAGAAAATAACTGAAGAGTGATTAAGAAAGAAGGACGAGACCAATTTTCAAAGACCATGTGAGAAAGTTGCTCGTAGAAGGAAGGATCAAAAGTATTCGGATATGTGCGAGTTTGAAAAAGACGATTAATTTGAAAGAAGCAAAAGGGGTGTTCTCTCTGGCTGTCCTGTCAGAGACTATACATAAAGATATTTTTAATGGAATCCTGGATACAATAAGAGTATATTTATGAAAGTAAGTTAATTATGCGTAATAAAGTGTCTCCACGTTAGTGCTGTGCGGGCAACGGCTAGTGATAAATCAATAACTCCATAGCTTAGCAATTATCCTGCTCTCGAAGATGAGGGTTACTGGTTTCTGACCCGCTAGAAGCCGGTATCTGTATTTTTGTGTGAAAATTTGTACTGAAATAATATATGTTACAGTGTTTGATTAATCCTTCGTATTATTATTATTCTAAAGTAACATTCGACTCTTTGAAATTGTCTTTATTGCACTTTTAAAAACCACCACAAGTATTTCAAACAATCGTTTATGTTTTTAATTATATTAAAACGACAAAATTGTTCTCTTTAATAAAGAAGAAACTTTGAACATAGCCCCCTATTTTTAACACTGTATTTGCTTTATAGGTAATGAATAAAAAATTGAAGAGAAACGTTGCTAAATTACCCTTAATTTGATCGATAGCTGAGGATTCATTCGACAGAAAAATTGTCTTTTAATGTTTCTTAAATGGCTTACACAATTTAAATAATTATTATAAGTTATGATACCACAGTGGCTGGGTGTGTTGCAAATACGCCAGGACAAATTTGTAAAATTGTTTTTTGTTTGAAATTAACTTTCTCATGAGTCCCATTGTCACCTGATGGTCATAATCAAAAAACCAATTTAAGTCGAAAACTTTAAATTAACTCTTAGATAAAAGTGAAAATGCAAAAAAAAATAAGTCAACCCTAATGTGTTTAAGTCAACCCCAGTTTTAGTGCCACACCATTTTTTATTTCGAAAGAGTAGCCGAGTTGTAGTATCCTACGAAAAATAAACCTATATTATGGTAATCCTAACAGAAAGGTCATAATAAAGATGTTTAATGTGATTAAATGAAAGAGAAAAAAAAGTTAAACTTTCAACTGATACGGGCGGGATCATTATCAGTTGAAATTTTAACTTTTTTCTCTTTAATTTAATCACATAAAAGTTACGATGGCCGAGTTGTTGGGTGGTCGGAATTTTGAGTCGAGAGACCCGAGTTCGATCCCCAGGTGGCAGTACCAATGAGTTTTTCAAAAAAAACTTATGTACGAATTTCATCGATGGCTTGGACATAAAGGCGTGACCTGTCACGTTGTCCCGAAAAATATCTTCGGTGGAAGGTGGGTCGAAGGGACTTAATTGTCTAGACTAGACCTCTGTCTACTCTTGTATTGGGAATTGCGTGAAGATATTTTTATTATTTTTACATAAAAATTCAGTATAAATATGTTTTAAAAATCAATAAAATTGCATAATAAAAATGTTTTATGATGAACTTCTTTACTCAAACTGTTGTAAAAAAAATTCAAAAGTGTTTTAAACGAAGTAAAGGGAGACAGGATAGTCTAATACCTAATCGGTGATTTCTATTTCGAAATAATGATATCAACATATGAAAAAAAGATGAAATCGGATTCAGCTATGTTTTAGAATAATTTATCACGTCGTTAAACAGAGAAATGAATGTCCCTTTGTGAAATCTTCAACGTTTAAATGCTTTTATGCGTGTGGATAATTGCCCCCGTCTCAACTGTAATGACAACTTTTAGGACTCGAAAAGATGAATGTTTAGTCAAATTGGAATAAAAAATTCTGATCGGTGTAATACACAATTTGTTTTAAAATCTAACTTCATTACACATCTAACTTCATCACAATTATAATCTCCTAATTTTGGTATTTAAATTTCTGCAACTTCATCCATTTTAAATCTTGTGTTTATTTTTTTTTTTATTTATTTATATTCAGAAAAAAAAAACAAATTACAAATGAAAACAACAATACACTGTACTATAAAACCAAGTGGTTTTTTTTTTTGTACAATGGAGTTCGTCCATACACATAACATTATTTTGCGGTTTACTTATTATAAACCAGATAGTTTACATTAATAATTACGAACATGATATAGGAATTTTTAGTGAGGGTAGATTAGGTGCGAATGTTTTTGTCGTTATAACAATGACGAGCACATAAAAAAAAAGAAAAAGAAACAAATGCGTTCAAGTGTCCTAAGGGGTGTCAACATTATTATCAATTATTTCATATAATTATCATGTAGCAAAGTAGTAGTTACTTAATTTAGATTTGATGTTGTTTGGGTTTATTTCGTAACGTAATGCGGGTGGTAATTCGTTTATTAATTTTGGAATCATAAATTCGAGTGTGCGTTTTCCATAGTTATTCTTATTATACATAGGCACATATAATTTTTTATTAGAGATAGCGCGAGTACCTCTGCTATGTGATATTAGAGTTTGCAGGTCTTTGTTAAAAAACTGTTCTTTTAAGAGCACATATTTAATTTTGTCATGGATTGGGATTATTTTACAATACGCGAACAACATATGGTAGTTATTTTTATATTTACTTTTTACTTTAGGAGGGACGATTATCTTTAGAAACCTTAATTGAAGTTGAAAAATTTTGTCTATGTATGTTTTGAATGTGAATCCATAGCTACTCAAACCGTACGAAGTTATTGATTCAACTAAAGCTTTATATAATAATAATTTAATTGGAAAGTCAATTTTGTTTTTAATTAGTACAAATTTTGTCAGAATTGATTTTAGCCGGTCACAGACGTTACTTATATGCTTTTTCCAATTTAGTCGGCTATCAATTATGAGACCTAGGTACCTATGGTTGTCCGTATAAACTATTGACGGACAATAGCACATAGATTTTATTTGACATGAATGTAAGCATGAGTGTGAGTGTGCTATGAGATTAGGCACTGTTTTAGTACGGTTATGAGAAGAGCTGATATACATTATTTTAGTTTTTTTATCGTTTAAAACTAAACCAACATCGTGAGACCACTTAATAAGAGATGTAAAATCTTTTTGCAAACGTATAATTGCGACTCCAAGATCGGCATCAGCCGCTATTAGGCACGTGTCGTCGGCAAACTGATAAATTTCACAGCTGTCAATTAAATTTGTTAAACTATTAACATATGTTAAGTAGTGTAAAGGTCCGAGTACTGATCCCTGTGCAGTTCCTTCAGTTACAGTCTTTTCATAACTCCAATTTTCAGCGATCTTAACTTTAAAACGTCTATTTTCCAGATAATTTTTACACCATTTCTGGACAGGTCCTCTAATTCCCGATTCGTCCAGTGATTCAATCTATGTCTCGTGTTAAAGTGTATCAAACGCTTTCCTAAAGTCAATAAAGACTACTAGGGTGTGTTTTTTACTATGCAAATGTTTATTCATTGAATTAGTAAAGTTGCTCAGAAGCTTAGTGGTACTTTTGTGTGGTTGAAATCCGTATTACTTATCATTTAGAATGTTATTAGAATCATAGAATTTTAGAAATTGATTTGACAGACATTTTTCAATTATTTTGTCTAAGGTGGGTAATATGGTTATGGGACGATAATTTCCATACTCCTTAAGGTTTCCTTTTTTGAAAATTGGCCTTACTATTCCAGTTTTCAAATCATCAGGATATATTCCAGTTTTTATACTGGTATTTGTTAATTTGGCTATAGCTGGTGCAATTTTATGTCTAATGATTTTTAGGTCACGTGCACGAATATTATCTATTCCGGGGACTTGTTGTCATCTAGTGATTTTATTATTTTATTTATTGTATCTGAGATTTCTTTCTGAAATCTAAATGTTAAATTACCGGCCTACGGTATGAAAATTTTGAAGTAACGGAGTTCTGTAGTTAGTCAATATATTATGAACACTGTTTTTAAATTCATCTGCAAAATTATTAGCTATCTGTACTAAGTTTATTCTACTGTTCTCAAAGTTGTTCAGAATAATATCGTCAATTGATTTCCTAACCCTTCCTGTCATATTGTTTAAAATATTCCATAAGTTTTGAAGATTAGATTTATTTTTATTTATGTTGGTTATCAAGAACAAATTTTTGATTTTTCTATTAGCTTATTGGCGTGATTCCTAGCTTTAATGTATTTTAATCGTTTTATTTTATTGTTGCTATCATTTTTCCAATCACTAAATAATTTATCTTTATAGAGGCAAGATTTTATAATTTTATTATTTATCCATTTATTTTTATCCCTATTTGATACACTCTTAGTTTTTATTTTTATTTGAGATTGGTTATAACAATTTTGTATGGCATTTTTAATAAATTCGTATATTTTAATAGGACAGTACAGATTTTTAATAGGCTGCCAGTCGATATTGTTCAACAATAATTGCAGTTTGTTATCTTCATATACAGTTTTAAATTGCAAATTATCATCCTGTATCTGTGTTGTTTGACTAACGCAAGCGAGTACCAACGCACGGTGATCAGCCAATACCTAAGGCCGCTGTAAACAGTTCTTGAGTGCGGGATCGTATAAAAATATGATCGATACAAGACTTTGTTAATTTTGAAGCTTTAATTTCAATACGTGTAAAGTCCGAGATCCCACACTCAAGACCATAGCTTGACAGCATACTTGTATATTGATGTTTTACAGGATTATCTAATTTGGTGTCTATGTTAGTGTCTCCTACAATGAATATATCTGTGTCTTTATCAACTGTTTTGATGATACGATTTAACTCTTTTACAAATAGATATCTAGGGCTATTAGGTGGACGATACACTGCACACAGTGTTGCACAATAACTGGATTGTGTTTTTATCGTAATCATTAGGCTTTCAAAATTAATCGTGTTGGTTTTAATTAATGTAGTTTTGTGTTTGTTGTGGACATACATAATAATACCTCCCCCTTTACGCGATTTGCGTAACTGTGTGTGCATTGTGTAGCCATTTATCATAAACATACTACATAATGTATCTGTTAGATTAGCTTCCGTCAAAATAATTACATCAATAATTTTTTTACAAGATAATATATAATGTTTTAGGGTAGAAAAATTTTTAACGGTAGATCTTAGGTTAATATGCATGCAAAGTAGATAGACCTTTTTTGTGGTACATATTTTAAAAACAGTTTATATCCTCGCAATTAAACAATTCGGTTATGGAGTCTGTATACAATGACATAATTATTAGAGAAAAGAAATAAAGTTTCAAAAGTAAAAAAAATACAAGTAAATAAACGATTATAACCTTATCGTGCCAGTAGGTCTTTTATGTCTTCTATTGATCTAATTCTGATAACTTCTTTGTCTTTCTCCTCCTTTCGGGCCAAAACTACACCTCTTTTACACCACACAAACTTAAACGTATTCTTAAGTTCATTTTTGCATTCAGAGAAGCATTTTGTTGTGAGACGTAAGTGCTTCCTGAATGAACACTGGTATGTCCTCAGATGTTCTTGAAACATTAGTAATTATGTCTTTCACCTTTAGCCTTTTATTTTTAGCTTCCGATATCCACATATCCCTTATGTTTTCTTCTTTCATTTCGACAGTGATTGAACCGGGCCGGTCCTTTCTCCCCGTGTTTCGCTTTACGTTAAGAATGTCGCTGCTTGGCATCTTTAGTTTGCAAGCAATATTATTTGCAATATCTGTAACATTTTCATTGTCTACCTGAGGCACATTAACGACTTCAATGCTTGTTCATTTAATCTTTGTTCAAGTGCAGCAACTCTGGTTTCTAGATTTTTAATTTTATTATTAAGTTCGACATTCTTATCTGTACATGCTGTAGTTCTTTTATCAATTGTTTACAGGCATCCACAGTTTCAGCTACTTCCTCAAACCTATCTGTATGATATTGAATAGAATCACAGATGTCTTTCATTTCTCTCTTCATTGCTGGAGACCCACTTCCATCGATATGGCCTTAGCCAGCTTTTTATCGTCAATCCGAGCAGAATCACTCATATCTTCTTCATCTTCATCACTCGGAATCATAAACGATGGGATGGGAGAAGATTTATTACACTCCAGACAGGTCCACTCAAGATTTTCCGTAGCCCGGAGAGCAGCCAATTGTTTATTCGTGAGTCCTGTACATTGAGTACTATAATGTACAACTTTTTCACATTTGCTGCACTCAATACCCCCGGTATTGAGTGCAGCAAATGTGAAAAAGTTTTTTTTCGTAGCATTTTTTGAACATCTTTCGCACTTGTTCATTTTGAGGGTATTTAGTTAAAACTCTCGCGCACTCGACACATGCGGCTCGTGTTCTCGCTAGTGACGAACTGACATTTGCATTCCGGAACAGTTTACCTGGTAAATAAAAACAGCGGCGAGGGATAATCCCTGAGTACAAGTCACCTATTGCTTGGGCTTAAGGAAATCCAAATGTGGGCATTCTCTTTGGTTTGCATATCTATAAAATAAATATTTATTACTTTAGTATGAATTCACCATCTCTCACGTTATCCCAGATACTTGTACTTCGAATAGACTGAACCTGTTCATATCTTTCTCACTCATTAGCAATATATATACATAACGGCCTGTGTAAGTCCACAGGATATAGATCTCTCCCGTAAAAGTACGCTTGGCAAGCGGATTGCCGACCGCAGGTCGAGACACATTATACCTAAGATGCTGCTGCCCGTCATCATATTATGATGTCTCTATTCGAGATATTTTCCCCCTTATTCTTTGAGATGGTTATCCCGCCATCTATCGGTAGTCGATTACATTTTAAACATTTTAGAGATCTGTGGGAGGGAGGGTGGTGCTCTTCTTCTCTTCGGACCAGGTAACATATACCTTTTATATTTGCATGCGGAATATTGCGAAGTAGTTTTTCAATAACAACTTTAGAATGAATTTCCACAAACTAACGCCTGATTCAATTAACTATTTTAAAGATTGTTCCTCAGTTGCACCTTACGATACCCTGGGAAGAAAATATACCAAATATTCTTACGCCGTAAACACACGGTAAATTGAGAATATGCCAGAATATGTGATATAAAAAAATACTGTTATCTAAAAGGCGCACATATATAATAATAATATTAGATCGTATTAAGATAATAGTAATTAGGATGTTTCAAAACCCGAACCACATTACTGTATTATATTTGCGTAAAATCTTTTATCAAATATTTAAATAAAAAATATCTAAATACCTTCACGCAATTCCCAATACAGGGGTAGACAGAGGTCTAGTCTAGAAAATTAAGTCCCTTTGACCCACCTTCCACCGAAGATATTTTCAGGACAACGTGACAGGTGGTGAGCCCGTCGCCGTCTTCATGTTCTAGCCAACGATATAATTCGTACATAAGTTTTTGAAAAACTCATTGGTACGAGCCTGCCACCTGGGGATCGAACTTGGGTCTCTTGACTCGTAATTCTGATCACCCAACCACTCGGCTATCGTGACTTTACAATCAAATATTTATTATAATTTGTACTAACGAAAAAATACTTGATCATATATTGCCTCTGGCCTCTTAGGGCAATGTGAACAAATATACATAGCACTAATTTACTAATTGGGCAGATTTATAACCATTTTTTTATTTAGACACTGTTGACCGAACCGTTTTTAAAATTAAAATGAAACTTTAATAGATAAAAGAATATAATTAGAAAAAGTGTATTTTAAATAACAATACCCCAAATGATTTAAATTAAACAAAAAATTAAAACAAATATATGAAAGGAGATATTTTTCAGTATTATATAAAAGGTTACTTGCCATACTCATGTTGATCACAACAGACTTTTTGAAACACTGTTGAAATAAATAGACATAATAATACATTAAAAAAAGAAAACAACATTGAGAAATTTCGACGAATTTACTTTGGCATTAATAAAGTTAAATAAATATTTTCAGTAAAAAGTTGATTTTTAATGAAAAATAATAATTAAAATAGTAAATGTTAATTTAGAAACTTTTTCGTTGAAATGATCATCTGGAAATAAATTATCAGAAAAGTTGTGATGTTCATGAAAACAATTTACTGCGACTCGGTTGGTGAAAGCGTTCTAAGTGGTCACTCCATTTAAGTTGTTTACCTGTCAATATAAATATTGAAATTCCATTAGCGATAACCACATTAGGAATTTCAAAAGACGACAAATATTATTAACATGAATCATCTCAAGTGTCGCCTGGAGCGACCTAATTCTAAATGTATCTTCAAATCAATGTTTGCTTAATGTTTTTTTTTTCAGAATGTTTTTTTTTGTTTTCAGACGATCATGACGACCTCCATGGACGAGTGGCGAACACACCGGTTTCCATGTTGTCGCTTTCTCCGGGGTCCCGGGATCGATTCCCGGTCAGGACAATGTAAAAAATACTTTTTCTACATTTTCTCGGGTCTACGTGTTTGTGGTACATCCATTGTTTTTGATTCCATACTACAAGTATTAGTGTTTAAGCCGCTTACTTTGGGATCGTAGCAATATATGTGATGTCCCTATCTATATATCTATTTACTCGTACTTATTATAGAAATTTATTTTAGCGAATCTGTCGTAATCCCAATATAATATGCTAAGGCACTTGAGGTATGAGAATCGGAAACAACTAAGGCACCACAGGCACCCAGACCCAAGAAAATGTAGAAAAAGTGGTTTTTCTACATTGACCCGACCGGGAATCGAAACCGGGACCTCGAGATGGCGACGCCTTGAAAACCGGTATTTACGCCACTCGTCCACGAAGGTTGTCTAAATAAGTCTAATACAAGGGTGATTTTATAACAGGACTAATAATAAAAATAGCATTAATATATTTTACTCAGTATACTATTTATGCTGCTACTGGAATGTTTTAATTGTAAAACTTAAGAATAGAAGGTTTTTGCCTTTTATCTAACAGAATCGCTATATATTACAGCAGCAAAAATTGCTTAAAAATACCCAAATTTTGCAACAAATCCTCTAATTTTTTTTTTCTTTTTGAACTTACAAAAGTAATCCTCCAACAGAAGCCTTATATTAGGTTATTACACGCTGCTGCACATTTTTTCTACTTTTGTAGAATATTTGATCAACGTTGGAATAGAAAGCTTATTTCATTAAAATTTATAGTCATATTTTAGTAAACAAAAAAAAATATTTTGCTTACTTTTTATTTTGCTTAATATTCATCGACTTGCCGGTTTTATTAAATCTTCTTATATTCATTGCAAGCTTCGGTCATATATCATGACTCAATCACACAAATATTTTTCCCTTACAGAATTTGAACCCACAATCTTTAGCTTCGAAGGCAGTGTCATTACCAACAAGGCCACCGGTTGGCAATTCATTCAGTTAATTTCATATTTTTATATTAACTGCTATATTTCAATATACTTTAATCTACGTAGCACGTTCGCATTTACATCCAAAGTCATGAGTCTACTGACGTAACCTAAAACATGTATTAGGAAATGTATCAGGAAGTTAGAAACCGTCTCTGTAATTTTCTCGCACATAACTAAAACCAGGGTAGACAATGGGCTAGACAAGTCCTTTCGACCCACCTTTGACCGGCCCCGGATATTTTTGATCGGACATTGTTAACCGTACAGTGTACTAACATATATATTTCCATAGATTAATATTCATAACTAGAACAACCTAACACACAAATGTTTGCCCCTAGAGGGATTCAAACCCGTAGACTTTAGCTTCGATTTTGAGGTTACTAGCAACTTAGCTACCAGGTCGTCTGATGAATACTTTAACAAATAAAAAAAACAATATTTCAAATAAGGGTTTTTTTCTTAACCATATGACAAACGTAAATGAGTGAACGTAAGAAAAGCTAAATTTATAATTTGTAGTATTAAATTATTTATTTTGATAGCAAAGTAAGGTCTTTGCTATCAAAATAAATAATTTAATACTACAAATTACAAATTTAGCTTTTCTTACGTTCACTCATTTACGTTTGTCATATGGTTAAGAAAAAAACCCTTATTTGAAATATTGTTTTTTTTATTTAGAAGATGCATATTCCATACAATGAAGACGACGTTACGAAGAAAATACACAAACGACGTTATACACAAGAAAATAAACAAAGACGTGAGAGTCATCAATCTCTGTCTTTGCGTCATAACCTTCAGAGAAGCTAATAAAATGAACGTAATGTCTATGAGTTGCATATTTATAATTTTTATGTTATTATGTTTCTTTTTAAGTCATTTTATTAATCAGTTTTTACAAGTATAAATGTAAAAGATAAAGGAAATGAAAAAACTCACTGCTATTTATAAACCTCTGTCGTAAGAGAGATTTGTTGAAATCGCCATATTTAGCAAGAGTATTGGGGATCGCAGTTCACGATAAGATATAAGAAACTACTGCCTGTCGCGGTTTTGATTAGATATTAGTTACTTATTTCCTTCTCAGGACACCCAGAATGAAACAGGTGCTATATTCTTTTGTCATTACCACGCAGCAGGTCGTTTATTCTATAAATATATTAAAATAATTTATTTATAATAGATTTTACGTATTTATATGATTCCTTTTTTATTTAAGGAGTTGACTTTTAAGAGTATTTTCATCATTTTAAATTAACTTTGACCCTCCTCAACAAAAACTACACAGTAACTATGTAAAATATGAAAACATAAGGTAATATGAATCCTATATAGAAGAAATTTATATTATGACACATAAATTATTATTATTTAATGTCCATTAATGCCATTAATGCTACGGAGCAGCACGAGGACCTCTGTTATTGTTGCTTTTATGTTTTATACGGATTATATCTGACCCTTATCCCCTATCTTACTTTTATAATTTTGTTATCTTTGATCCACCGATATTTCACATAAGGTAGGTGAAGAAAAACTTAATATTATATTAATGTTATAAACCTGCATATTCTCTAAATGTTATAAAAATAACATACATGGAAGGTTACATTAAACAGATTATGTTTATTATCTCTTAAATATACACTGTCTATAACAATTCAATATTTAGTATTAAAAGTACATATTACAAGTTTCGAACATATTAATTACATTTTTCAAACATGCTGATCGATTTGAACGTTCAAAAATATCACAAACATTCCGCAGATATTACGTAAACTATGCAATAATAATATTAAAAGTACTCATACACAAATAAATTAAGTAATTGATTTAAGACAATTTATATCTTAATTCAATTCTCTATTTTACGTTTTAAATAAAAAAATTAAAAGTCACGATAGCCGAGTGGAAGGGTGGTCAGAATTCCGAGTCGAGAGACCCGAGTTCGTGCCAGGTGCCACCGGGGAACGTATACCAATGGGTTTTTTTAAAAACCTATGTACGATTAATATCGTTGGCTTGGACATAAATACGGCGACGGGCTCACCACCTGTCACGTTGTCCCGAAGTATCTTCGATGGAAGGTGGGTCGAAGTAGTGGGTAGAAGTATTGGGAATGGCGTGAAGATATTTTTTTTATATTTAAATAAAAAAATTGTTTGTTAATGTAAAGAAATCCAATTGTAAAAATCTTCTTTTTACGGAAGTTGTTACAAGTTGTTTTCTTGGTTTTAATTCAAAAATTTTAACAGAAAGTTAGAAAAGTAGGAAGTTGAGTTTACTGGCTGAAACGGATGCGGGCTAAATAAGCGTCACGGATTTTGATAAAAGAATGAAAATATCCTTGTCACTTACTAAGAAAATAAAAATATTCTGCTAACATTCTATAGCATTCTCTGCAGTCTACTACAACAGTACATAAATGATTGCAAATCTTGTCTTAAAAATATCATAATATATACTGTAAAACATAAAAAATTGACTTTATTATAAATATTATGTAGAACAACTTTTGTTCTACCTGTGACTTAGATCATAGAGTTTACTTTGACACAAAATTATTTTTTTTATTGATCGGTCTTAATACACTTGACTACATAAAAATACCTGTATCTAAATGAAAGCAAATTATCGAGAAAGATGATTAAAATTAGTTATACGGAAAAACAAAACTTGAAAATCCTTGTAAAATTTAGAGAATTTTTGGAAGTGAAAGTTAAAAAATAAAATATATAATTAAGTAAACTAAGTATTGTGAAAAGATACGTACGTGTGAGTGAGGGGTACCTACGTACTTATAAAATTATTATGGATCAAACTTTAAAAATATCAAAACATTTTAACTGAATCTTGTTAAAATGTTTTGATATTTTTGTGTTTTTCGATGTGACAACTGTCATTTGGTTGTAAGATTTTGGTTCCTATTTATGTTTAAAATATAATTCATAAATAGAAAATAATAATAAATTAATAATATATAATATTTATAATATAATATTTTATACTATATAATATAATAATAAAAAATAATAATTTAAAAAAAGTATAAAGCCAAGTGGTTGGGTGGTCGGAATTTCGAGTCAAGAGACCCGAGTTCGATCCCCAGGTGGCAGGCTCGTACCATATCTTCGTTGGAAGGTGAGTCAAAGTGACTTATTTGTCAAGACTAGACCTCTGTCTACCCCTGTATTGGGAATTGCGTGCAGAAATTTCCTCTTCATTATTCATTCTCTGTGGACAAGTGGCGTAAGCACCGGTTTTCAAGGTGTCGCCATATCGAGGTCCTGGGTTCGATTCCCGGTCGGGTCAACGTAGAAAAACCACTTTTTCTACATGTTCTCGGGTCTGGGTGTTTGTGATGCCTTCGTGGTTTCCGATTCCCATACCTCAAGTGCTTTAGCACTTTTTTTGGGGGACGGAGCATTGTATGTGATGTTGTCCCGATTATTATTATTTAAAAAATGTAAAGAGAAAATAGTTGTAGAATATATCACATACTACCCGTATTCCTTGAAGACAAGTGTTTGAATCTTGTAATTTTATTGTACGAATTACCTCTGCGACGTACTTTTATTACGTACACCTGTATTAAAAATAGTACTCGTATATCAAGTAACCAATACAGTATCAACATTTTCCTAAAATAAGATTGCTTTACTATGCTAGGCTTATTTGAATATTTGAAATTGTTTAAAAATTAATTTACACTTCCGAATGAATTTATAAGGAATCAAGGCATTGTTGCTGCAATAAGCTCCCGACTGGGACTTGATCCGTTGAAGGGGATCAACAACGGCTATAAAAGTAAATTGAATTGTTCTCCGAGCTACTGTTCCATGCTGCATGAACCGATAGCCGTTTGCTTTGATCGCGATTTCTACTTTAGCTTTTATTTTATGGCTTCACCTGTCTTAATATTTGTTAAAGAATTAAATCTTAATCTAAAGCTGCAAATCAAAATAGTATTTAGAAGTATTTACAATTTGTTCTGTATTATGACAGATAAATAAAGTACATAGTTGATATGTCATCCGATCTAATATTAAATTAGATATTAAATAAACAGTGTTTGTCAAAGAAAAGATGTACTGTAATGAGTAGACTAGCGTATCTAAAAAAGTATTAATTGATGAAAAAAAATTGGATTAAAGTACATATATCAAAATATCAAATGAATAAATTTATTATTAAAACAAATTAATAATAAGATTTGTATTATTTGAACATACATTGTCTTTAGTTGGCCTTAATAATTAATAATTAGTATTGTATTTAGAGATTTCATTACCACTTTATATAGGCTGTTATTATCGCTATTTATTACTGTGATTAATCTTAGCACGTAAGTTGTGCATAACTATTAACAAGTGTATTGCCATTGCCACTACAGGGCATTGCCATTTACAAGGCTTGTAGCCTTTGAGGTAATGTTGTCTTATATATTTACGTATATGATGGTGTAACCAGAGAGTACAGTCACCGAATAATTTGTACCTCTTGAAGAAACCGATACTTGCTTTGTGCTATTTTCTTCTTCAACAAACAAACAACCAACAAACTTATTCACTAATAGACCAAAAATTTAAAGACAATTTTCATAGTAAATTTTCAATATCGTGTGGAAATTACTCTACCTGCACTGGAGCAGAATGGTGTATGTTGCACGGGTTATGTTAAAATCTCTTCCAACGAATATTTGAAGGAAGTCTTTGCCCGTCGATGCACATTTACAGGCAACCTTTTTACGTTGACTTGAACATTGCATACAACGACTATGCTATGCACTCGCCCAGTCGATAATGAACAAAAAAAATACCACGGTTTACGTGCGTGGGCAACTTTATTTTTAATATTTAAAAAAAAACTTGCAATATTAAACTTTTAAAATCAGACTGGTTTATTTACCACTAATGTACACTATGTTAGTTTTACAGTTTCAGACCTTCGTTTAAATCGCATTGCATGTTATGCTAGGCTTAAATGAAAGAACAAATTAAAAAATTTCGGATACGTTGTTGTGTATTTATCGACTTATTTTATAATTTTTTATACTGTCCAATGCGTTTAATGTGTAGATAGACGTCTATTAAGTGCTTTTGTCCCGTCGACCCACCTCTCGCCGAAGCCTTTTTAGGACAACGTGACATGGGGTGAGCCTATCGTCATCGTAGTGATTATCGACTTATTGATTTATTTCGACTAATGATTAAAATTCATTTTCTTTGATTATTTTTTATAGGAAAAGGGAGGCAAACGAGCAGGTGCCTCACGTGATGGTAAGTGATTACCGCCGCCCATAAACACCCGCAATACCAGAGGCATAGCAGATGCGTTGCCTTCCTTAGAGTGCCCCCTGCCCCATAATTGGGGGAGAGGGGTGTGTAGGCCACCGGTTACCTGCACTCACCAGACGAAACGCAGAAGTTTGTTAGACTTCTACTTCACGCCTGTATTATGTGAGGTCGTGGTACTTCCCCGGTCGAGCCGGCCCATTCATGCAACAACAAAAGCTGATGCGTGGCTCTACCGCTGTAAAAAATGTAATGTTGTAATTAAAGCAACGCACTAAGCATCAAAATACTATGTGGTAAATTTAATCTAAAAAGTTTTGCTTTGTTGTAAGAAATCAATTTTTTTACTCCATACATAATTTTAAATTTTTCATCGATACAGTTTAAATATTCTTTAATTTTTTTCTTCACCCATTTCCAAATAATTAAATAACCACACAGCTGGAAAATTTAGTTATTTCGACCGATATTTCGACGGGGCTTATATTGGGACTCGTAATGAGCCTGTCGCCATCTTTATGTCTAAGCAAACGATATATATCATAAATAAGTTTTGAAATAAAAACTCATCGGTACAAGTCTTACTCCTGGGGTTCGTTTAATATCATATAAGTAATAAAAACATTATTTATTTGATATACGAATATTATTATAATAATAATTCCAAATTAATTGACTTCTCAAAGTAAATATTAGAATCTATTTCTTCTAGTTCTTAAAATAAGCTAATATCATTGAGTTGAAATTTATGTTTGTTAGAATGTACTTTGATAAATACCTTTGTTTTGGAATGTTTATAGTTTATGATATTTCCAATATTGAGATGACCTTACTTATGAATAGATAAATCTGTTGCTTCATTATTTATTTTTGAGGTTCTTAGTAACCTGTAAATAAAATAAAAAATAAATATCTTCACGTAATTCTCAATACAGGAGTAGACATAGGTCAGGTCTAGATAATTAAGTCCCCTCGACCCACCTTCAACCAAAGATATTTTTGGACAACGTGGACTACTCACCACCTGAGCCCGTTACTATTCCGTCCTTATTTCAAGAAGGCAACTACATAAATCTTCCATAAGTTATGAAAAAACCTATTGGTACAAGCCTACCACCTGGGGTCTCTCGACTCGAATTTAGGTCTTTCGACTCGAATTCCGATTACCCAACCACTCGCCTATCGTGACTTTTTATGTTAGTTACCTTCCTTCATTAATTATGACGGAAACTAAATGCTTTCGTAATATAAACTGATTTGACAAACAAATTTATAGTTTACCTACAATATTTTATAAATTGTGGACTGTCTTCTATAAATTACATTATATGTAAAAAGTTTCGAGAAAGGCCGATTGAAAGAGCTTAATTGCCTAGACTTCTGTTTGTCTAAGTATGGGGAAAGTGCGTGAAGTAAATAAAAAATGTTATTCATTTTACCGATGAGTAAAATGTATAAATTTTTTTTTGTGTTATACATTTTACTCATGGAGGCTCGTACGTACACATACGCAAGCGGCGTAAATGTCTTGAACTATTGATCGAAAAGGACACCAACGAACGTCGCAGTTTCAGTAGTTTCATAGTTTCAGATACCGATAAAGCGACAGGTAGGGCCTATATTTCCTAACAATTTCGCCATATATTTTTTCAATTTTACTTCTGAATTCGTTTGTAATCATCTTTATTTATTTAAAACGGTACAGTTTTCTGTTATCACTATTTGAAAGATTCTAATTAGCTTGTAATAGTCACAAAACCCTAGTTCGATCCCCATGTGGCAGGCTCGTACCAATGAGATTTTTCAAAAGCTTATGTACGATTTATATCGTTGACTTGGACATAAAGACGGCGACGAGCTCTCCACCTGTCACGTTGTCCCAAAAATATCATCGGTGGAAGGAAGCCAACGATACAGTTTGTACTTAAATATCTGAAAAAACCCATTTGTAAGACCCTGCCACCTGGGGATCGAACTCGGGTCTCTTGACTCGAATCCTGATCACTCGTCGGCTAACGTGACTATGTCTTTTTAGTACAGAGTTGTTCAGATCCCTTATTTATATAAGGGATCTGAACAATTTTAATTTAAAAATTTAAACTTAAAATGTTTATATTGAACAATCTTGAACTACCTTGGCTAAACTTAAAACAGCAGATTAAATCGGATAATTTCAGAATACATAATTGCTATCAATTTAGACGAAGTTACAACAAAACAAAGCCTTTCAAGCTAAGCTTATAATAATACGGGCCTCATTACGAAAAAAGAAAAAATACAAGTCTCATTATGAAAGGGCCACGTCAATTAAACCTAAAATACAGTCCTCAGAGACAATGAATCCTTGCGCCTCGTTCCTATTTTACCGCCCGTCTCTCTTCGTTCTCTGCCACAAGCGCCTACCTCCACAATCTTATTATACTCATAGAACTCAACCTTTCACAAACATAACTTTTTGATTTTAAGCCGTTATTATATTTACCTATAAACTGGACAGATTATTTCCATCGTTACTGTCTGAAAATATAATCAATAAAACCATATTATATATAAAAAAACCTAATAATAATAGAATATTTGTAATCCATCAGTATCACATGTATCACAAGGATATTGTAGCTATTGTATGTTGACAAGATTCCCACTCTTCCGATATTTTACGTTAGATAAATTCAAAGTATTGGAAAACCATTGGCTAGTAACGTGAGGCGGATTGAATTTTAATACCCAGTAATAATTTTAGTATTTGGTTTATTTCAAGATGGTTAATGCGCAATTTGTCCGCCTAGTTGCCTTTTACAACACCCACGGAGAAAAAAAAACACGGCTAGTAGTTTATTACAGAAATAAGCGAAGAATTAATATTTTCTCCTTCAAATTGTAGCCCCAATAAAAACAAAAAAGAAAATAACATCAATTTTAAACAACATTGCTATTATTCCTGTTTTACCACTCTAACCTGCAATTATTGCGTCTGGAGCTGTTTATGACAATAGTCGAATTGCAGGCCCGAACCTGCGGATCATGTTTCGCCACCTTAAACCAATTTAATTTATTGATTATTAGGCTATTGAACCTTAAAGTTTTTACTTCAAACTTTAATTAATTAAAAATAATTTCTTTTATATACTTAACTTTACTTTAATCATCGCCGTTATCGTAAACTTTATGCTCTACAGGAAGTTTAATTTGATGAACAGTTCTAAAAAATCTTAATATTCATGTCCATCAAAATTCGTAAATTACTTTCTTAGTTCAACCCATTAAATACAAAGAAATTATACAAGAGGTTTCCGCGCTACTTATATATTTCCTTAAATGAAAAAGCTTGTTTTAGCTATTGCTCGTAGACGAATACAAATCGCGAACCTTATTTAAAATCGGAGATATAATGAAACGTTAGAGAGGAAAACATTAAAAATATATGGAAAGAAAGCATATTTGAGTATTATTTAGGAAGGGAATTTAGAATATATGTGATTTTCAGTTATCGATGACCGTTTTGCACATAAATGAATACCCTTCATTTAACAAATATTTGAGCAAATCGGTTGGCTGGATCGACCTGACTGAATCAATGATTGAAATCAAATCATCCGTCGATTAGAAGAAGTTGACAAATCCATCATTATATATATATACATACATACATACATACATACATACATACATACATACATACATAAATACATACATACATACATACATACATACATACATACATACATACATACATACATACATACATACATACATACATACATACATACATAACGGCCTATTAAAGTCCACTGCAGGACATAGGCCTCTCCCATAGGGAGGATTTACGATCGCCACGTTTGGCAAGCGGATTAGCGATCGCAGTAGCAGACCACACGCACTTCAGGTAAATCCATCAATTAACACCACAACAAAAACCCGATATGTAGCACGTCAATTATATTACTATAATACAAAGACTATAAAAAATAAATCGCATATCATTGGACAAACGCTTCTTATTTGATATATCAAACACCCCGGGTGTGGGAAAACATACACGGTATCAAGAAATAACTTATCGGCATGTACTGGAAAAACTATTAAAAATATTCAAAAATTGGATGCATTTTTCCAATTATACAGAAGAAACTTGGAAATAACATTGAAAATCGCAGTAGTTAGCTGCAATTATCTAGACCTACAACATTTAGACTATCACGTTAAATAAAATCGCGTAAGACCGGTACAAATAAATCCGCATGCCAATCTTGGGAATTGGGATTTGCGTGAAGATATATTATATTATTATTATTAAAATTATATTACATTATTAAAGTTAAATTTTATTATGAATACTTATTTTATCCACTCCTATTCCCCCTGGCACGGAATGTGCCTAAAATGGGTTAAAATTACTACTTCCTACTTATTAATACACTATATTAGATATGAAGATATTTTACTGATTTTCACAAAAGCTCTCTTTCTGTAACAAAGGGTACCTACATATCGAGTCTATCTTAAGATTTATCTACGGGGTGTCGCTCCGGTTCACTAGGGGAGAATTCAATTTACTTTTTCTATACGTTGCTTTATGCAAAAGTTACGACTTTAAACATTCGAAGCAGACGTCGGATTACAGAAAATTTAAATAAAGCAGTTGCTTTATTACTAAATTAACATTTATATTTCTTTTCGCCGTAAAGTTAATAAAATAATGAATTGTTTACATATTTTAGGATTTGCCGCACGCCTTGATTATAATTTTAGGCCGGTATGGTTACTATGTATAACAGGAGGTAAAGTACTGTTTTGGTGTGGCTCAGAGGTAAGAGCGTTCCCACGCTACGACAAATGTCGCGGGTTGAAGTCCTAAGTCCTGAAGACCGTTTATATATAGTTGATTTTGTTAAATATATCATTACTTTAAAATCTATTAAATGTATTACAATACTGTGTACTTCCAAAAAAAAAAGTCAGGATAGCCGAGTGGTTGTGTGGTTGGAATTTCGAGTCAAGAGACCCGAGTTCGATCTCCAGCTGGCAGGCTCGTACCAATGGGTTTTCTAAAACTTATATACGAATTATATCGCTGGCTCGGACATAAAGACGGTGACGTGCTCACCACCTGTCACGTTGTCCCGAAAATATCTTCGGTGGAAGGTGGGTCGAAGGGACTTAATTGTCTAGACTAGACCTCTGTCTACCCCTGTATTGGGAATTGCGTGAAGATATTTATATTTAAATTTATTTATTGTACTTCCAAAACATTGGTTAATTGTTTTGTTATTCATTACACCTACTACAATCCTCATAAACACTGTTAACTTAATACATTAAAATGTTCTTAACAATGCTTCTTTTCCACAAAGAGCATTTAATACATGTAGTAGAAACTTCAATTGCGTTGGAGATCGCAGTGTAAAATATACTACGTTTCAAAAGCGTTAAACTCTTCAGTAAATATTCTTTCGCAGCAACTTGTGTGCAGCATTAACTACATAGTTGGTCATTGCATGAAAACAGGTGTTACCAAAAAACGGCTATTATCACAATCGTCGGAGAGATAAGCGATGGTAGTACGAGAGGCATCTCGCACCTTATACATTGTAGCCCATCGTCTTTCTGTTTATTTTGGTCGGGTAATTTCCACATGGTTTTGGTTACGGAAAAGTGGTAATACGCAGCTATAGAACAAGGAAAAGAAAAGAAAACTGTCTATAAAGATACTTTGCACGGTCCATTTAATTTCACTCGATTCGCTAACCACATATGATCGAACCCACGTTAGTAGAAGTACTAGTAGTAGATAGAAGTACCCAATCTAATATTATATATATTTTACTGAACGATTGGTAGATAGATAATTGCATCCTTAGACAGGTCTTAGATTAGACGGGCTGATTTCCACGTCCTAGCGCGTACTTTGCGTATAGACAGGTCTTTTAAATGTATTGCAAATAATGACATTTATATACACAGAAAATGACTACAATTTTTAGCTACAGTTCGTAATTAAACCTTTGCTTCTTTTGACATTGTTTAAAATATATCAAAAATATGTTTCTCCTAGTGAAAAAATGCTTTATAGGTAATAAATTGTAGCGACAGGCGTAAGTAACAGTGAAAAATTGCAGTCGCCGGATCGAAGCAGATGTTGCTAAATTTTTCAATTAAATTCTTTAAACTTGAACATCTGACTTTTAAAATATTTTCAAAATATTAACTCATGTGCCTTAGTGGGGAATAAAATTAATTATTTTTATGATAATTATTTCATGGCAGATTTAACAACTTGATTTAAGCTGAAAATAGACATAACTGTTTATGAACACATACTTTTTAATCTTAATGCATTTTTCAATAATGCGGTAGACAGCGGTCTATACAATGAAGTAATTTCGAACGACCTTTTGTCCTATTTAGAACAACATAATAGTTGGCGATTGTTCTCTCAAACCGGCTGAAGCTTGTTTCACCGAAGTGAAAGGTATAGTGTAAGAACTTAATTATCTACCCTAAAATCGGGCGAATACGTGAGGAAAAAAGTATCATCCCAAATGTTATATTTGTGGCTGCTAAAATTCCTATTCCTAAACCTAAGGTTGTGTTAAGTTCGCTGAAGAGTATAAGCTTCCTTAGGAGCAAGAATTATAAATCGTCACGCTTGGCAAACGTATTGACGGGCGCATTACTAAGACCTTAGAAGATGCTTTCCGTCACCGGCCTTCTTTATTTTGATCTGGTACTTTAAAAATTCACATATATTCCTACAAATAAATAAAAATCATATTTATGTAATCTCTTTGTTCCTAAAATTTTATGGCACTATTTTTTATTATTTTTAATGATTTCCACAACTTTGTACGCAGCAGCGGTATGTTCTTAAAACAAAGATTGTTCTACGCAACTTCTGAACTGGTATATGCTCTGTCACAACAATAATTAAGCCAAACCGATTGATTTGATGAACTTCTAAAGGAATGTCAACTTAGCACAAACGTTCCCTAACCGCAGCCTCTGAATTCTAAACCCCTTTGTATATAGATTATCTGACAGTAGTATTACAATATAGATTGTCTGACATATAATGGAATAACTAAAATGATTATGGTATGTATGGTAGCATGATTTTAAAGGTAAAATTTTAATAAATAAATAAAATAAATATCATTACCAATATAGGGGTAGACAGAGGTCTAGACAATTAAGTCGTTTCGACCCAACTTCCACCGAAGAATTTTTGCTACAACGTGACAGGTGAGCCCGTCGCCATCAATGCAATGTTCAAGCCAACGAATTCGTACATAAGTTTTTGAAAAAACCTATTGGTACCAGCCTGCCACTTGGGGATCGGATTCGGATCCCTCGACTCGAAATTCAAACCACTCGGCTACTGTGATTGTGATTTTTTTATAATTAATATATATAATAAATAAAAATAATTATCTTCACGCAATTCCCAATACAGAGGATAGACAGAGGTCTAGTCTAGATAATTAAGTCCCTTCGACCCATCTTTCACCGGATATTTTCGGGACAACGTGATGGTGATGAGTGGTGAGCCCGTCGCCGTCTTTATGTCCATGCCAACTGTTTATCTTAATAGGGTGTATGACAGCAAGTACATTTAATTGAAATAATTTGTGTGTATAATATACCAAAATACTTGATTATAAAACACGGGATTTTTCTTACTTAAAAGCTAGATTACCATTTTATTGATTCAATAAAATTACTAAATAAGGCAATCCGCCATGAAATGTTGAACGCCAATCAGAGCGCGTGACGTCACGTTAGAGTTCTTTCTCTTTGTTTACTTGTAAATCGGTACTTAATTAGACACTCGTTCGTATTTATCATTAAATTCAAACTTCAATTTACACACATTAAGATACACTGAGTCATGGAACAAGGATTTATAAAGGCTTCCAGCGCGAATTTACCAAGAATCGACTTCATAACGCTTGGAACGTTTCTGGGATCAAACTAAGACTTTTGTTCAGCAGAATTCAGAAATGTTAAGACTTCTATGTAAGTACCCTATATTAAACAGTTAATCAGTTATTTAAATCATAAAAATAAGTACTTACAAACCATAGCGATTGTACCTATTGCAGTATAATATCTAATGTTACAATTTTAGGTTATGTTTGTGTTAAATATTTCTTTTTGCAACTAAATATCTACTACATTGGTTCTTTTTTACATTGCTTTATTTATTTCAGATCCGCTAGGGCATCTTATGGTGAGGATGCTGTAAGCAATGTTCAGCTCTAACGCAAAGGAAGTTTGTGCACAATGAAAGCCAAAATCTGCCATGAACCTAAAGTACATGCTAAGTTGTATGGAGTGTCTTTGGTAGACGACGAACAGGAAGAAGCAGTGAAGTCAGTAGAATGTCATGATTATGTGGCTTCATAAGGAGGCTGCAAACATGCCATGGCATTCTTAATGTGGGTTCATCGTAGGCGAGAGGATCCGTCTTACACATCCATAGAAAGCTATTGGAGGAAATCCAAGGGAGTACCCTTAAATTCATACCGGCTAAGGAATTATTTAAGGGCAGCCCTAGCTTACCGTTAAATACCGAAGTTTTTGAAAAGTTTTTAGAGGAAGGGAAGAGAAGAATGCTTACCAAGTGTGAATTAATGAATTACCAAAATGAACATGTTTTGGATAGACTACAAAGTCTATCAATGCACAATTTAGTGCTGAAATATGAAGAAAAATCTTGTGATAAATTTTTGTTAAGAGTGATATTTTCTGATGCTGACATCAACAATGTAGAAGAAACAAGGGAACAACATAAAAGCAGGCTTTGGTACGAATTAAGGTATGGCAGAGTGACCGCTTCCATAGCCTATGAAATCAGTAGGTGTAAAACCAGTGATGGCACTCTGAAGGCAGTAATAATGGGTAGAAAAATTCCTGACACGACAGCCATGAACCGTGGAAGAATATTGAAGGAAGATGTGAGGAAAACTGTTACTGCCAAACTGGGAAAAAATTAAAACATGTGGTTTAATGTTATCTAAAAACTATCCCATGCTAGCAGGTTCACCTGATGGGATCTGTGAAAATAATGTTATTGAAATTAAGTGTCCTATGAGAGAAATAACATTGAAAAATTATATAAATAATGGGAAACCAACCCAGAAGTTTTATGTGCAAATGCAACTTCAACTACAGCGCTAATAAGAAAGTAGATATAATGGAAATTATGTATAATGAAAAATATGTATCAGATTTTCTTAAAGTTATAGTTCCTTTGTGGAAGGATAATGTATCCAGTATTATAAAAAAGTCTTAATGAATAAAATTGATTGGTATTATTTACTACATTGATGTAAATCAATTTGTCAAAATGACATATAATATATATTTTTAAAAAAAAACGTGTTTTTTTTATTAAGTTTTTAAATAATATTTGCTTACTTTACTTATCATCCTGCCCTCGTATTTATAAAACAAAGATATATAAAGAGTAGATCATATGTATTTATTTAATCAAAGAATCTTGCAACTGTCGAATGATTCCTGTATGGCTGTACTAGAGTACAGGCTTAAAAGTGTTGTGGCGTCACTTGTGTGCCATGACACTTCTAAGCGTTTTGGTGCAAATTTTAAATTTATGAATTAAAAAGTATTTTTTAAATACTAAACCATAATTTTCAGCAGATATATTATGTTTGTTGTAATTAATATATATTTTGAGTATTATAAAACAGTTTCTCAAAATTTGTCATCATGCCTATTGTTATGGACATGGGCCATTTTCTCCAGGGCTCAGCTACTCGTGCTCTCTAGGACATTATTGAAATCTCTATTGAAAGAACATACATTTTTTACATACTTATTATAAAATTTAAGGGTATTTCAATGGTGGGATAACTAAAATCATAAATAAAAAGAAATAAGCATGGCTAAGCAACATTTATAATATTCAAGGAGTTGTAATAGGTAAAATATATTTGTATTTTAAACAATTCATATTAAATCTTCTTAAAAAACATTATATTGCAAAAAAACTAGCAAAATATGTTGACATATTTAATCAATGGATTTATATATAAATATATATATATATATATATATATATATATATATATATATATATATATATATATATATATATATATATATATATATATATATATATATATATATATATATATATATATATATATATATATATATATATATATATATATATATATATATGTATATATATATATATATATATATATATATATATATATATATATATATATATATATATATATATATATATATATATATATATATATATATATATATATATATATATATATATTTATATATATATATATATATATATATATATATATATATAACACAACAAAATAGATATGGTATGTCGCAACGAAACACTTAATAATTTCCACATTTCATTCACACTCATTCCGCACGAGTGCGAAAACGAGTGATCAAATATAAAACGTTAATGAACATTAAACAATCGTAATTTTTTTTTGCTTATGATCATCAGTTTAATGATTATTATTTTGATTGATTTGATAATTATTCATCCGTGTAATGATTTATTCTACGGATTTAAAAGTATAAAAATAGGTTTTCCTTTAGATATAACATTTTATATTAATTTTTAAATCCATTGATTAAATATGTCAACATATTTTGCTAGTTTTTTTGCAATATAATGTTTTTTAAGAAGATTTAATATGAATTGTTTAAAATACAAATATATTTTACCTATTACAACTCCTTGAATATTATAAATGTTGCTTAGCCATGCTTATTTCTTTTTATTTATGATTTTAGTTATCCCACCATTGAAATACCCTTAAATTTTATAATAAGTATGTAAAAAATGTATGTTCTTTCAATAGAGATTTCAATAATGTCCTAGAGAGCACGAGTAGCTGAGCCCTGGAGAAAATGGCCCATGTCCTTAACAATAGGCATGATGACAAATTTTGAGAAACTGTTTTATAATACTCAAAATATATATTAATTACAACAAACATAATATATCTGCTGAAAATTATGGTTTAGTATTTAAAAAATACTTTTTAATTCATAAATTTAAAATTTGCACCAAAACGCTTAGAAGTGTCATGGCACACAAGTGACATAACCTAAATTCTTATCTAATTTTCGAAATATAATAATCGACGAGGTCCCGCTCTGAAATGGTGACACCGTGAAAACCGGTGTGTACGCCACTCATCCAAGGTGGTTGACACTAAAACTGAAATAGTCTGAAAAGCCACATCATCCTCGGTTAAATATTGACAATAATGCCTTATGATGTTCTGGATTGGGTATCTTTTGCGATCTCTCTAAGGCTTTTTGTTATAAGAAATTGTCAGTAAATCACGCCATTATTGCATAAGATGTAGTTGATCCATATAAAAGTACAATTTAAAAAGTGGTAATGCAAATTGTTCTGGGTCGACAGAGTCAATGGGCGTTCTGCTGGGTTATATTAGCTAAGAATTATTTATATTAATGATTTATTTTATTTTGAAGAGAATAAACGTGATATATTATTGTCGTGATGAACCGTCATCTTGTAACATTATATAACAAATGTTACGAGATGTCGTTTTGACGTTTGACGATTAATACTATGTTACGTAAAGTTCATTACACATAAGGTTTAATACTAATATTTTGCTATTAAAAGACAAAAAAATAAAAAAATAAAATATCTTCACACAATTCCTGATACAGGGGTAGACAGAGGTTTAGTCTAGACAATTTTGGTATGGTGACTTGTAGTTGGTGTGGAAACGATAGTTATTTTGCAGAAGAGGACCATTTATTTTTGGCCACAGAAAATTTTAATGTTAGCCTTTCAATATATGTATGAAAATGTAATGTGTATACATAAAAATATTGATTATTTTTATAATAGTACATAATATTAAAAACAGAAACATATATAAGCTTGTAACGCCAACTATTAAACTCCATAGCGTAAGTAATGTTCATGGCACAGAGTGTTTTTTTATAGAAAAGGGAGGCAAACGAGCAGGTGGCTCACGTGATGATAAGTGATTATCGCCGCCCATGAACACCCGCAATACCGGAGGAATAGCGGATGCGTTGCCGACCTTATAGTGCCCCCCCCCCCCCAAATTGGACGAGGGGGTGTGTGGGCCTTCGGCTACCGGCACTCACCAGAAGAAACGCAAAAGTTTGTTAGACTTCTACTTCATGCCGGTATTCTGTGAGGTTGAGGTACTTCCCCGGTCACGCCGGCTCATTCATGCAACTACAAAAGCTGATGCGTGGCTCTTCCACTGGTCTACAAAAAATATGAGTAAATGTGCAAAGCCTGACTTAAGGAATTAATAGCAATTAATTAAGCAATTAACAGGTTCAAGAAAATTTATAAAGAAAATCTCTATAAAAAGGGTTATTTACTAAAAATGGACTCTTTAATTATGGGAATGAGTTGATGTCTTCCATGTTATTTCTAATTAGTTTATGTTCAATGTTGTATTTCCCAAGTTAAAAAGAATAATGTAAAAAATAGGTTACGCCATCACAAGGAGTTTCCTTGGCTTGATTTTTCCTCATTCAAAAAGTGATAGATTAAAAACTAACTTAGTATTGATAAAAAAATGCTTTTATTTGATTTTGGTGATTGATAGAGACTCATCACCTAACACGTCCTAAATAAGTTTCGGTAAGAAGTGGGTCACTCCGCCATTTATATTTACAATTGCGTGAAAAGTAAGAAAAAACATGTTCTTACTTTTTATTTAATTTTATCTACCAGCCCTTCTGAGTGGCTAATGTGTGCGAAAATATAATTTGCGTGTTTGTAATTCTTTAATGAGATAGCAGGAAGCAGGAAGTGAAAGGAAAATAAAGCAGAAGAAAAATCGGGAAATATTTATATTACATATATTAAATAAATAAATGTACATAAATGTCTTCACGCAATTCCCAATACAGGGGTGGACAGAGGTCTAGTCCAGACAATTAAGTCCTTTTGACTCACCTTCCACCGAAGATATTTTAGGGGCAACGTGACAAGTTGTGAGCCCGTCGGCGTCTTTATGTTGAATCCAACGATATAATTCGTACATAAGTCTTTGAAAAACCCATTGGTACGAGCCTGTCGCCTGGGGTTCGAACTCGGGTCTCGATCTCGTAATTCCGACTACCCAACCACTCCGCTATCGTGACTCTTAATATTATATAATATTCTATATATAACATATAGAGAATATTATGTAACAGCCTGAATGCACCACTTCGCCTGAGTTGATATTTTAATTTGTTTTAACACAACCTAAAACTATTTAATATAATATATGTGATTAAATTACTTATTACTGTTCAAAATGAACTCATTGTATTCGTAGTTCGAGTAATGAGACACATATTATTTATCAGGGAAAATTGAGAAGGTATTTTGTATACTTTTTTCAAATGTCAATTATGCATTAATAATGATTGTTTATAGAAAACCATAACCTGCTAACAACTTTTTCTATTCACTGAAATGCTCATACATCAGAAATACAAGAATAGTCTAGATATTGGGTTTATAATATAAAATCTTTACTAGATTTTAACCGAGGATTCGGTAGTGTTAAAATATTAAAATATTTATCAAGGTCATAATCACAAAAATTTCTTTTATTAGTAATCTGCTTTAGCTTACTTACTTATGTTATGGAATCAGAAACAACGACGTTAACAAAAACACTCAGACTCGAGACAATGTAGAAAAATTGGTTGTTTCCAATGATCCTTTCGAGAATCAAACCCGGGATCTCAGAGCTGGCGATAACATGATAACCAAACACTTCAAAAACAGACGTGTACGCGTGCGTTACCTGCTCACCCGATTAG